>VWZG01005511.1:0-24846 GCA_013396735.1 Grallaria varia | reverse complement strand
TCCCCTTCCTTAAGTGCTCAGAGCCACGGCAGCGTTCCCAGCTGCCTGCTGGAGGCTGAAGGAGCACAGGGTCAATAGAAGGGACACAGCTCAACATGAGTAATGTTGGGGTTCCTGTGCCCATCTGCCATCCCTTGTCTCGGGGCTGGGAGGGCACCGTGGCTCTGACCCGTGGCTTCATCGCACACCAAGCATTTGCCTTCTCCGCACAGAGCCTGCTGGTCTGGCCCCACCTCATGGATGTAAAGCACAGAGGGCTCATAAAAAACCTTCCTGAGTCTCTGACATCCCTTTGCCTCTTCCCAGCGCCTCTCGCTGGCTCTGCCACCCCCCTGCCCCTCACAGAGCCTCCCTGCTGTGGTGGCTGTGAGGGCACTGTGGTGGCTGTGAGGGCACTGTGGTGTGGAGGTGTCTGTTGTGTGTCAGGATCCCTCTGTCCTGCTGTGCTCCTCACCTGGACTTGTGTCTGCCCCCGCTCCTGCTCAGGGCACAACCCCAGTGCATCCCACCCCCAGATCCCCCCCAGTCTGCACAAACCATGTGCTCCCTCTGCATCACGCCAGCCTTTGCCTTTGCATCGTCACTGCCTCCGACGGCTCCTGCTCCCCGCGGTGCCTGTGGACAGGGGACATTATTCTGCTTCATGCCCTCTTGGCTCGCTGACGCCTCGCATTCGGCATCACCCGCACGTGCAGATCTCTGGGCCGTGCACACCTGTGCACAATTCCCCCTCTTGCCAATCAAGACCCAACTCCCCCTTGTGCATCCTGCCCGTGCTCCTCTGTGTCCGCCTCCGTGCTCCGCAGCTCTCCCGGATGCGCACATGGCCGGGCTATAGATGGGAGCGTCGGGCTGTGCTCGGTGCCTGCTCGGCGCCCGGGTCCGTCACCGCCGGCAGCTCGGGGGGTTGTTAGTGACCTGACACGACTATCGACTCCCTCTCCCCTTGTCAGCCGGCAGAGAAGAATCGAGGCCCTCGGAGCGTGACATCACCTGAGCGACAGCCCCCGCTCTGCTATCGATCCCCCCGGTGAAAAATGAACCGGCGGCTCCCCAGGGCAGGACCAGCCGGGAGAGCCGAGGACGCACTTGGGGAGAGGCTGCCTGGAGCCAGCCCAGCTCTCTGCTGGTGCCCAGCCTGCTGTGGGATGTTCTTCCTGGCTCCAAGAGCTTTGCCAGCCCTTCTTGCCCGTCTTGCATTTCCCTGCTTTGTGAAGTGCTGCCCAGCCTTGGCCCCTGAGCTGCTCTGCCCAACCCATGAGAAGGCTGAGGCTGCCCAGCAGGGCTCCCAGCACAGCCAGCATCTCCCAGCTCGTGGGGGAGGAAGGGCTGGGAACCCTGTGATGGATCTCCCTGTTATGCATCCATCACACAGCTCCCTGTTCCCGGGGCTTCCCAGTGGTGTTTGATGCCCCTGTCAGTGTGATGGATTTCAACTTCCCGTCCAGCGCTAGGACTGGGATGGGTTTGGGGCCGTGGCATTTCTTTTGCCTCACCTTGGGCTGCAAAAGTGGATAGTCACGTCTGAATGAGCGACCTGTGGGTGTCCTTGGTAATTAACAGGCAAATGACCACCCAGTGTTCCGGGATACATCTCACATGCCAAGGAGAGGTTGCACAAACGATCCTTTGGAAGGGGCTGTTACTCTTTTTTTGACATTAAAAGTGCCTTGTGTGCTCAAATTTGCCTCTTCAGGTGACAAAGCGAGGTGAAAAGCATGAACATGGCATTGGATGACCCACCCAGGACTCTCCAGCCTCCTCCTGCTTCTGGGAATTAGGCTGGTGCTCTCCCCCAGGACAGACATGAAGCCACACGATCGGATTCCTCTAAACTCCTCAACTCTGACCTCCACGGAGAGAGACAAGGGATTCATGGCAAATTATGGCTTTAACACCTATGATGAATCCCCATTACAGCATGAAATGAGAAAGGAAAATGTAGCTAAATGGAAGATTTCCCCTGGGCAGCGGGAGGCTGCAGCTCATGAGAGGCTGGGGAAAATAGGATGAAAAAAAAAAAAAGTGGGTAAAAAAATAGAGAACGAGGAAAAACCTTGTTCTGTTCCTAAATGTTGCAAAACCTTTGCGAGCCACTGGTTGCAGGTTGCTGGGGATTAAAGGCCAGGGCTCAGATCCATGACACATCCAAGCTTTCCAACTCCATCCCTTCGGTTGTCATGACAAGGGGAAAGGAAATGTTGTTGATGAGAGTCCCTTGGGTGCTCGGAACAGCCGGTCCCCAGTCCCTGGGGTCAGGACCTGCCCTTCACTACACCCCGAGTGTAGCCAGGCCCTGCATCAGTCACGTCCCTTTGGGAAATGCCCATGGAGCATGGGAAGGATGAAAAAATGGGCTGAAAAGTACATTTGTATCTCGGACTGTGCGCCTGACTCCCAGTCACGGGGTTTAAGGCCAGGTTGGACAGGGCTTGGAGCAACCTGGTCTAGTGGAAGGTGGCCCTGCCCATGGCAGGGGTTTGGAACCAGATGAGCTTTAAAGTCCCTCCCAGTCCAAACCAGTCTGGGATTCTGTGACTGTAGGATAATGTAGCTGGAGATGAATTCCCACAGGGAGGATATGTCAGTAGCTGGCAATGGGTGACTTTGCTGGAAGTGCAGGAAAGAAGACGGGCTTTAGTGACAAAATATGGGCAGGAGAAGCTGGGAAGGGACACCCCGAGTCCCACCTGCCTGGCTTGTCCTCCTGGCTGTTTGGGCAGAAAGGGAATGCAGTGATTTATGGCCTCGATGGAAACACGCATGTCCCGCGTCCATTCCTGTGCTGCCAAAGCCTCCACGTGCAACCTTGAGCGAGTCCTTCAGGCTCAAATTCTCCCTTAAAAAAGGCAAAAGGAGTGGGGTGAGGCAAGACCAGGAAATTTTGGGCTGTGAACACGCTCTGCCTCGTTCCCTGCAGCATCCCGGGGTTGTGCAGTCGGTCATCCCAGGGCACGGCCGCGGCCAGGCAGAAATGCTGCCGAGTCAGAGCCGCGGAGACAAGTGTCTGTAATGTCCACTGAGTCATAAACCACGGTGGGGCTGAACTCTCCTCCCGGTGACCTGGTGGCACACGAGGGATGCTCTCACCATCCCCGACCCACGGCAGCACGGGGGGGTGAACAGCGGGCAGCCCGCGGGGCGTTCGGATAATCCCGGGAGCATCCGCATGCCCAAGGTGGCTGTTTCTTATTCAGGTTGTTGCTAGGGGATTCTGCGGAGGTTTCTCCTAGTGGGTGAGAAGTGACTTTCAAATCAGTGGCAGCACAAAAAAATGGCAATGGAAAAATAAGAGTCTTTCATGAGATCCCATTTAATTGCTAACGAAGCCAAAAATCACAGCTCTCACATTTGGTTCACCAACAAAGCCCAGACAGCAGCTGCCCCCTTCGTATCTGATTCCAACTGGTAGGTTCAAAAGATGCAGAAGGTATTTAATGATAATGGTAATGATTTACATTTATATAGTGCCTTGTATCCACTGGGATCACAAAGTGCTTTATATATTTATGGATAAAAATACACTGGATAAGAAGCACTCCATCCATCACCAAATCACAGCCCCTTCCCAGGCAAGCTGTTCAGGGAAGAGTTGCTGCATTTCCAGAGCCGCTCTCCCTCCTCACTGCTACAGCACTTGGGGGGCTGTACGGTAATTTTGCAATAAAACCAGGTGATAAAAACACTTTAAAAACAACAATGTCATAAAAAAGGAGAACCCTCAGTGTCATAAAACTGCACACAGAGGAACAGGAGGGGAAACTTGAGAGACAGGGTTATAACGGCTTAAAAATGAAACAGAGTAGGTTTGGATTGGATACTGGGAAGAAATTCTTCCCTGTGGGAGTGGGCAGGCCCTGGCATAGGTTACCCAAAGAAGTTGTGGCTGCCCCATCCCTGGAAGTGTCCAAGGCCAGGTTGGATGGGGCCTGGAGCAACCTGGGCTGGTGGGAGGTGTCCCTGCCCATGGCAGGGGGTGGAATGAGATGAGTTTTGAGGTCCCTTCTAGCCCAAACCATGCCATGATTCTGTGATAAATAGGAGCTGTCACCATCATGGAGATCAACCCTGGGAGAGAAACATCCTCCAGCTGCTCTGAGTTAGAAGGTGAAGAGCTTGGTCAGCATCTCCAAAGGGCAGGTACCCTCAGAGCTGGGTAGTCAGGGACCTCCCAAGCTTAGTTTGGAGGTGGCAACACAAGTTAAAATCCTGTCACTCAAGGCTGGAAAGATGCTTCTGCCTCCATGCCCTGCTTTGTCCCACCATGGAGCAGGTCTGTTCCCACGGGTTGGGTGCGATCCAGCCACCTTCCTCCTCCAGCTGCACCGGTGAGTTCTGCCTGTCCTGAGGGGAATGGAGCCTTCCTAGCCCAAAATCCTCCTTCTGAAAGGTGCCACTCGATGGTGCCCCTCTGGTGGCAGCCTCTGTCTCAGCTGGGCCTGGGAGGCAGGCGAGGGGAGGGGAGGAAGGAAGGAAGGCAGAGAGGATCTGAGGCTCTTAGAGATATTCATTCAAAATTCATAGGCACAAAATTGCAGTCTGCATGGATTTGTTTCCTTTGGAAAATTACAGGAAACTACAGGCACCAACAACTGTTATTCAAATAGCCACTTTAGATGATGAGGATGGCAGGAGGCTGTACTTACACATGCAGACCCAATATAATCAGGGCCAGGCGAAGGGAAGCTGGGGGAGCTCAGAAGCACAAGCAGCAACAGGGGGGCTCAGTGGGAAGAGCCACGGGGCCAAACCCAGCCCCACTGCTGGGGGCTGGAGAAGCAGAATCCAATTAGCTTCCCGGTTTGGGGTGATAAGGAGAGCACAGAGCTCAGTGGTGAGTCCTGGGGGAAGTTTGTCACCCCTCAGAGTGCACAGGTACAAGCACTGCTCCTACAAGGAGGCAACTCCTCCCCTGCACCAACATCATAGCCCAGAAATCATCAGAGAGTCACAGAATCCCACGCTGGTTTGGGCTGAAAGGGACCTTAAAGCTCTTCTTGTTACAACCCCCTGCCATGGGCAGGAACACCTTCCACTAGCCCAGGTTGCTCAGGGCCTCAGAAAATCCCACTGCCACTGTTCCTCCCGTCCATCTTCATTCCAGCTTTGACCCTCCACCTGGTTCTCCCTCATTACTGACATCTTAGGGATCACAGGATCCCAGGATCCCTGACTGGTTTGGGTTGGAAAGGACCTTCAAGCTCCTCTCATTCCACCCCCGCCGTGGTCTTCCACTAGAGCAGGTTGCTCAGGTGCACCCTCCTCCTCCCCTGCTCTCTTGCCTTACAGCACAAACATGCAGCATCACTCCCCAGCCCGTTATAAATCAAGAGCGAGAGTTTTTACCCAGCCTGAATTTATTTTAAAAGAAAGAAAAAAGACTTTAAAGCCACACAGACGCCAAACCCTGAGCAAATACTGCTTTGAGGATTGGCCTGCGGGTCAGCAACGAAACGCAGGCAGAACATCTGAGCCACCGAAGGGTGAAAACCGTATAGTCAAAGCAAACTCTGCAGCACAAGTGGAGAGGAGAAACTCCCGGATTTGTATCCGGAGAGCTCCTTCTTGCCCTTCCCAAACGTTGTTCCCCTGCGCTACCCGCGACGTCGTGCGGTGCGGAGCAGCCCTGAGCATCCCACCCTCCCCGCAGCGTCTCCTGCCCAAGCAGACCTGCTCTCCATGGCTCCGAGCCTCCTTCCTGTGGATGGAGAGCTTCCAGCAGCCCACCACGCATTCCCGGGGGGCCCGAGGGGTCTGGGAATGTTTGCACACAGACCCATCTGCAGCTCCCCGGCAGCCGCCGACGCGCGGCTTGGCAGGACCGGAGCTGGGAGCGCCTGCAGGGAGCAGCAGGAATGCAGCTTCCAGGACCTGAATCCAAACCCTGGGGGACCTTTACCTGCCAGATCCACATCCCCAGCCATGCAGGAGCCCGGGGCTTGCCCCCTTTCCCTGGCTGCAAGGTCATGGAGGGCTTCGAGGGGGAATGGCTTTAAACTGAAAGAGTTTTGGATTGGATATGGGGAAAAAATTGCATATTAGAAAGAAATTGGATGTTGGGAAGAAATTCTTCCCTGTGAGGGTGGGGAGGCCCTGGCAGAGAAGCTGTGACTGCCCCTGGATCCCTGGAAGTGTCCAAGGGCAGATTGGACGGTGCTTGGAGCCACCTGGGCTGGTGGGAGGTGTCCCTGCCCATGGCAGGGGGTGGAACGAGATGGGCATTAAGGTTCCTTCCAACCCAACCCAACCCAAACCATTCTGGGATCTCTGTGATGTCAGTAATGAGAGAGAACCAAGTGGAGGGTCAAAGCTGCATTTATGAGGAAGATGGGTAGGAGGAACAGTGGCAGTGGGATTTTCTGGAGGTTGGGACTTGGAGCAGCCTGGGCTAGTGGAAGGTGGCCCTGCCCATGGCAGGAGTTGGAACCAGATGAGCTTTAAGGTCCCTTCCAACTCAAACCATTCTGGGATACTATGATTCTATGACTTCATGTGCTGTCAAGTTCTTCTCCTGGAAGCCAGCCTTGTTCCAAAGCCACCTGGGTGATGGACAAAGGTGAATGTGAAGGGAGGAAGACCCAAAAGGACAGAGCAGGAGGTCTGGAAGGGGGTAACTTTCAAGCATAGCCAACTCAGAAGGCAACTTTGACATCCTGCATGTACAAGGAGACCTTCAAAGAGCCTCTGGACTCTCCTTAAACACGGGTTTCTCCCTCCCTGGTGCTTTTTAGGGTCACCTTGAGTTTGAGTTGGCCAGACACGGATGGTGATGAGCTGCTTTCACACTCCAGCCTTCCTTTCTTGTCTTTACAAGTGCTTTTCTCTTATCTTGTAGTATTTTGCAAAACCTCACAAGCTTTTAGTGGCAAGACTTGTGCTAAGAGGCTGTTGATAACTCTGGAGTAGGCAGCAGGAAGGCTTCAGTGACGTGTTCTCTTCCTTTCCGTTGGAAAAAGAGGCTTATCTTCTTTGGAGAGTGCAGGTTCTTCCTCCTTATCCACACTGAAATCTTATCTAAACTGGTTCAGGTGGCAGAGCTGAGAGAAGGAAATAATTAAGCAAGAGACAGGTGAAATGCTGACATGATTATTACTTAAATGGCCCAAACCTTTTACCTCATGTATTTTTTATTATTATTTTACTTCTTTTTTTTTTTTTTTACAGCTGGTGACACATAACAAGGGAGAAATTGGGTTTTCCAGGTTATCTCACCCATCCACACACATGCCACTTCACCCCCCGCTCCTCCCCACCCAAATATAAATCTCCTTTAACTGGTTCTGTTGGCAAGACAGAGAAATAATTAAGGCGAAGGTGGCTGCAGTGTTGATGTTATTACTGTAATGCAGCAGCCTGTTTAGTTTCTTTGCCAATGAAATGCAACCAGGGGAAAATCAGTTTTAAAGATTACCTCCCAGAGATGCAAATAAAGGAGCGGAAACCATGTAGTCAGGAAGAAATGGTCTCAAACTAGGAAACATTTCAAAGTCGGTGACAGTCTCTTAGGAGCTTTTAAGACCACAATTTACCTTTTGACTGCATTCTATTTTCTCTGAAATCCTTTATTTCCCTCTTATTTATTGACTGGAGAGACAGCACAGAAACGAGAAAGTGATTCTCCAGCCGCTGGTCTTAAAAATCCATAGAAGAAAATTGTTCTTGGGAGGGCGGATTTTTGTTGTTGTTGAGCACTTCTTTTTCCCTCCTCCCTTGTTTTTAGCCCTCTCTGTGAACCAGGACTTAATTGAATCACTTCGCCCAGGAGGGGCCTCGGACTGGAAGGGCTCCGGCTCTGGGAATGAGGAGCCCTGGTTAGAGAGGTGAGAGCCAAGGTGATCCCACTCTGGACCATACAGGGGATGAGGGTGGAGGGTCTTTCCATCCCCACGGGGTGGTCACTGGCAGCTGAATCACAGCCATGTGTTCCAGGGGGATTTCTCTTGTTCCAAGGATGGCACTGCAGGTTGGGAAAATGGCCATCACTGCCCATGGATTAGCATCCCGATGTCGGATTAACACCCTGCTGTCAGATTAACATCCCACTCCTGGAAGCATCCCATTCTCACATCAGTGGGTAGCTCTCATTTAGCAGCCTGCTCTTGGACTAACCTCCCACTCTTGGATTAGCATCCCACTGTCAGATTGGCATCCCAGTCTCAGATTAGCATCCCAGTCTCAAATTAACATCCCACTCTCAGACTAGCATCCCAGTCTCAGATTAGCATCCTGCCCTCAGGTTAGCATCCCAACCTCAAATTAACATCCTGCTCTTGCACTAGCATCCCACTATCAGATTAGCATTCCAGTTTTGGATTAGCATTCTGCTCTTGGATTAGCATCCCACTGTTGGATTAATATCCCAGTCCCAGATTAGCATCCTGGTCTTGGATTAGCCTCCTCCTCTTGGATTAGCATCCCAGTTTCAAATTTACATCCCACTCTCAGATTACCATACTGGTCTTGGATTAGCATCACACTCACAAATTCACATCCCACTCTTAGATAAGCATCCTGGTCTTTAATTAGCTCTCAAATTCATGCTGCTCTCAGTTTAGCATCTTGGTTTAGCATCCCCCTCTAAAATTAGCACCCCACTCTCAGATGAGCATCCTGCTCTCAGATTAGCATCTCACTCCTGGATTAGCATCCTGCTTTCAAATTAACATCTCACCCTCAGATAAGCACACAGATCTCAGATTAGCATCTGAGCATCAGATGTGCATTCCAGCCTCAGATTAATATCCAGCTCTCAGAGAAGCATCCCTCTCTTGGATCAGCATCCCTCTGGACACAGCAGCAGTGTGGGATTGACGTGCCTTGCCCGCTCCCTCCTGCTCACCCCGCCGTGGTTCCCCCACATGAACACACGTGTGTTGCTCACAGGCTCCTGTCCGTGGGTGTTTCCTGCTGGAATGATACTGAGATGTGCCAAAAAACCCCAACCACAGAGAATTCCTGCAGTGCTGGCCTAGTTATCCCATCTCGCTGCTGCCCAGGAGAGCCCCAGGAGATGGCTCTGCTTGGAGGGAATAACTACATTAAAAAACAGTGCATCGGTGGAGGCTGATATGGGTCAGAATCGGTGCAGCCCCATGATCAGAGCCTGGATTTCAGAGATTAAATCCTTCAGGGCCAGCTTCCAGTAGCTGTGTTTAATTACTCCTCGCATCCCCCGGCCTTGCCTTCAGGAAAAAGGACCATGTCAAGGCATCTCCCACCCCATCAATGAGGTTTCCTGCTTGTTGATACTTTTCTGCTTAATTTATGAGGTTGCACCAAAAAAAAAAAAAATTTTGGAAAGGTTGGCATCAAAGTCCTGCCTGTCCGTGCTGCAAAGGTCGAGTTTTGCATCTCCTCCTCTCCATCCTCCCCAGTGCTTTGGGTGGTCCCAGGGCCTCAGTCCTTGCCAGGCAGCACAAGGATGTCCACAACGGGATGGTGTTGGGGGGAGGAGAAAAGGGAGCACCCGCTGCTCTGGGTGGTGCCTCTGGATGAGCTAAAAGGGGGGTTACAGGCTCAGGAAAGCAAGGATTTCTGTGCACTGACTCCTCAGATCAGGCTGCTTGATTTTCTGGCTCTGTTGGTTTCTGTCTCAGCTCCCCAGACAGGACTTGGAGGTGTTTTGCTGTTCAAAGGTACCTCTGACTGGTGCAGGGGCAGCAAGAAGGGTGGGAGAGGAAAACTGCAGGGGTTCGAAGTTTCCCTTTTGGAACGGAGGATTCTGCTACAATTGAATGGAAAGAAGACTGATTTGGGCAAGACTTCCAGTGGAACAGAACCAGGTCTTTCCAGCCCTGAAAGCTGCCACCCTGGTGTGCAGTGCCCTCGGACATCCCCTGTCCTGCCCTGTGCCGTCTCCCGGGATGTGCTGAGGTGTGTGTTGGCAGTCTGGAGCTCCAGGCTCTCTCCTGGGAGTTGGAGCTCTGTCACAGAGAGTTTCAGGGGCATTGTGTCCATTAATACCACCTGAAAAATGAAACGGGAGCTATTTGCACCCATCTCCCACCTCTCTGTGTCCCCTATTCTTCCAGCCTCCTCCGAACCCTTTCTGATTTCTGCTGCTGTTGCAGACTCTGGGAGGAGCAGCATCCCAGGAATGTGGGTCGAGGCTGTGGGACCCCTCACCCCGTGAGCCCCCCAGCCCCAGGACACCCCTCCATCCCTCCACGCCTTCATTGCTGCGGCGAGAGCACCCTCTCCTGTCTCAGCTCTGCCTCACTGCCCATCTCCTGCTCCCTTCCCTCGCAGACCGGGACTGAGGCTTTCCCTCTCTCCCTCTCTCATTCTCTCCCTCTCTCCACCTCTCCCTCTCTTCCTCTCTCCATCTCTCCCTCTCTCCATCTCTCCCTCTCTCCATCTCTCCATCTCTCTCCCTCTCTCCCTCTCTCCATCTCTCCATCTCTCTCCCTCTCTCCCTCTCTCCATCTCTCCATCTCTCTCCCTCTCTCCCTCTCTCCATCTCTCCATCTCTCTCCCTCTCTCCCTCTCTCCATCTCTCCATCTCTCTCCCTCTCTCCCTCTCTCCATCTCTCCATCTCTCTCCCTCTCTCCCTCTCTCCATCTCTCCACCTCTCCAACACATCCCGGGATGAGGCCTCAGGGACAGGGACCCACCGGCCCATCAGCCACACCGTGTCCCGTCACCGCCGTGTCACCCACTGTCCCCTGACAGCAGCACCGATGGCTGCTTAGGGGGACCAGGGCAATATTGAAGTAAAAAACAACTTCAAAGAGAGGCCTGCTATAATTACTAATTACACCTGGTTATAATTATTTCTCTTTGCAATCCCATACCTTCCGCAGAATAGCTCCAGTTCCTCCTAACAATTAACAGAGGAAGTCTTTACGGCACTCGGGGTGATTGCGTCGCCATCGCAGCCTCCGTGGCCAACGCTGCCTTATTAAAGAAGGGCTGATATTTCCAGAAGAACACTGTGATCAAATTAGACTAAAATTAACTGGAGTAAATTAAGAATAAGAGGGGGTTTTTCATCTGCCTCCCTTTCTTTGCCGCCGCACAGTTGCCTCTGGCTTGGTTATAATGCTTTGTGTGTTGATTGTGGTACTAGACTGGGCAAAAAGACACAGAAAGTGGCAGCAACTCATTTCTCTGGTTTGCCTTGGAGTGAAATCTGCATCCACATCTCCTCACTCACTCACCTCCTCCTCCTCCTCTAACCCCCCGGTCAACAAAAGCTCAAGATTGAAGCCTGGCTGAGCTCCAGGAGTGTTTGGACAACGCTCTCAGCACAGGGTGGGGTTGTTGGGGTCTCCTGTGCAGGGCCAGGAGTTGGACTCGGTGGTCCTGGTGGGTCCCTCCCCGCCCAGGGTGTTCTGTGATTCTATGAAGTTACAGGGCAAGCCCCAAACCTGCAGCATTTCAGCCCCTCCAGCTTACACGAGCTGTGCCTGCGAGTCTCTGCCGTGCCAAGAGCATCCCAAAGTGCTCATCCCACACATCCTGCTCAGGGCATGGCTTTGCTCAGAGCAATAGCAGGAATGGGGTGGATTTCCCCCAGCAATGCTAAACCCAACACTCGCTTGCGCTTAACACGCACCTTAATAGCTCCAAAGCCAAGGCTGGTGCTCAGCATGAGGAACAATCATCCAACGAGGAATTGGGAGATTTTTTTTTTTAATAGCAACGGGCCAAACAAAACAATCATCAAGTGGTTTGAGGCCTTTTTGCATTATTTTTCCATGCAAACTGAATTATTAGTGAGCACAATGTGGTTTGTGGCAGCGTGGCTCTATCCATTGGTCTCCGGAGCTGGAAAACGGATGATCAGACAAACTTTTGGCTGTGGCAGTGTGGGGTGGTTACCTGGGCTTTGCCTCTCCTGAGTAGGAGGCTGAATCACCCTAAATAACAGTGTAGCAAGACCTGGTGGAGGGAATGGATGATGCAGTCCCTGGCCCAAGCCTTTGTGATGCCAAAAAGCATGGAAAAACTGCTCAAAGACAGAGTTTTATCTTTAAGCAGCAAAGGTATTTATTGGATACAACGTTGGAGAGCCCCCGATTAGCATCAGACAAAGAAGCTCTGCCGTTCCAGTGTAAAGTGAGGGTTTTTATACAGTTTTCGGGGTGGGTTTCATCATCTTACATACATATTAATTTATCTAATTATAATATTCATAGTAGGGGGTTGGGCGGAGCCTGGGGTGAAGTCATCTTTTGGGGAGGTTTCTGGGGGTCGTTCCTGTTTCTTCAGCCTCAAAAGGGGTCGTTTTTCTCTTCTTCTTCGGCTGAACTTTTCACCTTTTCTCTACATATCCAGGCTTGCAAAGAAAACCTCCTGACTCAGCATCTTCTTATCTAGGGGTGCCCACTCTCTCTGTTATCTGTCTTGTAACACAATGGGAGGGGTTCCTTTGGTCAGCTCATCTCTAGAAGCTCGTTTTCCCAGTTTTAATCTTTGCCCTGTCTCCTTTGGATACATCGTCCTTCCAGGTAAAACCCAGGAATTTGACAGGCTTTGCAAATCGCATCTTGTGATAGTTTCACCCCCTTCTCTGCCTTCACTTGATGGCCTCATCCCTAATTCCCCAGATCCAAGTCCTGGGGTCCCTTCTTGAATCTTTAGCCGCTCCTGGTTTTGCCCTGAATCCAGGACTCCCCCCTGGTTCTGCTCCCTCTGTCAGGAGGCTCTGCTTCGAACTGGAATTCCCAGTTGGCCCCTAGATGGGCAAACCCAGGCCACGAGCAGGGTCTGGTGGCGCTTCTGCAGTGCTGTTAATGCAGACCATGCCATCGGTGTGGGAGGGAGGTGGACACAGGGCTGGTTTCAGATGGGCTTTGGGAAGATGCTTTGGGGAGGTGCAGTGGGTTGGGATGGAAGGTTTCTCAGTGAACAAGACAAGAAGCAATTTTTCCTCTTCGGTTTCAGTGGAAGACACTCGCGAGAAAGGCTTTGATAAGGTTTTAGGTTTTGTCCTTTTCTTTCTACCATTTCTTTCCTTCAGAGAAGAAGAAAGGAAAGAAATGAGTGAGTCAAAATGAGGTGAATAACCTTCATTTTTCAGGGTTTTTTTTGTCATTGGAAAGCTGCAAAATTCCATCTTGTGTGCCCAAAATGAAACGTTAGAGTTTATTGTTCATTCTGTGAAGGTTTGATGATTTCTGATGCGTTCTTGCCTGCTTTTCCCAGTGCCTGGGGAGCTCCAGCCAGCAGGGATCCCTGCCCTGCTCACAGGGTGACAGAGCTGGAAGGGCTGGTGCTGGCAGTGCCCCGTGGTGGCACATGTCACCTCAGTGGGTGCCAGGGAGGAGGGACAAGTACCAAGAGAGAGGCGGGAAGGGCAGAACTGCCCTCAGAGAGCGTTTGTGCTTCTCCCACTCCTTCACCCCACACTTCTCCCTTCCCGCGGCTCAGAGATGGGGCTGGCAATGACCATGTTAGAGGATTTTCCTCCTGCAGGTCCTGCCCCAAGGAATGAGAGAAGGAAAGTGAATGTTCTTTATTCACATCACACCCAAATATTCATGAGAATTATCCAGCTACGTCACCTGGGCTGGGCTGGGACGTCTGCCTGGAGAGCCACCTCATTCCTCCAGCAGCCTTGCTGCAGTCAAGGGGAAAATTAACAGCACTTCTTGCTTTGGGGACAATTCCTTCATCCAAATCCCTTTTGAAATCTGGCGAGGGTTGGGGGGTTTGTTTGCAGTGAGCGTGCAGGGTTTGCTGGGAAGGGGAGACCATCTCAAGCCTAAATCCATCTGTACCATCCCAGACACTGTGGAGGGGCTGAGGGAGGAGAACCAACCCATTGCGGGCAGGGCAGAGCCAAATCCCTGTGCCAGGCATTCCTCCTGCCCAGTTCCTCCTCCTGCCTTTGTTGGTGCAGCCCAGCAAAGGGTTCATTGAATGGGTACCGACTGAGCCCAGAGCAGGAGCAGCAGAATCCTTTTCTCCACTGGAACGGGTCATGTTTTCTGAAGTTACTCCTGCTCTCCTGACCTCTCAGCATTGCTGCCCACCCGGTCCCCAGTCAGGATCTCAGACTGCTCTTTGGAGCAAATTGTCAGCCTTAATTGCTCTCTTCTCGGGCCCCAAACACGGCCAAGAGCAGAGCGAGGACAGAGGAGCTGGTGTGTTAATCCCTGGCCTTATTACAGCACTGGGCACCTCAACAGCCACTCAGACATTCCTGTTGGACAAATGGGGACTGCAAGGAGGTGCAGAGCATGCCAGTCCCTTTCTCTTTGGGAATGTCTGAGACAAAATCACCAGAGAAATGACAAACCCATTCCTGCCTCGGGTGAGGTGGGGGTGGCAAATCCCAATGTCGCACCACAGTCCTAATTAGCTCGTCTGAGCCTCTTGAGAGGAGCTGGCAGGACCCAGCGTGGCCAGGGTGAGCCACAGCCTGCGAAATCATGGGTGATGCTGGTGGGTGGCACGGTGTGTGGGAGGGACCTGCAGGGCCAGCTCTGGGTGTGCAGAAAAGCCAAAGGCTCAGAGGATGCTCCTGTGCTTTTGCACCGTGAGCTGACACGGTGCTTGTCTTAGCCCTGGCATGTAGTGACCAACACCAGGGCCGAGGTGGCCACTGGCACTTGCTGGTGTCTCTCCAGCAAGTAAAAGTGGCGCCTGTGTCTCCAGAATGGCCTGAATGTGTTGGTGACTTGGGGCTGGGACTGCGAGTCCATCGTTTCCCTGCTCTCTGAACTCATCCGAACTCACAAGGGAGTCCTGTCCGTGGCTCTCCACAAGAGTCGTGCTCCCCAAAAATCACAGCAGGGCATAATTCCCGTGGGGTTGAGGCTTTTTTCTCCCTTCCATGGCCGCAGATGGTGTGAATGTGCCATGAAGGTGCTCTCCCAGCGTGGGACGTGGTGGGAACAGTGACTGTGCAGGCAGCCCCGTGTTGGTGATGACAGTGACTAGAGCTGGGTGGCCCAAAAAAACACTTCTCGGTGGGTTTTTGTCCATAAACAATCCTCCCAACAAGCTCTGGTGCAAGGATGGCTGTTTGCAGAGGTGTCTCACCCTTTTTGTTCGAGCTGGGTTTGTTTGTGAACCTGCTGCTTCGAGGCACTGAGATGAATGTCGTGGTGGGGAGGCTGCGCTGCACGAGAGGCACTCCACAATGAGATGTCACATCCCCAAAGCCTTGAGTCTGTGTAAAGAAGTGAGGGAATTTCTAGTGAAAATAAAAGCGCTTTGCCTCTCTTATTGGTGGAGCATCCCAGGGTCAAGTTGTGAAGCTTCGCGGTACCAAGGACGAGCGGCATGTTGGTTTTCCTGTGATGAAAGGCTCTGCTCCTCCTCGCCTCCAATGGACTCAGAATCTGGGCTGGAATTCTTTTCATGGCTAGGCTTCGCGAACGAAGATTTGGGAAGGGCTCTCCCCACGCTTGCTGCGAGCACATTGATGGCTAAAGAGGCCCATGTGAGATGGGCAAGTCCGGTTGCAAAAGCACAGCAGAAAGTCTCCATGGGCGGTGTTGGTGAGGCACGGTTCTTCCTGCGTTGTCTTTTCTCCTCCAGACTGACTCTGCGTGCATTCTCAAAGGAATCAGCAGCGTTATGGATGGTGTGTCTCCACGCCTCCCGATTGGAGGCCAGAGTGGGCCATTGATGGTAGTCAATGGTTTTCCTGTGATGAAAGGCTCTGCTCCTCCTCGCCTCCAATGGACTCAGAATCTGGGCTGGAAGAAAAGTGAGAAATGATGTGACAGGCGCGGTACAGCTGCTGCAGATTTGGTGATGCTGAGTTGCCTGGCAGGTGTTCCCCACCCGTCCCTCCCACCCCACAGAAGCCAAGCAAGGCTTTTCTCTAAACTGCTTGGAGCTCCCCTGGCTGTGCCATGGACCCCGGTTCTGGGAAGGGGGTGACTTCTCAGGTGGGCAGCTCTACCCTGCGCTCACTGAACCCTCTCTGAGGTGGGAAGCAGAGCTCAGGGTGGAGGGACCTCCTTTGTCTGAGGTCATTTTGCCCAACCCACAATGCCCAGCCTGGGACCAGCCCGGGGCTCCTGCCCAGAGGTGACTCCAGAGCCTCTGGTGCCGAGTCAATCCACCTTCCCCCCTCCTTTCTGTCTGTCCTTCCAAGGTCCCCCTCCTCTGGTGTCAACACAAGCTTAATGAAAAAGCAGCAGATGTTCCTTTGATTTCAATTTACTCAGGATTTTAACCTAATGCAAATGAGAGTTGCATCCAGCTGTGACGAGGCAGTCTGGGCTCGGGCCCGACATCCCTGCCTGCAGATTTCCTACCTGTCCCATTGCTGTGATGGCAGTGACTGACTTCTAAAAGTCTTCTCCAGGAAATTGTCACTTCCAGGTCTTGGGACCTGCCCTGACTCAAGCTGTGCTGATGGATTCACAGCTCCTGCAGGCTGGCGAGGCAGCAGTGGGGTCCGTGGGAGAGCATCACTGTAGCCTGGATGAAAATATTTGTGAGTGTTCTGGAGATTTCTTGTGCAATTGAGTAATAATTGAGAAGGAGAGCAGTCAATAGCAAGTGATTCATCTGCCAGATTGAGTTTCCCTTTCCCCTCTAGGACAGCAGAAGCCAGCCGTGATTTCCTGACCTTATCTCCTCTCCGAGTGGGTAAACAACAAACTAACTCTTCTGTCGCTGCCTGGAGTGGCTTGAAGATAGTCTGTCAGAGGCAGAGCTGGTTGGTTTGTTTGATGGGTTTCTCCTCTGCCTGGTGTTTTCACCACCCAAGTTCCCGTGGTGGATGTTCCTGCAGACTCACTGCTGTGGCCCCATCAGCTCTGTGAGCACCGTCCTCCTCCCAGGTCATGCAATGCCATAGTCATGGCACATGTTGGAAGCTCAGTGGGCTTTCCGTGTGTGGAGAGCACCCGCAGCTCATCCCACCAATAGCCCCCCATTCCTGAAGGACTCTCGAACCATTCCCAGCCATCAGGACCGAAGATCTTCAGGAAGGGAGGAATGAGCCCAGGGAAGGTGCCAGTGCATCTCCTGGACTGCACCCCTTTCCACTTCTCCAGGGAAAGCAGAAAGGGGAGACAGCCACTCTTTTCCTGCACATCATGGATATGTTCTCTGTCGTTTGCCTCTTCCTGAGACACCTTTCAACTGGTTTTGGTGGGGTGCAGACCACACAAGCAAAGGCACTCCAGTCCATACCTCTCTTTGGGTGTTGCCTCCCTCCTGCTGGAGTCCTGCAAGACCATGATGGGACGAGGATGGGCATGAGGGGAAAGAAAATCCTCATTCCCTGGAAGAACATCCCCAATTTCCCCCTGGAGCAAAGCACAGGAGGAAGCAGCGTGGTGGGCGTGGGGCCCATCAGAAATCTTGGCCTGATGAGGAACAGAACAGCAATCCTCTGACATGGAACAGCAATCCACAGGCACCATCAGCCCACACCACAGAGACAGAGACACCGAGAACATCCTACTTCCTGAACCTCCAGCGTGCCCCACAATTAGTGAAGGATAAAAATAATTAGCTGGAGTCTCTATGGGATGATTGACAAGTGCCCAGGGGCTGGGAGTTCCCCCAGTGTCCCTGTTCTCATCTCTGGTGTTTTGGAAGGGAAGAAGGCTTTGCTGGGAGGCAGCAGGTCCGTGGGAGTGGGATGGGCAGGAGGAGCTCTGCATGGCATTCCAGCTGAGGAACTCGCTGGGCCTTCACAGCTGAACCTGGAGGGCTGTGGTGGGGGGCTGCTGCCTCTCTATCTGCTGCTGCCTCTCTATCTGCTGCTGCCCCTCTCTCTGCTGCTGCCCCTCTCTCTGCTGCTGCCCCTCTCTCTGCTGCTGCCCCTCTCTCTGCTGCTGCCCCTCTATCTGCTGCCCTCTATCTGTCTGCTGCTGCCAAGGGGAGTTGGTCACACAGGGATGAGCCAGGCTTTGGGTGTCCCCTCCTGCAGCCAGCAGGACTTGGCTCCCGCCGCCTCTGGCCTCCCTCATCCACCTCTGAGCAGCCCCTGTAGGTTTGAACCTCATGGATTTTTCAGTTAATTATTAGGCTTGTTAAATGGCACTGTGGAGCTGTCAGGGATAACAGAGAGGGTTCAGGGCCAGGGCTGGGAACCAGTGATGAGTGAGGAGCTCAGGGAGGAGCTTTGCATCCCTCCCCTGCCTCCCGAGCCCACATGCTGAGCCAGGACCTCATTCTTCCCAGGCAATTTCCCACCAACCACCCCTTGGGTCCCCCTTTTCCCAGCTTTTTGCCTCTTCTTCCTCACTGTCCACTATTGAACCCATTGCCTCCGGGCCAGTGTTTCCTGTCTCTCTGCTCAGCAAGGCACAGCTTGTCCCAAACTGATGGAGCCAGTGGTCCAGAGCTGGGTTTCCATCACCAATAAGTTCACCAGGAGTTATGTGTTGTCTGAGGAATAGCTGGGAAAGCATTCCGGCTGGGAAAGGGGCAGCAAAGGGATTTACACTCCTGAAAGTATCCACACATTTCATGTGAGGCTTTCCAAAATGAAAGGTCAGAGATGGGAAAACCTGACTCCTTCCAGACATCCTCTTTTGTGGTAACTCAGCACTTGTTTAACAAAACTGACCTAAATTCCTACGGAGGATTTTCCTTCCATTCCCTTCCCATCCAGCACAGCCTGAGCTTCTCTCCTGCCGCCTCCCTTCAGCCCTGATGGAGCCATCGCAGCAGAGCCCTGGCCTGTTCCTCAGACAAACTGACTTCTGGCTTTCTCATCTCCCTCTTCCCTTTCTCTTCCCTCTCAGCAGCCAGGACCCAAGTGATTAAAACCTCGGGAGGCAGGAGGGGGACATTGATGGATGCTTTGGGTAACGCTGGTGGCATCTCTCTGTACTCCCCGCTGGGGAAATCCATCTTCGAGGAGCGATTGTGGTGGGCACGTGTCCAGCCCTGAGGGTTGGTGCTGACGGGACATACTGAGCATTTTAAGTGGCCTCCTCCCTGCACTGGGAGCAGATCTCGTGGCATTGCTGTGATGGCACAGCTGATGTCCCATCCCACGGTGCTCCGGGGATGTCCAACTGCCAGCGGTCCAAGAACACCCCCCAACCCCTCCAGCTCTGGGCTGGGCTGCCTCTGCCACCAGGAAAAAAAGCTGTGGCCAGAGATGGCCAGGCAGCAGCTCTGGCTGCTCCTGCTGTCTGTGGCTGTGTTGGGAAGAGATCCAAGCCAGCCCACAGCTGGGGGGTCTGGGGGATCCCACCAGCATCGCCTCGAGGTTCCAGGTCAGGGGTCCTGTGCCGGTGTGTATTTATGGGTTTATTATATACTTTCATTTTTATATATTATATATATATTTATATCTTTGTGTTTATATGTATTATTTATATATTATATTATATTACTTCTATTAATGCAGTTGGGATCCAGTTGTGGGCCAAACTGAGTGAGAGCTCCTCGCACACCTGCATAGTGGGAAAAATGGGAGAGGGTCTGGTAGAACCCCTCAAAATGGGTCCCCCGAAAGAATGAAACAACCATTAACAACCCCAGCACCACCTCCCAGCTTGTTCTGTGAACTCTGAGTCTCCTCAGTTGTGGCTGAGCTTGGACCTGTGACAAAGCAAAGCACACCCAGTGAGCAGGTACCTGGTGTGGTACCTGGTGTGGTGGGACTTGGGGTGTCCTTAGTGTTGTCCTGGCCACATTGCATTGTCCAGGGAATAATTAGTTACATCTCAATCCGAGGAGGAGAACAGCCTTAGAGGACTTGCTGCTTTTCAGCCCATAGTGTTTCAGAGGTGTTTGATGGAGAACAATAGTTAGAACTGCCAGAAAAGAGAAAATATAAAAAAATCAAGCCAAAAAAAAAAAACCAAAACAAAAACCAGAAGGAAATGCAACTATTTCTGCAGTGGAACTCCTGGGAGCCGTCACTCAGACACTGTGTACTCACTCCCCTCCTTCCTCGCCTCATTTCCCAGCTCAGGCCAAACCTGGTTCACCATCACCCTCTGAGAGGAATGAGAACCCCTGACCAAAGCATTTCCCTTGTTGACACGTTGTTGCCTTTTTTGCTATTGATTCCTTAATTAAAAGAGAATAAAATTCCACCAAAGGAGACATTTCTCTGAAACACTCCATCCATCAAAATAAAAAAGGAAGAGGAAACAAAATCAATATCCTATTTCAAAAAAAAAAACAAAACAACAAACCCCACCACATTTGGGAGCAGATTTTGGATCAGCCCCAGGTAGTATATCTACTCTCTTCTCTAAATTGTTCTGTTACCCTGCCTTCCCACACTACTCAGTCTTTTTCATCTTCACTGTCGTCTTTTCCTCTGGACTTTTTCCACGAATCCCATCATTTCTGGTAGGGCTGTCATCATTTTCAGAGGCGAAGCCCAGGAAACCTGGACACCCTGTCCCTAAGGGTGGGTGACACCTCTGTCTTTGGTCTCCTGACAGAGGAAAAACCTCAGGAAATCACCAAGACGCAGCAAACCCAAAGCCATTATTCCCGGGATCCTTCTGCCGTGGCTTTAAGCAGGATTCCTGCTATTCCAACCCCATTTTCCTACCGCTATGCAATTTCCAGGCTCTCTGGGAATGCTGTATTAATGGCTCTGGCTCCATGGGGAGCCTTCACAGAGGGACCTGAGTGTGAACAGCAGCCCGGGGGAATTCCCTCTGAGCAGGGGTTTAAAGATTTGGGGAATTTATCCTCAAATGGGATTGCGCTAATGGTTTATGCAAGGATGAATGATCCCAGGAAAGGCTGCAGGACCAGAGGGCAGACCAGGGCACTCGAAGTGTCTGCGAGGCTGAACCTTTTCCATGCGGAGCTGTGCCGGTGCCTGATCAGGGATTCAGACCGAGCCCAGACACGTGTCAATGCTGGAACATTGGGATTGATCGTGCTCCGTCCTGGGAGCTCGGGTTGGGTTTTCCTTCCGAACGCGTGGCCCGGCTGTGTCGGAGACAAGGGATTGCACAGCATTGATCCAGCGGCTCTGATGGAGGCTGGATCCATCCCGGGGGGTTTGCTCGGCCCCCACTGCTGAAGGTCTGCAGAGCCCCTACCCTCTGCAGCTCAGGGACACCTCCCTGACCTTCAGCAAACCCCCCGCAGGACCCGGCCGTGGGTCACACTGGCTGTGGGTCACACTGGCCGTGGGTCACACCGGCCATGGGTCACGCCGGCCGTGGGTCACGCAGGCCATGGGTCACACCGGCCATGGGTCACGCAGGCCATGGGTCACGCTGGCCGTGGGTCACACCGGCCGTGGGTCACGCCGGCCGTGGGTCACACCATCCGTGGGTCACACCGGCCGTGGGTCACACCGGCCATGGGTCACACCATCCGTGGGTCACACCAGCCATGGGTCACGCTGTCCGTGGGTCACGCCGTCTGTAGNCGTGGGTCACACCGGCCATGGGTCGCGCCATCCGTGGGTCACGCCAGCCATGGGTCACGCTGTCCGTGGGTCACGCCGTCTGTAGGTCACGCCGGCCATGGGTCACGCCGTCTGTAGGTCACACCGGCCGTGGGTCACACCGGCCATGGGTCGCGCCATCCGTGGGTCACGCCAGCCATGGGTCACGCTGGCCGTGGGTCACGCCGGCTGTAGGTCACGCCGGCCATGGGTCACGCCGGCCATGGGTCACACCGGCCATGGGTCACGCCACCTGTGGGTCACACCATCCGTGGGTGACGCCGGCCGTAGGTCACACCGGCCGTGGGTCACGGCAGCCATGGGTCACGCCATCCATGGGTCACACCAGCCGTGGGTCACGCCGGCTGTGGGTCAAGCCGGCCGTGGGTCACACCGGCCATGGGTCACGCCATCTGTGGGTCACACCATCCGTGGGTGACGCCGGCCGTAGGTCACACCGGCCGTGGGTCACGCCGGCCGTGGGTCCCGCCGGCCGTGGGTCCCGCCGGCCGTGGGTCCCGCCGGCCGTGGGTCCCGCCGGCCGTGGGTCCCGCCGGCCGTGGGTCCCGCCGGCCGTGGGTCCCGCCGGCCGTGGGTCCCGCCGGCCGTGGGTCCCGCCGGCCGTGGGTCCCGCCGGCCGTGGGTCCCGCCGGCCGTGGGTCACACCGGCCGTGGGTCTGTGTGACCTGGAAATGCCGTGTACAGCACTTCAAATACAGCTGGGGGCTGTTCCTCGTGTGCCAGAGCGGGACGTGTGGCTGCAATCCCCCCTTTCCATGGGCAGCTGGTCAGCAGGGCATGCCCCGTGTCCTGCGTCCTGCAGGTGGGAGCAAGGACAGACCTTCTCTGGCACAGCAGTGGGACGATGGGGGGTGTCAGAGGCTGCCTAAGAGGCTCAGGGCAGTCGTGGTGGACACGTGGGACAATGGGGGGTGTCAGAGGCTGCCTAAGAGGCTCAGGGCAGTCGTGGTGGACACGAAGTGGTTTGAACCTGCCCCAGAATCGGTGCCTGACGCCCCAGGGTGGGCTGAGTCCGGCTGTTTGCCCAGGCAGGGACTGGGGAAAGGGGAGGGAACCAGAGCGCTGACAGATCTGGGACGTGGCACGGGATGAGTCCCTTTCCAAGGCCTTCATTCATTATTTCTGATTGTGTCTTACCCCCGGGAGGATTTGGCTGGTGCCAGATCAAAGCTCTCCACTCCCAGCCCAGCCCTGCCTGCGCCGTCCCCATCTCGGTGCCACCGCAAGGCAAAGCACGAAGTGCTGCATTTCCATGTCCCTGGTGGGTGTCCCTGGTGTGAGCTGCCCTCGATTCCTCCACAGCAGCACAGCCAGGGATCTGAGTGGGAACGTCTCTTGGCAGGGGCTGGAAAGAGCATCACTCAACACGAGGCACAGCCCCTTCCTGCCTAGGAAAGAGGAATCTCCAAGGACTTCCAATTAGAGACCTGCAAATGAGGGTATTCATAGAATCACAGCCTGGAAGGGACCTTAAAGATCATCCCTGCCATGGGCAGGGACACCTTCCACTATCCCAGGTTGCTCCAAGCCCTGTCCAGCCTGGCCTTGGACACTTGCAGGGATCCAGGGGCAGCCACAGTTTCTTTGGGTACCCTGTGCCAGGGCCTCACTGCCAAAGGTGCTGGAGAGGGTCAGATCATGGTGGTACTTCTGTTTCCAACAGCCACAGCACAGAGATCAGCTGTAGGCAACACCCCACATCCTCACCTGGTCCCACATTAGCCCGTATCCATCACAGCCAGCCATGCTTCCAGGTTTTGGAAGCCTCTCCACCCCACCACACTCAGTGTGTGCTGACTCGGGTGCTCCGTGCTTGGAACAAGTGTCTGTGCCCAAGAACAGCTGGTTGGGTCAGGAGGTCTTGTCATTGCTGCAGAGGGGAGATTGGAGCTTTCCCAGTGCTGGGGGTCCAGCCCAGCATGTCCATGGAGAGCAGCACAGGCAACAGCCTGAAGTCCTGCACAGTCCCTCCATTTGATCCTCCTGCTGTGCAAAGAGCCAAGGATGGAGAAACCACAGGAACAGATCCTGAGGGTGGGCAGGCCCTGGCACAAGGTGCCCAGGGAGGCTGTGATTATCCCATCCCTGGAAATGTTCAAGGTCAGGTTGGACGGGGTTTGGAGCAGCCAGGGCTAGTGGAAGGTGTCCCTGCAGATGCCAACGGGTGGAATGAGATGAGCTTTAAGGTCCCTTGCAACCCAAACCATTCCACGATTCTACAAATGAAAAAGCCTCCCTCTTCCATGAAAAGGCAGTGATATTTCACATCCTAGGCACAGGAAGTGCCAGGGGGATCTTTCCCAGCCTGGCCTAAAGTCTTGCCTTTTCTCACCCCTTTCCTGTTCCCACTTTCCTCAGTGACAAACCCCAGCAGTCAAGTCCAGGTTTCCTGCTTCCTTCTCCAGCCCTGAGCTGGAGCTGGGAAAAGCAGCAATAGCCACTGCTTTGGAGTGAGGACATGCTTTAAGGGGGAAAAAAACCCCTCCTGATTCCCTCCTTGATCTCCCTACCAGGGGAGAGGATGAGTCCTTCCCTTCCAGCTCCTTACCTTACACATGGGTTGGTGTGCTTGGCTCCCCGCAAAGCCCATCCCAAAAATTCAGCTGTGCTGGGATTCCTGGTCCTATAAGGGGCTGTTAGGATAGTACATACCATGGCTAATTAACAGAAGAGGTGTTGGCTAATGAGCTCAAGGCTTTCGCAGCCTCAGGATGGATCCAGATAATCAAGCTCCAAACCTTAATGACCAAGCCCCAATCTCCTGTGTCATCCAGCTACATCACTGAATTTCCATGGTACCTCCTGGTAGGTGACAGGCAGGATTTCTCCCATCCCATCCTGCAAGAGGAGATCTAAGAGCAGCTCCCACCAGGAGGAGGGGGCCAGCTCGGGGTGGTTTGCTCCTTTTTTTCCCTTTTATTCCTATTTTTTTTTTTAATGAACAGCAATAATCCTCCTTTTTTTTTTTTTCCCCTTCTTTTCCTTTTTTTTTTTTTTTTTTAAAACAATTTGGAAATATCTGACATACGGGGAAAATAATGAATTCAGTTTTTCTCCTGCTCTCTCTGATCTGTCACTCTGCACCCCGGAGCGGCACAGGGGGAGGGGGAGGCAGGGGGTGCTGGCCTACATTGGGGAGATAATGATGTTCCTGCCAATCCCCCCTTCCAGGAGAAGGTTCCGCCATGTCCTGCAGCTGTGAGGAGCCAGGATACGCCACAGCCTTTCCCTTTAGCTTTGGATTTCTCTTTGTTGGGAGGGTGTTGGAGGTTCTGTGGGTATGGCAAAGAGAGGTGTGCTTGGGTCATCTCTCTGCAGTCTCCTGGGCTCTTCCCTGGATCCCGTGGGCTCAGGGACTGGACCCACCAGATCCCTGCTGCCTCCAAGAGAGGTTAACCCAGGGCTGTGCTGTTTAGTTTCAGCATTACCCCCAAAAGCATCTCAAACCATTGCCCAGTGTAGGGTTAGGGACAATGCTGGAACCTCTGTGGAGTCACAGAATCCCAGAATCAGTGAGGTT
>VWZG01005506.1:97178-112129 GCA_013396735.1 Grallaria varia | reverse complement strand
ATACATATACACACACATATATAATGTACTTGCTTAGTGATATGTTTTAAGATAATTGCTTTGGATAGAGGGGGCTACTATTTCATTCAATGTTTAATATCTGTGAATACCATACTAGAACAGGGGAAAAAAAAAAAAGGCAGAAATTAAAATGAAAATGGACCTTCACTGTATATATAAAAATGTCTTTTTTTTTGTGGGAGGGGGGGTGTTCTTTTTTCTTTTATCTATGTGAGGGGATTTGTTGGTTGGTTGATTAGTTGTTTTTTATGTTGTTCTGGTTGTTGGTTGTGTGTTTTGTTTTGGGTTTTTTTTTTAAATTTATTTGGATTTTTTTTAACCTGAAAGCCAAATTTAATCTTTTTAGTAAATGTCTTTTCTCTTTCAGAAAATTGACAAGAAATACATCCCTGGTAGTTTGTGCTTCTTACCATTTCAGTTTTACAGATGACAGCTTTCCTTTTAAATATCCTCCAGGGTGAACTTTACTGTCAGAGTCTGCCTTGTGTACATCTTCTAAATTTGGGCATAGTTGATAGAAATTTCCAGTGTCTTGACTAGGATGAGTTTTTTACCCACTTAGGTAAAAATTCATCTTGTTTCTGAAAGTGTAGTGGAAAAGTGCTTTGTGATTGAGTTGTGGGAAAAAAAAAATCTTTAGGCTTGTTTGTTATTTTTGGGAAAGAAGGGGAGATAGAAAAGAGGGAAAAATCTCTTCAGTCAGGCAAAGTGAAAGAATGTGTATAAGCACTTACTTTGCTTCTCAGATAAAAGAGATTTTTTTTTTAGCCATTTACCTTTTGTCTCTAGTGGCTACTCTTAAAATACAATTAGGAATTGTGAAAACATGGAGAAAACTAACACATAATTTTAGCTGAAGCTCAGCTAACAACAAAATGTAACCCTTTTTTCTATTAGTCTATTTCCAGCTTAAAAACTGAAAATGTGTTAATAATATAATTTATTTTGGTAAGATAATTTCAAAAGCAAAACCCCCAGCTCTTCAAGGTAACAAAAAATTGTTTATATTCATAGTAGTTCAGATTTCAGGGAAAAAAATTTAGTCACACTATTAAGTCATAATTTGGCAATAAAAAAAATTAAGTCAAATGTTCTTGTAAAATGCAAAAGAAAATTTGATCTTTACAGAATATGGAGAAAACCCTTGAGAAGTAGGTAAACTTGAAACAGCAAATTAAATTTCTTTCTTTAATGGAGGTATATAGAGTATGCTTCTATGACTAAAACCTAGATGCAGATGTCAAAAGGATCATTTTGGACTGGTATTCTTGCTACAGTGAGAAACATTGGATCCTGGCCCTGCAAGAGTTGTTCACCAAGGATAGTATATTTAAGGTAAATGTGGGAACCCAATCTTATAAATGTTTCCTTTCTGACACTGTTCTCTTGTTGAGAATATGAAAGTAGAACACAACTGAGATGGCAAAGACCACATAGAGTCAGAAAGGGGGAAGAGGAAAAAGAAAAAAGTCTTCACAGGAGCAAAATTCATGAAGCAAGAGAAGCAGTGAAGAAGTTTCTATGGAAAAAAATACACGGATAAAAGATTTTAGAACAGTTGGGGTTTCTTTAAAAAGCATCAAGGGCATCAGCACAAATTATTTCAAGCAGCTTAAAACTAGGGCGGTCATGAAAGACATGGATGATCAGCTGGGCCATATTGTAAAATCCTGCAAAATGGAGAAGTATTGAAAATTTGAGTGGTAGAAATGACTGTTATAAAAAAATTATAAAAACTTTGTTAAGTCATATGATGAATGATGAGGAAAATATATTTTAAAAAATCCCATGACTTGGTAATATATAGATGGTTTATTTACAAATATTTCTGGAAAAAGCAAACAAGTCAGTTTGTTATTCAGCAGAAAAGAAAAGCTAGTAGTGAGGAGACAGTATGTTTAATGTCTTTTTAATTCAGTCTTCACAAAATAAGTTGGTTGTCATTAGCTGACTAGCAATATCAAGAGCATAGTGGTAAAACAGAAAAGTAGCAGTTAGAGAGTGCTTACATAAATTAGATATTTTAAAATCCATTCTACTGAATTTGTGAAATTCACAATATAGTGCCTCAAAAATATGTAGAGTTTCTTTTAGAAACTGTGGAGGACAGGAAACAGAAGATTAGAACAAAAGAAGGAATGTGCCTATACTAGTAGGAAGTACATAAGGAATGCAGGCAGTTGTAAACACTTGATGAAATGGCTTTCAAGCAGTATAAAGCAAAGTATATGCAGGTATTCCCCCCCAAAAATGCCAAAGGAGTGGAAAGGATTCAAAAAGGTTTATTTTGGAGGTAAGGACACTGAAAATTCACAAATCTTCACAGTGCTGAATGGCAGCACTGGGCCCAATGTAAAGGCAGTTCCCATGGTCTTCCAGGGCTTTTTATCTTCTTTCTGTCCAGCCCCACCCTCTCTGGCCAAGGCCTTGTGCATTTCTATGAATGTTATCTGTCCTACATACCAGAGAGTGCTCCTCACAACCCTCTCTATAACTTTCTCTGGAATGCAGAAGGCACAGAGAAAAATACTATCAAACCCTCTTGAGAGAGGCACTTTGCAGACTGGAAAGGCTACCTGAGTGAAAAACAAGTTCTAGCTTACCATTACAAATTCTTCCAAAAAGGGTACCTATTCCTACAAGCAGGTAGATGCCAAGAAATAAATAATACCCAGTATAGATTTTTTCAGGAATAAATATGTTCAAAATATTTGTTATAATTTTCAGTCTAAAGTAAAATGTATCAAAACTTATAAAACTTTGTTGTTACCTGTGAAGTAGCAGATGTCTCCATAAGAAACAAGAAAATCAAACTATTTCAGATAGCAGAAGAAATCCAGAATGTTTGTTCTCAGGCTGTAGTTATCAATTGTCAAATGAAGAAGATGTATTGAGTAGTATCCAGAGGTTGTTTCTAGATCTGGTATTATTCAATATTTTAATTAGCAACTTGGAGGAAGCCACAAGAAGTATTCTTATTAATTTTCTGACAATCCCACCTGGGATGGACTTCCTACATGCTGGATATCAGAATTAAAATGTTAAATGACAAATTGGAGACATGGTCAAAAAAGCAGGCCACATTCTAAGAAGGTAAAAATTTAAAAAAAATCTGTACTTAAGAGCAAAACATCAGCTAAATAAATCCAAGATGAGAAATGGCTGATGAGGTGCAATCCTGCAGGAAAAGGTTGTGATTAAAATCAACAAAAAGCATAACAGTGAGCAGATTGTCATAAAGTTATAAGAAAGATATGTATCAAGCTGGGAAGTAAAACTGGGTTTGTAATACATGAGATCCTCCTGCTTTGTTAGGCATTGGTATATCCTGCACAGAAAATCTTCACCAAGTTTTGGACATCAAAATCTGAGAATTTGATCCAATGGCACAGTTCAGAAAAGAGGACTTAGTCTAAAAGAAAAAGTAAAGTGCAGTCACATGTATATAAAATGTAAATACAACACTTCTACTTTGGTATCATTGCTTTTTATTATCAATAGTCATAAGAATGCTTTTCATAATTCTAGTGTCAAATAATTTTTTACTTTCTTATCTTGAAAGTATAAATCTTACTGTCAAAAGAACACTTGAAAAAAATAATCACATATCACAAATGCCCTGCATGGGTCAAGAACTTCTGAAAAACTTTAGGAAGTGCTGATGAATTGCAGAGCAGAACACTTGCCATTTTATATTGATCAATATCATTCAATATCTCAATATTTTAATTGAAGAATCTTTTCTATGTGTAAAAACACTCAGAAAAGTTCAAAAATACTATTAAACTGAAAATATTTCAAAAAATAAAGCTAGTTTAGCTTTGATTAACATGTCAAAACACTTATTCTTTTTTTCTTTTTTTTTCTTTTTTTTTTTTTTTACTTATTTCACAAATTATCCTTACTATGGGCTAAATGTTAAAGAAGAGGTAATTGTTATTTTTCTTACTTTGCAACATATCTCTGAATTAAGTGCGCTACTTCATTTTCCATTAAGCTCCTGTATTTGGGAGAATCCAAAGTCAAAGCATTAACTGGTGATGGCATCATCCTCTGTGTCTGACTTATTCCGTGATGATCATCTTATCACTATAATGTTCATACATTTAGGCAAAATGAGGCAGTAAATGTTTCTCACTTCCAGGAAAAAAAAACAAGCAGTGAAACTGTCTATTCAATCTAGCTATATTTGTACGCCAAAATAACTCTTAGATAGTTTTTGAGTCTGAAAAAATGAGTCTTGCTTTCAGGTCAGAGTAAGCCCTTAGCTGTAGGTGTAAGTGTTCATTCAATATCACACATAGAACTAGTTTCATTAATGAAAGCATGCAGGCATAGAGAGTGCTACCCTTGTTCTCTGAGACTGCTGAAATGTAAGCAATGTCTACCTCTCTCACTTATGATGACATAATATAGTCATTTTTAGCCTAAATAGTTCATGTTTTCCTGAGTCATATTCAACCAGTGCAGCCGATGTACTAAGACTAGACTGGGTCCAAAAAGACACACAAACAAACAGAGAAGTAATAAATGTTAGGACTTAAGTTCAATATTGCACAAATTATGGGCAAAGCATCTGGCTCCTGTTACTCATTCTAACTCATGGTGAGCAAACAAAAATCCATGGGGACACACTGGGAATGGTGCAAAACCCACAATGTCATGAGTTCCGAGAATAGGGCCAGAGGACATGATACCCAAGACCAAACAAATGAACATTGCTTGCACCTGCTCTAGGTGTAGGTGACAAAGTTTCGGTAGCAGGTGCTCCAGGCACTGGAACAGAGATGTACCTTACAGTCTGTGGAAATTTTGGCAGAGACCATGGTATTGCAGATGTTTCCCTGATGCTCATGGAAGACCTGATGCTGAAGCAGGGGGAAGTCTTAAGGAGGAAGGAATTGCAGAGAAGAATCGTTATAGATTGACTGCAACTCCTAATGCCCCAGCTCCTCTGTGCCACTGGGAGCTGAGTGGGGGGGAAGAGGAGAGGGAAAGAAAGGAGTGTAATTGAGCCTTGGAAGAGGATTGTTTGTGGGATAGGTGTTTTAGTTTTTGTCCATGTTTCTTACCACGCTACTCTATAATATTTGGCAATAAATTAAATTAATTTTCCACAAGACAAGTCTGGTTTGCTTGTGATGGTAACAAAATTATTCTCTGCATCTTTAACGACAAGTTTTTTCATCTATTTGGTTGCCCTGTGCTGTTGAGGATGGCGGTTGAATGTGGTTGGGTGACCTGTTTACTGGCAAAGGCACCATCACAACACCATTTCACCCTTGCTAAATTTCCTTCATGTCTAATGGATCAAAACAACTGAGTGTTTTCTGGTCTTAAACCAATCAATTTTCCCTGGTTTTCTATATGTGTTAAAATAATTTTGTTGGCAATTGTCATACATAATTTATTTCCACAGTGTTTTGTTTCATTTCTTTAATAAATGATCCCTTTTTAAAATGAAAAGAAAAATGGCAAAGAGTTTATAAATTCTCATGACAATTTAAAGCCTCTATGTTATAATAAGAGCAGAACTACTGACAAAATGTATACAGACCCAAGACAAGAACAAGAATGGAAATAGGAAATGGATATGAAATTAACTTTTTCTCCTTTTTCTCATGGTGTTACCTTATTGCTATGTTCTGATGCCATATATCAGAAATCAGCGCACAAACAGCTTCATTACTTGTGATGGTTGTATTCCACTTACTAGAACAATGTATTCTGAATATTTCTAAACATTTTTTCCATATGTAGTACATTTTTATCACTAGGGGTGGTGATCAATAATAAAAACATGAGATCTAATTAACAAAATTTGAAATATCTATAAGGAAAAAGCCAAATCCTGTGTCATGTTATCACCAGTCTCACTACAGTTAGCTGGCGAAGGGTGAAATTTTGTAATGTTCATTTTAAAAGCTACCTTTGATAGCTTGTGGCAGAGAGATTGTTTTTAAGGGAACTGATTCCCATGGAGGGCAAATGACTGAATTTTTTAATGGACTGAAACACAAGGTAGGAGTTAACCATTTCTAACCTCCAAGGACTTCTTATAGTGGAGCTGGAATATCAAAAACCATCATTCTCAAATAAACCTCAATTATGTAAAACTTAAAGGAAAATATTTCAGAACTGGGTTTGTGTTACTCAAGTCTAGTGAAGTGATATTTCTTCTTCTTTTCCTATCAAAGATTGTCTTCTCAATGTAAAACTGCAGGTATTTGGTCAAGCTGAGATGGAATTAATTTTCCACAGCAGTCTTCATAGCACTGAGCTTTATATAGGGAGCTAGAAAGACGTTGACAAGATATGTGTATTTTGATTACTGCTGAGCAGTGCTGGCACAGCTGTCTCTCCAATATTTACCCCTCACTGGTAAGCTAGAGGTGGGCAAAAATCTTGGGAAGAGACACAACCAGGTCAGCTGACCCAAACTGAGCAAAGGGCATTTGCATACCATATGGTGTCTGCTCAGAAATAAAAATGAAGAGAAAGGAGGAGAAATGGGAGAGTGCATTGTTGTGGTGCTTGTCTGCTAGAACAACTGCTCTTCATGATGAAGTCCTACTTCTTGCGAAGTGACTGGACATTATTTGCTGATGAGACGTAGAGAATAAATCTTGTTTTCCTTTGCCTCTGCATGCAGCCTTTGCTTTTGTTGTATTAAACTACCTTTATTTTGATACACAAGTTTCTTTCCATCTTATTGTCTCTCCCATTCCACATCCTTCCGACAAGGAGAGTGACAGAGCAGATTAGTGGACACCTGGCATCCAGCCAAGGTCAACCCAACACACTGCATTTTAACTTTTTTGAAATATTTGTTCATCTCTTATTCTCTTGTCAGACTTAACAGTGAGTTTAAACACAGCTGACGGTTTTAGAGCCAAGCACATATTGTTTCAAGAAGAAAAAAAAAAGGGGGAAAAAAAAAAGTCAATTATTTCTCAGGAATGCTACAGTGAATATACAGAGGTCGTAAACTCACCTCGTCCACACATTTCCAGTCTGTTCAGACTGTAGATAAAGCATAGATCTATGTGTTTGTGTAATTAATTCAATACAGATAACTTTGAGTGCCCTAAAAGAGACTTTACACTGATAAATTTGAAAATTTAGTTTGACAACCTTATTTCTGCTATGGGCAAGGGCAGTTTAAGTCATGACAGAGATAAAGGATGAAGAACCACTTGAATTGACTTGACATAAGTGATAAATACATCCGCTGGAATGTTCTTTTTGACACCATCATCACTAAGCAGGTTTTCATGACCGTTAAAGTGTGCTCACTGAATGAAAATAAATACTTATTAATGAAGATACCACAAAAAGACGCAACCATATTCCATAACAGAAAAAAAAAAAAAAACCCCTCCTCAAAAACTGTTAGATATACAAAGAAGAACAGAAAAAATATTTCTTGACAATACCAGTAGCATATTTTTGTTATTCTAGTCTTTGTTTATTTTTAAATAAAATCAAACTGGACGTGTTTTATAAAAGCCGTGGCTTCTTCCATTTTGGAAACACTAAGAGGAAAATACTATTGGCAGGATTAAAAAAACACAGCAGTCTTTTTCTGTTTCTCTAGCAGTTAGTCATCATAATAATGCAACTACTGTGGCTTCATTTTAGATTTTATTTTAATGTGGTAGTCTATGTCTCTCTGATTATTCCAGAATTGCATGAAGGGTTATACCAGATTCTGACAGTAGGTTCTGCAGGGCTAGCACATGTTATCCAGAGAAAATGTATTCAATCAAAATAAATTTATGCTTCAATCTAGGATTTGACGGGAGAGAGAAGAGAGTCATTATTTTGATATAAAATCTTAAAGATCTGGAATACGAATTAACAGCTCAGCACGCCAAAAAGTCTCATTGCATGACACAGGCAACAAGTCTTGGCCAGATATTTGTTAGAAATGTAAATACCTTATTTATAAAGTATAATTCACATTCCTTCAGTCTAACAATATCCCTGTGATCTTGCACAGCACTTTTGTAATAACTTTTCTGCATATTTTGGGCAAGTTTGAGTTTAGCAGGTCTCAAAACAGGGTTAAAGGCAGCAAATACAATTACCACAATCCAGTAATGTCTCTTTATACATTTGTCATATGCTTTTCTTGACTTTGATGTCCTACATTTACATATTGAATACTTTTCTTACAGAAATATCTTTTGGGTTCTCTTAGAAATTGATAACATGTACTTATTTACAAGTGCACCTGTGGGCACAGTACACGATTTATTTGAGATATGCTGAGTTATCATCTAGTTAGATGCACAATAATCTGAAATATTTCTCTGTTTTTAAAGGAGATATCTAAGATTTCTTTTAATCCATGTGGTCTGGGATTGAAGGCCGGGGACAAGATTTGTTGCTATGAATGTAGGGTGGTGGAGTTCAAGATCTTGAAGGGAGGAAAGAGAGAAAACAACAGGATCATAGACCTGGACTTCAGAAGAAAACACCTTGGCATGTTATGGATTACCTTCTAAGAATCCCATGGAGCAACTGAGCACTAGAAGTACGAAGATATTAGTCCTATCTTCAAGAAGAACCAAAAGGAGGATCTGGGGAACAACAGGCTGGACAGCCTCAACTCACTTCCTAGGAAGGTGATTAAATAAAAAATTCTGGAGGTTAATTCCAAACACACACACACAAAAAAAAAAAAAAGAACAAGAAGGGGATTTAAAATAGTCAACATAGATTTATTAAGAGGAAATTATACTTGACCAACTTAACATGCATTTACAATTAAATGACTAGCTTAGTAAATGAGGGGAGAGCAATGAACATGATCTTCCCTCAGCAAGACTTTTGACATTTTACTGTCAGCAGCTTGTCTAGTAGGATAGTCTGGACCTCTGTGATACTTGTTCTCAAGAATAGCACAGAACATGAAAACGTTGTCAGGATCTTCTGCTCTCCTTGCTGTTACTCCTCATGGCCAGAATAATTGCAATTTGAATTAATGACATCCGGTAATCATTGTATACACCTTTGTTATTACATTCCTTTGTGCATGTTATAATACCATGCAATATAAGAGTGTGGAAACAAATTATCTCTCAAGGTTCTGCCACGAGATTAAGATGGAGGAAGAGAAGCTGGGAGGGAAATGAAGACTGATATCCAAGTCAATGCTGACTATCTGTCTGGAGTTCTGACTGTCTATCAGTTTTCTACTCCCCTGTAATTATTTAGGAGTCATTTTTTATGCTTGAATCATTTGCGAAGAACTCTTAACCTCAAAGACTTGCAAAACTGTCTCCTTGGTTTCAATACCCTGTTGGAACTTTTCAGTTAGGAAAGTATCTTTCACCAAAAGTTCCACTTCAATGTTTAAATACATTCATCATGTAGACACCTAACATTCTGCGTGCATTTTATTCACTATTTAAGACAAGTCACAGGTGTAAATAAGCAGCCTGATGTAGAACTCACAGATGCACACATTATTCATCTAATGACTATTGTTATAGTTATAAACACTAATCAATAACACTAAATTTTTAATTTAAATTTATTTTAGACCACTCAATGGGCAACATAATATCTTTTAAATTAATTTATTAATATGATGATAAATTGCTGTACAATGTATTTCTTTATAATTCTCCTTTGTACTTGGCACTGGTGAGGCCGGGTCTCAAATACTAAGTTTACAGATTTGGGTTTCTCACTAGAAGAAAGACATTGAGGCACTGTAATATGTCCAAAGAAAGGAACTGAAGCTGGTAAAGGGTCTGGAGCAAGTCATCAGGAGGTTGCCCAAGGAAGTGGTGGAGTCACCTTCTCCTTGGAGGGGAATATTTATATCTAACAATTACTAACATGCAACATGATGTCTTTGCACCTTGTTTCAACTACCATATTGAAATATGTGTTTCTTGGAAATTTTCCCTTCCCATATAGTGGCAAAACACAATATGTATTACTGGAGCATTCATTTAATTTGGCCGGAAGTACTGACTGAATTATCTGAAATGAAATTAAAATGTTATTTTATTTTGGGGCAATTGAAGAGTAGTTCACAGTTGAAGATTTCTCTGATACTTCATCATACTTTCTTATTATTTTCAGAAATTTTGTGTGTGAGAATCTTGCTATTGATTACAAATATTTTTTGACCTTTTTCTTCTCATTTTAAGTGGCATTGACATTTTTTCAGTTTTGGACTACCTGAAAATTTCTTGCATTTAGAAAAGCTTCTAACATGCTGTTGCCTTTTTTTTTTGCCAAACTGCAATTAAAAAAAAAGTTTATGAATCTTTTTCATCATCTGTCTTTTAATGGTGGAAGTACCTCTGCCAAAGTACCTTCTTTGAAAAATGAATTGTTCTGATTTTGTCTGCAGCTGAAATACATAAGCAACACAATTGTCCTCTTAATATTTCTATATTTTTTATATAAATTTATACCTTAAAATAGATTATGTCAGGGTGGAAACAGTTCCATCCAAACCTTTCATCATTTAGAGTAATCTGGTTTTTATTCCTTCTCTTCAGGTTGATTGTTGGCAACTATATAATAAATTACAGCAATGCAAAAAATCTTGGAGTTCTAGTTGCAATATATTTGACTGGTTAGCAACTGAAAATGTTAATTCAAATATAGATTTTGCTCCATTTTGTCACTCTATAGCTACTGGGTTTTTTTTTTTTTTTTATGATTATATTCATTTCATTTGAGTCATTTCCCCATGAGTTTCTAGTGCTATTTCTGTAATTGTAGAGTATCTCCATTTCTTCCCAATGCCACTCCAAAAAGATATAATCCTCCCACAGACTCAGTGACATGTCTGCCATGCAGATGCCTTCATCTTTGAGATATCTCAGTTCAACCTTCTTCCCCCGAGTGTCTTCATCTTCTCTTTGCATATTCCCTTCATGATAATAAAAGAGAAAAACACAACATTCTGTTTCTGTCATGATCAATTGAAGCACAGACCAATTTAGGTAGTCAACCATTCACTTTATGACACCTCCAGCTGGTTATAGGGGAAATAATTTTATGTTCCCACAGTCAAGATCAATTTCCTTCTCCAAAGGGCAATTGACAGCCTTTTCTGAAGATCATACTCCTGTGCAGTTAATTTATTGAACTGTGTCTTTGGCAACATCATGATATTATTTCCTCTCTTTTCTGATCTGGGTGAAAAGGATTTTGTAGATAAAGAAGAAGGTTGTATCCCCAGAAAAGCCATTATAGAGCCATATAACATCCTTAGAATATTCTTTCTAAGTTGAGGTAGGCCAGAGGATAAACCAAACTTGTAAACTGGTCTTGTAAACTGTTCCTGTCAGACACTTCTCTCTGTGTATGTGCAGCTGATTTATAGTTGTTCTGTTATATTCTAGGTGTGCTACTACCAAAGCAGGCCCATGCAGTCACAGTCTGTATAATTCTTGGAATAAATAATGAATATCATCATGGCTCGGCTTCACGGATGAAGATTTGGGAAGGGCTCTACCCACACTTTCTGCAAGCGCGCTGATGGCTAAAGAGGCCGATGCGAAATAGGCAGGTCTGGTTGAAAAAGGCACAGCAGAAAGTCTCCATAGGCGGTGTTGGTGAGGCACGGCTCTTTCTGTGTTGTCTTTTCTCCTCGAGACTGATTCTGCGTGTGCTTTCAAAAGAATCAGCAGCGTTATGGATGGTGTGTCTCCATATCTCCCGATTGGAGGCCAAAGCGGACCACTGATGGTAGTCAATATGGCCAAGGCTGAGGTATTGTTTCAGAGAGTCCTTGTATCTCCTCTTCGGGCCTCCTCTCTTGCGGCATATATGACACTCAGAATAGGAAGACTAACTGCACATGAAACTTTTCTGCTTCTTCTGCCCTGAGCCTAGAATACTTCAGAATCTGAGCTCAACCCATAAGATGAGGACTTCTGGCTTTTTTATTGCGGAGGAAGGAGGCAGAAAATGCTCCAGGCTACCTTACATGAGTTATATATTTGGTTTTAAACCAGCATATGGACTAGCATTTCACAGACTTTTTTTAAAGTTTTTGAATTCTAACAAAAATTGAAGTTAACAGTTCCATTGCTGGGCAACTTCAAATGTCTTTAGTCACCGCCATGTCAATATGTGTACGTATTTTTCCCTTCCTAAAAGTATAATTAATATATCTAGTTGCTATGAGCCCCATTCATTTAGTACAGTAATTCCAAAAGGTGTTTGTGACATATATGGCAACTACTATTCAGAAAGTTTAACAATTAAAATATAAACTATGCTTCTTCCAGAGCACTTTGCAAAGAGCATCATAAAAACAGTTCTTCACAGAAGAAAAATGTAAGACTAGCATGTGGCAGACCAGAATAAGAAGCTGAAACGCGTTGTGTGAAACGCCATTCAATAAATGTTGAGAAAAGCATTTGGTTTTTAGAGCTAATCAGCAGTGAGCTAAGAACAAAATACTGGATTTCAACAGCTTTTATGTCCAGCCCATATATCAAGACTGGCATTTCTCAGATATATGGAAAAATAACTCTGTTGGTTTGGATTAATTCTAGGAATCTGAACATGCTGCTAGTAGTTATCCATGCGTATCCAATCACCATTATTTTCTTAAAAAAGAATGAAAAAAAAAATTGAAATTATAAATAATAAAGAGGTATAAAAAAGTCCAACTGAAAGGGGTTTCAGAATCAGTAAACTGCTTGCCATTGCACTTTTAAGCTCTGCAACTTGAATGCAAAAATGATGGTGCAAGTTCTGCAAATTGTATGGAACACTGAGCTGATATTCTGTCACAGGACATATATAAATGACACCAATCTTTTCCCTTCCCCGTTCTTCCTCTGAAATTCAGAATATATAATTTAGTAATTTACAGGTACTTAAAGCTACACAGATTTTTTTTTTTAAGGGAAGAAGTATTTTCCCCCCATCTGAATATCGATGGAGGCATATAAAATGCTAATTCCATGCCTGTAGGAACATGTATTTACAGAAGCAAACATTATTACTCTATATGAAATCAGCATGTAACTCTGAGAGAAAACACAATACTCTAATGTTTAATGAACCAACCTTATTATTGAACAAACACTTTTTACTCTGGCTTCTGGGTATAATACAATACAATTTATTATAAAGCAAATCTCGATTGTTTTACTTTTCTGCTTCAGTGGGTAATTCCTTACTGTGAATAGCAAAGGTATGGAGCACAAAATAAAAACTATATACCAATAGGCTTTTTCTCAAATTAAGGCATATCATATTTCTCAGATGTAGAATAAGAATGCAGTAATAAAGCTATAACTCCCCAAGTGATTGAAATAAATAACACATAAATGATGCATAAGTAGAGGAGAAGCAGGTGGATTGCCGCTATGAATGCAGTGTAGTGAAATGTTAGGATTGGTAATGACTTATTCATGTCCTATATTCATCCTCTGTGGAATATGGATCAAATAATTCTATAGAATAATATTCATTTTTACACAGCACCTATGAGTCCCTTGAAGTTAAATTTTTAATGACTGTCAGCATGTTGCTCTCTGCTAGAAGCTGCTTTAAAGTAATTTTCTCCAAGTCCATAGAAGTGAAGTTCATATCTTTGCAGGCATTCAGTACATTCCTATCTGCAATATAGCACAATCACGTACTTAACCTTGGTTTTTTGCAGGGGAAATAGTCATACAGAGCACTCCAGTTATTCATTTTCAGCTGTGCATATACTAAATATTTGCAGGCTGGAAGTGGAAAGTTCTTATGTAACATATAGGATGGCAACAGGAAAACATATAACCATGATTTTAAAATATGCATTTTTTAAGATAAGTTGTTTTAGGAGCATTCTTTGGATGCACATTTTACTTCATCTTTCTATCTGCACAAAGCATAAACTAATAAATTCATTCCAAAGCAATGGTGAAGAATATCCTGATTTAATATAGTAAGACATAGTAAAGACTACTTATAATACTTCTGTATATTAAGTGTATATACATTTAATTAGGTAATTAACCTCTGTTTCTTTGCATCTACTGCTAGTTGATTTATCTTCTGAATCACCAGTTCACAACTGCTTACATGGAATGGTGAAATGTCACTTTGCACATGAGCCAGAGGTATGAGAAAAGATTTGAAAAGCGCAAATTTTGGGAAACTGATTTTTTCATCTAGGATCATGGATGAAGGCTAGATATAGAAGCAGATAGTCACACATATTTAGTTTTTTGTTTCAAAGATTTATTGGAGAATATTCACCTAATTTATCTTAGTCGTCTACATCTGAACTAGCAGTACTTGCCAGTCTTTACAGACAATGAATAAAGATTTTTAGAACATAATTCATCTTACATTTTTTTAAACAGCTAAATGAGGTGATTCATGTGTCAGAAATGCCTGTTTCCTTCCATTAACTATAAAAACAAGCTATGATGACTAATTCAGATGTATATGAAAGCACTGTAGATATATTTGGTCAGATGTCTCCCACTTACAATGTCTGTAAAAAACAGCCAACAAAAACCAGACCCAAATAATTCAAAACTTCCATGTATTGAGTTAAATGTTATCTAGAAAAATGAATAACTATATTTCCATCTGTGATAAACAGGTGTAATTTCAGATTTCATGAAATGTTCATATGATTGTAATTTTTAAATTTTGCACTGATGAATTTTTTTTAAAAGTGCATCCTTACAAAGTAGGAAAGAGCATAACAACACAAAAAAAGGAAGTAGTATTGAATGTAACTGATATGATTTTTTTTTTTTTAACTACCAGTTCAGATGGAATTCTGGATTTCAAAGAATATTTACTTCTATTCATGGTGAAATGGAAGACATTATACAAAACAAAAACAACAACGAAAAAATAAAAGGAGTTCCAGATATCATAAAATTAGAATAAGTATTTTATTTCAGGGAACTACAATTTTTCTTATTTTTTTT
>VWZG01005506.1:86162-97040 GCA_013396735.1 Grallaria varia | reverse complement strand
AACCAAACAAACAAGCAAAAAAAACCAACCCATAAGTATAATGTAGACAGTAAGATCAAAATAGCATGAAATTAAAAATAAAGGTCAATAAAGCTTTGTAACATAAACATTATTAGATTTGAAAGCAGTAAAAATGGACAAAAATGCACAGGATACAGTACTACATTTAGCCAAATCACATTTTAGAAGCAGAAAATTCGATTTTTTTAATGATAACATGTCACTTATTTTCGTCTATAAGTTCTATTGATTTGCTTTTTTTTCTTGCATTTTGGATAAAGAAACCAAATAATCTAATTTCACTGACTCATTTTCCATAGGTAACATAACAATTTGAACTTTATAAAAGGCTCAATATAAAATATATTATTTTAAGGATACATTTTGTAAAACTTTATGCCCTTATCTCTAAAATTAATTTGAATAATATTGCTGTAAATGTCGATAGAGAGAATGATCTTAGGAAAATAGTTTCAATTGATTCCTTGTGATAAGTTCACCTAAACTGCTTTCTAAATTATTTTTTCATGCACTTTTCAAAGGTAATGAGACAATTCCAGGTGTTAACAGATCCAGGAAGAATACCTGTGCAAATTTGAAAGAGAAAAAATAATTGAAACTAGGGGGTGTTTAGTTCGGCTTCGTGGTGTGGAAATCCACGCTTTGGTTCCTGTTGAAGACAAACTAGTGGACAACCAGTAGCCAAAAAGTATTTGTCTTAGTTGATCAAAGATATTCCATGTCAGGAGAAGTTTTTGATTTGAAAATAAGATGATAAAAAAAAAAATAAAGTGAGTTTCTTTTCTTTCAGCTGAAGCAACACAGTGAATAATGAATTATCTAAATAAAGAATTAGCTAAAATAAAATTAGCATTCCAAACAAAATATGGCAATTTCCACAAAGACGAATGATAAAACATGGGGGAAAAAAGCTTCAGGGTGAAATATTCATACATCATTCTCAATGATTAAATTGATTAGATCATGAAAAAAACACCCAAGGGAAATACCATGACCATCATATGACCCTCAGTAAAATGATGCTACACAGAACTCATCTCAGTCAGAGAACAGACTGTGCTAGGTGACTATGCAGGGTTTTTTTGCCATTAATTTCAGTGGTTTTATAAACTCTGGTATATTCGCTAGCAACCCAACCATTTTGAATTCAAACACATGAGGATTTATTAATCTATCCAATATCTTTGTATAAACACCATTTCCCGAAGATGTGTACAATAGAAATGTAATCATTTATATAATATCAAATAAACCCCCTTAATTCTTATGCTGTGAAGATGGTAAATATTAAAGGCAATTTTAAAGTTGGAATTGCAGCGGGTAATGTGCTGTCTCACAGTATAGCAAAGGTCAAAATCTTATCAGAGTGCTTGAAGCTAAAAGAGTGTCCAATGAGGATGAAACAGGTGGTTTGACTTCACTACTCACTTAAAGCTCCAAGAGTACAAATTATCCTTGAATTTTTAGGCCACTAACCACATTCTGGCCTGCTATGCCTGTAATTTTAATCACCTGCTGTGTTTTAATCTTGGTAGGCAGCTCAGTCTTGCACAGCCACTCACTCATTTTCCCACAGCAGGACAAGAGAGAAATTTAGAAGGGTAAAAAATAAGAAAATAAGGGATTGATATAAAGACAATTTAATAGGTAAAGATGAACACAAAAGGAAAGGAAAGCAAGGAACTCGCTCACCGTTTCGCTTTGACAAGCAGACGTTTATCTATCTCCTGGAAAGCAAATTAAGAAGAAAAACCCAGAAAAAAACAGTACATAGCCTTACAAAACATATCTATTTCATCTCCACTCTCACTCCCTTTAGTTAGAAACAGCCTTGATGATGGAGTGACTACATCAGCAAGCAAGGGAAAGGTTACAGATATTTATCTTGACTGCTGTAAGGCCTATGAATTGGTCCCCCCCCACAATATCCTACTCTCTCAGGAGTCTGTACTGGGACCAGTGTTAATTAGTATTTTAAATAATGACATAGACAAAGGGATCGAGTGCATCCTCAGTAATTTTGCAGGTGACACTAAGCTGAGTGATGAGTTGACGCACCTGAAGGACAGAGTGCCCTCCAGAGGGACCCAGACAAGTTCAAGAAGGGGGCCTGTGGGAATCTCATGCGGCTGAACAAGACCAAGTGCAAAGTGCTGCACCTGGCTCAGGGCAACTCCCTGTATCAATACAGGGTGGGGGAAGAAATAACTGGGAGCAGCCTTGTTGAGAAGGACTTGGGCGTTCTGGTGGATGAGAGACTGGGCATGAGCTGGCAATGTGCGCTTGCAGCCCATAAGGCCAATCATGTCCTGGATTGCTTCAAAATAAGCATGGCCAGCAGACTGAGGGAGGTGATTCTCCCCCTGTGCTCCACTCTTGTGCAACCCCACCAGGAGTGCTGCATCCAGCTCTGGCGTCCTCAACACAGGAAGGACATTGACCTGTTGGAGCAAGTCTAGACAAGAGACACCAAGGTGATCAGAGAGATGGAGCACCTCTTATATGAGGAAAGGCTGAGAGAATTGAGTTAGTTCAGAGTTGAGAAGGATTGGAGGTGAAATAGTTGCAGCCTTCTAGTACCTAAAGGGAACCTAAAAGAAAGATAGAGGTAGGTTATTTACAAGGACATGTAGTGGCAGGACAAGGGGGGGATTACTTAAAACTAAAAGAGAATAGATTTAGGTCAGATATCAAGAAAAAATTCTTTACTGTGAGGCTGGTGAGGAACTGGAACAGGCTGCCCAGAGAAGCTGTGGATGCCACACTCCTGGAAAATTTGAAGGCCAGATTGGATGGGGCGCTGAGCAACCTGGTCTAGTGAAAAGTGACCCTGTCCATGACAGGGAGGTTGGAACTAGATGATGTTTAAGGTCCCTTCCAACCTAGGCCATTCTATGATTCTATGATTTGATTTCCATTTCCTTGAAATCAGAAGACGGAATAATAAAATATGGAAAAGGTGAAACATTATGTAGGAATCAAAATTCTTCAGATCGATAGTTTGTGTATTGTGGTTGCCTCAGTGAAAAGTTCAGTACTTCATGTAAACTCTTAAAATGTCAATATGAGATTGTTTAAGCTGTTTAGGTTGCGGAAAATGCTTGTGCTTTGATGTGTCTACGATTGTCTAAAAGTTTTGACAGTACAGGCTTTATAGCTAAAGTTTTACAACAGCTGGAGTATTTTACAATTAACCACACTTTCAGACCCCCAAACAGTTAATATCTGTGTGTGAGTTGACACACTCAGGTTGCCAGAACAGCCACAAAACCAAGGCTGACATGCAAAGAGTAAATTTATTCCATTACCTCGCTTACTGAAGGATCCCAAAGCAACACCCAGGCAGAGACACACAAGCAGGGAATGCAGGCACCATTAGGCCCTGACAGGGCAGCAGGACTAGTTTATCACCATGCTGTGGTCCCCCTTTGCTTTTTATGATCCCTGAGCTTCAATCTCTCTCCCAAGACAACGAGTTTGAGCGTGGCCGTGAGAGTGCCTCGAAGCCTCTGTAAACAACTATGTTATCTCTACACACAGATTCTACTTCTCAAAACAGAGGATGAACAGCAGTAGGCATAATTTATGGGATTTCCCACACTGTTGTTTTCCAGACCTCATCATACCCAGCTGCAAGGTCACTTGAGTGAATCTACCATCTTCCTTATCATTCTTCCACTTTTAACCATTTCCTCCCAACAATCTGAAATAGAAGCAGCAGATTTCAAAGCTTTATAAGTCTCAAAGAATTGTTTAGTAAATATTTAATTATGTGGGCGATTTCTGAAAGGAAACACAGCTGATACAAGAACTAGAGTGGCTGTCAGTACATGGAAAGAGAAAAAGGTAATAAGCTTTGGCATTTGTTCTAGCTGTTTTGGAATCTGATACTTCTAATTCATACCTGTCTGATGAAAATGCATCGGTTTTTATCTATAAATACACTGTCGCGAGAAGGTGAGATGTGTTCATCACAAAGATTAATTTTCTGACTCATTACCTACCTTACATGCCCAAAGGGAAGTAACACAGAAGCATTGCATCCTTTAAGTCCGCTGTAAAAGCAGTAATTAAAAATTTCTGGTTTTCATTTAATGTTTCCTTTTTTGTTTGTTTGTTTTCCTAGAATGACTTTTTTCTCATAAGAATTTTTTACTTACAAGAATCAAAAGAAAGAAAAAACAACAATATCAGCTGTAGAAAGCAGCTGCCTTTATAACCTTAGTCTTAAGTGCAAAGCTCTTATCAGATCTCAATTTGTTTCTAACAGATATAGGATTATGTTACATTCCACTTATTGATTTTAGCAACTTTTATATGCAAGTACTGCTTGGTACATGACATTGCAGAGGCATTGGCTCATTTTGATAAAAGGTGATGAAAAAATCTTGTCTTGCATAAAAACTATGTATAGTGACACTTCCATATGTATTTAAATTTCTTTGTATTACTTGTGGAAAGTTAGTAATGCAGATGATATTATAGATGGAATCACTACAGCCAGCTGAGCACAGGCAGATTACAGGTCAGTTCTTGAACACTTGTCAGAAGGGTTCATATAGCCCAGCATGAAAGGGAGATATACCTTGATCTGGTAGATCAAGAGAAGGTTCAGGGAGGAAACTCATCAATGTATAAAAATACCTGAAGAAAGGGGGAAAGAGGAAGGGGCCAGGCTCTTTTCAGTGCTGCTCAGTGACAGTGCAAGAGGCAACGGGTACAAATGTCCCATATAAATCTGGAAACACTTACTGTCAATGGTAACATCAGCACAGGTTGCCCAGGGAGGTTATGAAGCCTCCATCCTCAGAGTTATTCAAAAGTTACCTGGACATGGTCCTGGATAACTGACTCTGAGTGGCCCTGCATCATGATGGGGGTTAGACTAGATGACCATCAGTGGTCCCTTCCAACAGCAAGCATGCTGTGATTCAGTGAGATTCTATGAAAATCTAAGTATTTAAAAAGAAAGATAATGACTAAGTGTGACAAAGAAATATCTAAATGAATTATAAGTTTTTAATAAATAAAGTGATTATAGCAAGAGAGAAAACAAAAATTTTTTCCTAAAATACTACCAAGATTCTTTTGCAATATTCTGTTGGTAATTGTAAAAATGAGTCATGCAAAAAGTTCCCATACACTGGCATAAAACACTTATGGCAATAAGTCGGTCTTGGTGAAAAAAATCCTGAAATTACAGCTTTACATAATAAAGTATTTTCTTTCCCTTAAGATTACTTTATATCTAAAACATTGTTTTGATTTCACACTAGTTTCCACCTCAGCTATAAATTGCTTGAATCAATTGATATTGGCAGAAAGGAAAAAAATGTTTTGGTTTATGTTTAAAGATAAGGCATAATTTATATTTTTTAAGTTATAGTGAAATATGATTGTAAGCTACAATAAAGAATAGTTATGTATGATTAGCACATACATTTTCCGGGAAAAAGGTGTATACACTTCCAATGCTTGTGCTTTGTTCTGTGGTTTTTTGTTTGATAGGATTTCTTCCTCATCAAGGAGTGTTTTAAAAACATTTAAATTATTTTATAGGATAATCATTGTATATTGATCAGAAACTCCATGAATAAGGAAGAAGCCTGTTCTTGAACATCAGAAAAGAATTTTTCTATATTATTACAAAATAAGGTTGCATTTAAAATATTGTATTGCATCTAAATACAAGGTGATAATTTAAGACATTTTTATCTTTGTGAGCTGAAGATTAAAAAATGTCCAGAAAAGAGTAACTAAAAGAGGGTAATGAAATTATGAAAAACTTTTATTTATTTTTTAGCAGGTGAAGGGTCACTTAACTAATCCATCTATTTCCTTGTTATGCCACATACTTGAAATAAAATCTCTTTCCATTTTCCCATTCCGCCTGCACCCTGTTCCTCTTCATTTGTTATTGCATTTGCTTTCAGGTTTTTCATTAAAAAAATGAACTTATACTTCTAATACTTCTATACATATTTATTCTAATAAATTTTGAACATGGTGAGTTTTGATCAAATTTTACAGAAATAAAATTTTACCAAAAATATGTTGTATTTGATTATACCACAAAAGAGTTGATTAAGTAGATTAGAGTGACCTTTTGTACCTTATTCACAGACATAAAGGCTAAGCATTATATCAAACCACACTGAATACCAGACAACCTGCAGTGTAGAGCATCATTACAGACATCAAAAACACAGGAAAAGTCTAATCAGTTGTTATACTTAGGTGTTATGAGCCCATCTAGCCCATATCCCAGATTCAAAGTCACTCAGAGAATCCAAACAAGGAGAATGGGAGGTTTTAGTTTTGCTACCAACAACGATTTCTTTTCTCAGAATCTGTCATTAGTATATGATACTGATATCTTAGTTACACATTTTCTTTTCTGTTCTAAGTTAGTCAACATGTTAAGTAAGTAGGTAAACTGAAAAAAACAAAGCAAAAAAAAATAATTAATCAGCTTTTCAGTACTGAAAAATGTATCCACTTTAATCTTGGCAACTAATATTTGTTTTGAGAACTTACGTTTGTGTTTCCATTTTTCACAGCTTCTTCAAAAACTATTTCCTGCAAACCTTACTGGTCACATTCTTCACAGTATTGTTTTTGGCCATCAAGCAAAGCACTCTGATCTGTCAAAAAGGTAATGATTATGTGGTATGAACTCCACATTGCTTATTTTCATCAGTTTTCAAACATCCATGTATATTTTGAAGGACATGTTGATATATTTATTTTTTGGTTAGCAAGATAAAAAGTTAAACTTCTGTAGCATTGCTAGCTCAAAGCTCTCCAGTCTTTCAAAACTGTTGAAAAAACAGATGCAAAAATGCACAAAGCGTGGAATTCTAATAAGTAATTGATAAAACATTGATTGATAATGTATTCATGTCTCCTAAACTTTATAATATTGTAAATCAGGAAAAAATCTTCATTGGTGACATTTTGTTATCAATGATATCACATAACAAATATACATTAAGAAAAAATGGAGCCTAAGATGTGCAGGTTTTACTTGTCATACTACTTCTAAAAACTTAAAGATACTGTTTTCTAAAAACTGTTTTCTCACCAATGTTAATTTAAGTAAGGTTTGTTACAAACTTTATTCTGATAAGGCTCTCATGAAATGTAAAAAGATAGTATTTTAAAGTTAGGCTCAGACTTTTGTATTTAGGACACAGTATTGAAAAAATAACTCAGTTTCTGAATTACAAAAATATACAGCTAATGGTCTTAAAAAAGAACCTGCTCTGGCCACGTAGAAAGTGTCAGTGAATAATGATTGAATTCTCACAAACACATTACTATAACAAAGATAATAATAAAATGGAGACAGAAATAAAGTATTAAAAAAATTCACCAGGAACTGTGAATCACTAACTTAATATCTATTTTAGAGGACTAGAACGTGTTAGCAATAATTTTAAGGTATTATACAATGCTATTTGTAACTTCTGTATGCAACATTTAAAAAACAAGTCAAGATCTGAAATGACAAGTTCCCAGATGGTGTGGCAGAACATATTGACCAGCCAGATGAATAGAGACAGGTTTGGACTATGTACGTGGAGATTTATATGGAATAATAATGATTTTGAGGGGATTCTACATGAATCAGACATTACTCATATAGGAATAGATATTCTCATCTTCTTTTCTGTGAACGAAATACAAAATAACCATGAGTAGCTCTTTTTCATAACACTACTGTGATTTTTAATCATGTCTCACCAAGGCTTTTTGTATAGCCTGTATTTAACTCCTGAAATTAATAAATAACTAAATATATATATATAAATGAATAAAAATTTAAATGATCCTCAAGAACTTCAAGAATAACAGTACACTGAAGACCTGTGGAGACTCATCACAGACAATAGAAAAATTTTGCCTTAGACATACCCAAATTCAAAACTGCTATAATAAAATTGAATGGAAAGTTATGACAGGAAAAAAATATTAATATAAAGAGACATATTTTGTTAAAAAAACCACCAGAATCACAAAATCATAGAATGCTAAGGAACAGGAATGGACTTTAAAGATCATCTAGTCCTAACCCACTCTGCCTTGGGCAGAGACACCTTCCAGTACACCAGGTTGCTCAAGGCCTTATCCCGCTTGGCTTTGAGCACTGCCAGGGTTGGGACATCCACAACCCCCCTGGGAAACCTGTTCCAGTGACTCACCACTGTCACAATAAAAAATTTCTTCCTGCTATCCAAACTCAATTTCCACTCTTTCAATTTGTACCCATTACTCCTTGTCCTATCACTACAGTTCTTGACAGAGTCCCTCTCCGACTTCCCAGTAGGCCCCTTTCAGATACTGGAAGGCTGCTATGAGGTCTCCACATAACCTTCTCTTCTCCAGGCTGAATAACCTGGACTTTCTCAACCTGTCTTTGTAGGTGAGGTACTCTAGTCCTCCTATCATCTTCGTGGCTCTGCTCTGGACTTGCTCCAACAGTTCCAAGTCCTTATGTTTGGGCACCACAACTGTTCGCAGTACTCAAAGCAGGGTCTCACAAGATGAGTAGAGGGGGAGAATCACTTTTTACCCGCTGGTCATGCTACTTTTGATGCAGGCCAGGATTTGTTTGGCTTTCTGGGCTGGGAGTGCACACTGCTGGCTCATGTTTTTCATCAACCATCACCCCCATGTCCTTCTTGGCAAGGCTGCTCTCAATCACTGCTCTTCCCAATCTGTAGGTGTGTCTGGGCTTGCCACGATGCAGGTTAGGACCTTGTACTTCACTTTGTTGAACTCCATGAGGTTTGCACAGACCCACCTCTCAAACCTGTCAAGGTCCCTCTGGATGGCATCCCTTCCCTCCAGTGTGTCGACTGGATCACACAGTCCACAAATTTGCTGAGGGTGTCAGAATAGTATTCTGACTTTGGAGATGGACAACAATGGAAAAGGCATTCATTATTGACAATCTTTCTAGAAACTTTTTAAGAAATACAGCTAGAGCCATGACCACTGAAAAAAATTATTTTGCAAAAGCAGAAGTATGAAATATTTAACAAAGATTAGAATTATAAAGCATGACAGCTCCACTCCAACCCGAGAATTAACGTCTTCTACACAGAATGGAAACGCAATAGCTGCATAAAATTTGAGCGTGTTGGAACAGTCAGTCTGACATTTTCCCAATGAAAAGTGTTTAAACCCTATGATCTAAGGTATTCAGGAATCAAATTAGAGATTAATGTCTAAACCAGATTTTTTTAATAATAATTGATAATTTCATTTTTTCTGAAGTTATAGAAATTAAATTTTTATGGCAAATGATGAAAAGCAAGTAATAGCATACTTACTCAACATACATAAATGGCAGCTACAAAATGTATTCCTTTTATAATATGAATTGAAAAACATAAAATAAATTGCCTGTTAATAAAAAAGTGTAAAAATATCAACTAAAATATTATTGTTTAAATAGAAGGTGATTGTATAGTCTGGAAATATTGTAGTGAAAATATTAAAAAAAAGATAACTGAATAAGAGTGGTGTGAAAAGGACTGATTTTTCTAGGTATTTTACAATATTTTAGCAAATGGAGAAGGTGGTATTTATGTAGAGAGAGTATTTAGACATGAATAAGCCATTTAAGACTTTTAGAATTCCATTAAATTGGTTTAATTTTTGCTAATTCTCTGAATATTAATGTTCTTGGTTACAACAAGTGATCAAATAAATAAATGAATTTATAAATTTCATCATTAATGTAGGTTTTGTGAAAAGTGTTTTTTGAAAGACTTTTCAGAAACATTCAGCTCTTACTTCAGGAAAAAAAACAAACATGTTTTTCTGCCTTTGCTTTTATATACAAGAAGGAGATTGACATTTTCTTCTCACTCTTGTTACTCTTGTACACCCAGAAGATGTAACCTTTTTCAGGGTATATAAACACAGAGATAGAAAAAAAAAGATATTTAAGAGTTTCTAAAAGAAACTGAAGGGAATTGAACAATGGAAAAAGGCAGCAGTCTTTGTAAAGATAAAAGATAAAGGCTATTTAACAGTACCTCTAGATAATATCTAACTATCCATCCATTTAAATACATCTGCATGTGCAGACCTGTCTGTAGGTGTGTAGTTGAATAGGAGGTGCTCCAGGAACACATGTCAAGTATTCAAACAAAAGATAGGCAGTCAGACCACAGGGCAAGACCAGAGGCCATCTAAAGGAACCTTCCCTCCTGAAATGTGCTGGCATGCTCAACCATTCCCCAGCACCTGACCTTCACACTCAGGTTAAAGCAGAATCAAAGCAGAAATGCAGACAGGACACTTGAGGAGCATGAGAGTTTGGTAAATGGTGTGGAACAAATGAATTAGTGGTAGAAGAAAAGGAAAATAAAGAGGTGAGACCTGGGAATAAAGCAAGTCTTAACATGCTGCTTTCTACACAAAGAGATTATATTTTTAGGGATGAATGACATAGTCTCTTCATGCTCCTGATGTTTGTTAATTTTGATAGTTTTGTAAGCTTGTTGAATAACAAATATTTCAGGTAAAAGGATTTATACCAAGGCAGTTCCTAGTAAGCTGAAATTTTATTTTCTCTGATGGATCAAAAAATTTAATTCCTTTGCAACTGATTAAGCACATACATATGTGTAGGGTCAAAGGTCATTGTTTTGTTTTGTTGGTTTTTTTCCCTGAAGATGGCCACGATTTTATCTGGGGATTGAGAGACTCTGATAATTATTTTGTTGCCAGGATTTTATATGTGGGAAATGTAATTCAATTTCTAGCTTTAGTTGTAATTTGAAACATACGTATTTTCAATGAAAGCTGTGTTTATGACAACACTGGCAGCAAAGCTCAAAG
>VWZG01005506.1:50594-73984 GCA_013396735.1 Grallaria varia | reverse complement strand
AAAGAAAAGAAAAGAAAAGAAAAGAAAAGAAAAGAAAAGAAAAGAAAAGAAAAGAAAAGAAAAGAAAAGAAAAGAAAAGAAAAGAAAAGAAAAGAAAAGAAAAGAAAAGAAAAGAGAAATACAGTAAAGAAAGCTACAGCAAAAAAAATCTCCCGTCTGATCCCCATCTTTCTTGAGCTACCTGTAGTAAAACAGCATCTATTTACTTTATTTCATCCATTTAATAACTGTGATTTTTAAATTAATTCTAGGAATTTAAATTAATCAAAGTTTGATTCTTTTAAGAGCCATAGTTTCAATGGGTTTTCAGGTGATACTTATTTTGATGATAATACTATTTGTTTAGGCAAGCCCTTTGTTCTGTAGTAGCTATTACAAAGACTGATAGTTTGATTCTTAATGTTCACTCTGCTTCTATTAAGGTTGATGACAATAAGATTATAATGAGGATTGAAGGACTGGATATAATAGTTTCTAAATATTTCTTAGGAGAAGCAATATTGTTGGGTATTTTTAAAAGAATGCATTAGAACTACTTTCTCTGTTATTTCAATAGCAAATACTTTTTATTTTATAAAGCATGCATGATGTATCTTCCTGCAAATGTACACACCAGGTTTTAGAAATATCGATAAAGCCTTTTATAAAGTGCTGAAAACTTGGAAAGGACTGTGAACTTGAGCCATAAGAACTGCAGACTCTACACTTCAGAGAATATCACGGAATATCACAGAATATGCTGAGTTGGAAGGGACCCACAAGGATCACTGAGCCCAGCTCTTAGCCCCTCAGTGCATTAACGCTGAGGGTGTTAGTTTGCTATGAGTCCAAAAGAATTAGAAAAAAAGTAATTAGATGGCTCTTAAATGTGAAAGACTGGTAGTGGAATTGCACTTGCACCATGCTAGATGCTAGAGCCAAACTTGAAAACCACTAGAAGTTCACTGCTGATCAGGAACCCTTGTGGAGGGGGGAAGATGCCTCACCCCAGGCTCCTGCTTCCTTTGAAGGATTATGCAAATACTTCCCTGGTTTCTGCAGGAGGAAGCTGTGCGCAGCAGAGCCACAATAATTAGTGTCTTCTGTTTCCAGTTTCCTTTTAAAAAACTGCTCGGTACTACAGGAAAATTGAAGAACCATCTGAGATCTGAGGGTTTGACTAGTTGACTGAAATATTGAGAAGAAATTTTGTTAAGTTAAAATGAGAAAAGGTAAAAAAAAAAATCAGGGTCTTGGAAGGTGGGAATCTGGAGCATACTGCCTCCAAGGAGAACCTCACCTGTCCCAATGTATAATTTTTTTATGAAAAAGGCAGGTATTTTATTTTATTTTTCTATTTTTTCAATTTCATGAAGGCGAAAAAGGGCAAAAGCATTGTACTACATTTACTTGAAATAAATTTGACAGAAAGAGTAGTTTCATTTTGTAAAATTTATTTACTATAAATTTTGTACACAATTTCTTCTGTGAACCACCAACCTTTCCAGTTCCTAGATGAACAATTAAAGACGGAAAATTTGTGTGATAGAAGTCTTTTCCTGCAAATACGTCATATTTATTATTTTATTGTGCTGCTTTATAAGGATTGATCTCCTTAATGTGGAAACAAATATGTTTATAATATTCACTGCACAGGAACAAGGAAGGATTCTCATAGTTACTTGTAGACTAAAATGGTAAATTGCCTCAAGGTAAGGTGGCATTCATTTCTCTTAACTATGCTGAAATTATATTGGAGTAATAAAGTTAATAATGTAGATCAAAATATTAACTAGTCTCTAAAAGTTATGCTTAAAGGAACATTCTAATATAAACATGAAACTGATAAGTTTGATGATATTTGTGTTCCCTTGCTAATAGAATAATACTGTGCAATCCACAACATTTGCTTTCGGGTGAACAGTTTGATATAAAATGCATATGTAAACCACGTAAGGAAATTGTCAGAATAGGTTTACATGAAAATTGAATCACATTTGTTACATTAGGACAGACACAATGTCATTTACCATATGTCTTGCCTTGTGAAATTCAGTCAGAGTATTTGGCAAAGCTGAACAGTTCAGAAGCTGCATAATTAATATTTGCATCAGGGCTTGCTTGTAGGCATTGTTTGGGGAAATTTTGACATAATCTATACCTACTAATTTCTGCAACATTACTAAGATATATGAATGTTTATGTAAACATATATCATAGAAACACATGCCATAAGTACACATCACTCTTAAAAACCTGTTATTTACCTAAATAAAGCTACCCAATCGTTAAGCATTTATTCAAGTTTAATTTGGAATATTTTTTCTTAACTAGAAACCAGACTAAGCATCTGTCATTTCCTTGTCACAAAAGACAGCAAGAGGAAGATAGCATGGAAAATGAGAGACTGGAGAAAATAGAAGTGGTTAAAATGGAGAAAAGAACAAGACAAGGCATCCAGAAATAAATAGAGAAAATACAGGGAAATCACTTCGGATAGAAATTTGACCAAAATAGCAATCTAGACTGGAAGATGTGTTAAAGTTGTATGAGAAAAAACATCTTTTTGTTAGCCATGTACAGTCCTCACTTTTGTCTTCATCTCAGGTACTATGTGCTGTGGTGGGATATGTTCTTTTGTGAATAAACTCAATAGTTCTGACTTATTCAAGCAAATAATAGAACAATGGCAAAGGTTCACTCCCAATGCTACTTTTCATTCATAAATATTTGCAAAGAGTTGCCTTTTTGCACATGCTTAAGTGTTCTTGGAAAATTGTAGTTTAACACCTTCAGGAAAACGGAATAAAGAACTTGTGTAGTGCCCTGCAAAGCCTTTCATGCATGAGACAAATTCAGCATCAAGAGGAATACATGAGAATACATTAGTGCACTCAATCAATTTCTTTGAGTTGAGCTCCAGGGAGCAGGAGGTCTTCGGTACGCTCTGACATTTTGCTGAGGTATATTGTTAATAAATAATTTGATTTGTGCACACATGTGCCTTACATGGCTTTAAAGATTTATTGGTAAATGGCTGATTTAACTTAGCAGGTGAATTGAAACAGGGTGACATGGGACCACTGCAGCTAAGTACAAGATGGCAAATTTATCACTGCACAAGCTACATCTTAAATGTTAAACCTATAAAACCACAAACTTGTCTAATTTTAGGCCTAAAATTAGATACTTAAACTAACGTGCTCATTTCCATAGTGTCCTTATGGTCCTTATGGCTTAACTGGAATAGAGAAAAACAAAGAGAAGAGAGCAAAAAACTCCATTAAAGATTGATATAGAGACAGAATTTATCAGTGAAACTAGAGGATACAGCTAACCTCATCAAATCTGTCAAAAGGAGTGTTTTTGCCCTCTTTCTTGTCTTTCCCTGTGTCAGCATTGACATTTGTCTGACCCTCATCAGTGGTCTTGTTCAGGAGCTAAACCGCTGTAAAACAACATACTTGTTTGCTGAATGAGTCCTCTGCTCTTACCCAGCTCGCTGAGCAGCAGACAGGTGTCAATGCCATAGGAAGGAAGCTGGGAGGGCAGATAAGGGAAGCAGGGCAGCCAGATGCTAGATTAGCATAGTGGAATGTGAAACTGTGGCCTCCCAGCCAAGATGTTAGAATTTCTCTCTCATTCACACTGTTATATGAAGATGAGTTTTCTAATTCAGGTCCAAATCTTAGTTGTCCAAAGTTAGGCAGTCCCCTCTCTCCTATCTCAGATGTAAACTGCGGCACAAAAGCATAGTCCTGTTTGCTTCAGCTTCTACTGCTGGCCTTGTCTCTCACAGCTTTTTTGTTTTAATATTCCAACCATACCCCTTTCCCCTTCTAAGTCTCTAACTCCTTCCCAAACCACCTCCAAATTGTGGCCCCAACATTCACAAATGTGATACACAAAGAAATGAAAATACCTGAAGTAATTATATGTCCAAATAATTTTGGGGTAGATTTAGTTCCTCATTCCTACTTACTTATGTTCTAAACATGGTTTTATTGGTACATAATCCTTAATCAAAAATCCCCTTTAACTAACATTGCTAACAGGAATGGCAGCAAAAGCTCTTAACAAGAATGCAGATAGAAGCCTTTTTGGGGTTTTTTTTGTGATTTCATTCAAAGGACTGAATTACTAACAAATTATTAGTTTTTATCAGGATGATTTTTGTCTCAGAGTCATTTGCTGCTTCACCGCAAGATATGGTTTCAGCTGTTCTTTTATTCAATAGGTTTTCCCTCTATTGTCCTTCTTTTTTCTTTTTTTTTTTTTCTGGAAATCATTAGAATTTGAACGTTAAGAATGTTAACAGTATAAAGGACCAATCTTTATTGCAAGGAGACTGTTCCGTCAAGTGAGTTATCTAAGAGGTAGATGAAGTGAGGGTGCCAGTAGAAAATATTTTACTGCCTACTTCGGAGAGTTCCTCTACCATAAAGAATATTTCTGTGGTTATGAGGGAATGTGTTAATGAACAAAAAGGTTTTCCTCTGTTTTTTTTAGCTATGAACTCTACTTCTTTCCTTAGTACCTCACTACTTGCAAATAACATATCAACTCAAGCTCTAACACATGAGATAATGTGAGAAAAAGCTATTTTCATGGTCTATATAAGAAGAAGTAATGAGTCTGACTTTTATTTCATTGTAGTTATTTATTTTCATTGTGTTAAATTCCAGCAGAAAGAGTTTTCTGCCCTATGTTTTAATGGCTACATTTTTAATTTTTGACCATAAAGGCCAGTAGAGGGAGGAAAACAAAAAGAAAAAAGGCTTTATTTTTCCCATTATAATAATATAAATATACAAGTTTATGGGTTCTTAAAGCAGACCTCAATAATGTTTTATGCATCCATCAAACGTGACAGCAAAACTGCTATAGTACCTCTCTTTCTTCAATAAGTTTGACTTGTGTTCTCTGTAAAGGGAGATGAAACATGAATATAACCAGGGCAGAAAGTAAACAATCAACAATTTGAAGAGTTATCAAGTGCTTTGAAATTTAAATCTTTGATAAAGCAATGCTTGTCCCTGGAATAATATTGAAATAACTGGGTCTTCCTTGCACAACAAGCAGTCTACACAGCATGTATGAAATGAGATGATGATAACGTGCAATATTCTTTTAAGATATTCTTTTCATCTTACAGCTACAGAGACAAACATCTGTCAATTAAATCAGGACATGTAAATGTTTAGTTGACAAACATATAAACAGGCATTAATTTAAATTTGTGTAAGGAAGAACCAAATTTGAAAAATACTAGGAAAACTTCTATTAAATTCTGAGAACAATCTACATAAAATATCTAAAAAAAATAAAATATATAGACAAATAAAAACATATTGTATAATGAATAGAGTATTTTTGAGATTATAAGGAAGATGTGTTGGAATTAGTTTGAGCAATTAATCTAAGCAATTATAATTTGCTGTTGAACAAAGTTGTGTAATTATGTCATTTTATATTAATCTTTTGTGAACCTTGCTTTAAACTACTGACCAATATGGACAAAATGAAACAAAAAAAATGTCTTCTACCCAGAGAAAACATATCTTCATGTCATTTTCTGTGGAATAAACAACGAAATACCTTAGCAGTTCACAGCTAGTGATAATTTTCTTTTCTTTTCTGTGGCATGGAGGCATTATTATCTTTATTTTACAAATAAAAATCAGTATTCAAGTAAGTTAAAGTTTAATATTTCCACTGGCACTGAGAACAAGGTAGGCTGTCAAAATAATTTTCATAATTAAATACTTTTTCTCCAACTTAATAAAAACCCCATTAAAATATTTGTTAAAACTATAGGTAATGGGTAGATGTATTTACATGAGGAAGACTGGGTGTTAAAAACTGAATAGATGCTACTTTCAGCTCTGCCTATGGCAATGGCTACAAGAAACAACATTACATCACTAGGGTAAGTATTGGCTGCTTCAGAATTATTAAATGGTTTAGTATTTGTAGCTTGGGCATTTTTTTGTCAAGTTTTCCATTAAGTTATTCTTTAAGGATGATCTTCTATCAGACTCAGAATGAAAGCTCTAACTCTTTTTCTTGGGTACAGGGGATATGGAACAATTTCCTGTTGTGGTAGTAAATTGATTTGAGAATCTAAAAGCTTTTGGGCATACATCTAAAAGAAATAGAAATCTATTATGTCATATCCCTGGTCTTTCACTAAAAATAACTTTATATTAACGTTACACAGGAGAAGTGCTGGAAACCAAATTCTAGCAATTTCTGTCAGTATAAATGAGGAGAAATTCTTATTTTAGCAAACCTTTCAATTTTTTTCCTACTCATAACTGCATTTTATCTTCAGGGGGTCTGCAGCCATTGTGAAAACTGCTTTCATTATTTTTTTTTTAAATATTCTCATTAAAAAAAAAAAACTTTCAGGGTCTCCCAAGGCAGGTTAGCTTATAGATATAACATAAAATGACAAATGATTCTTGAGCTGGTTACAAACCTTTTCCCATGCAGTTAGGAGTGCTGGCATTTTATCACTACTAATTATCTCCTTAGAACACTTCTGGTATAGCAAGCTATCAGCTTCATAATCCTGGTCCCAAACGTCTACATTAATAACAGCATGTGAGCAACATTCAATAGTGAGTCATAGAGTAAGCTAGAAATGTGCAAAGGTTGTCATCATCTGCATCGATCCCTTTCATCTCTCTCTTGCAAGAGTCTAGTTAAATAAACTAGACTCTTGCAAGGTGCTATTTTGTTCACTGAAGGGAGAAAAACATCATGGTTTTAACCTCTAAAAGATAAGCTGTGGTTGTTGTCATTAAAAAGTATATGATTGTATGGTGGATTTTTTGCAAAAACATACAGTATTTATTAAACAATTCTTTTCACACAGATTTCTAGCCATTTTCATTCCATTACCAACAGTATTACATGTTTGAGCAGGTAGCTATAACAAGCTCTCATTGCTTCATTTGTATAGCACAATTGATCTGAAAGATCCCAGCTGGTCACTGCAAAATGATATGCAAAATGATGTCTATAAAGTTTTATATGTTACATGTTACAAATGGTGCTTTTTTCATTTTCTTCTTTTGCATAACACATTCATTCTTCTTGATGACATTTCAGAATGTTTTACCTATCACTTTCTGTGAGTTTCATCTGTCAATTATCACTTCCCAAATTCCTACATCTCTCCAATCCTGCTGTTCCTTAAGGGAGGCATAATACACATTTGATGATGGTGTCACTGGTAGAAGAATTAAAGAGTAATGATGGGGAAGCAAAATCAAGGTGTGTTTTTTTTTGTCAAACACATCTCTTATCACCTTATACTGATAACTAAAACATCAAAAACTCTTTTCTTAGAGAGAATCTAGGAAACACAAATTATCGGCTTCTAATATATCTGGCATCTTTATAACTCACAGAAATTTCATGAGAGTCACTGTCTTGTAAAAGTTATTATGTGGCTGCTCCCACAGCAGCAAGGGCCCTGACTCCTAGGAATTGATAGATATGGATGCCTTACTAGGCAAAGTCTTACTGTTCAGCTTACAGAAGGAACTGGAGGTAGCTCTGTTAAATGGAATAGTTAACCATGTTTTCCTTCCTTGGAAGCAGTGGATTTATTCCTGATTCCTGTTCAGTTGTTCTAGGCAATTTCTGGCATTTCCTAGAAAGCCATCAGTAGGATCAGACATCTACAGCAAGACATGACAGAATAGAATAGACTGTGTTGGAAGGGACCCATCAGGATCATCGAGACTGGTGGGTTGACCTTGGCTAGATGCCAGGAGCCCACCAAGATGCTCTACCACTTCGCTTCCCAGCTGGACAGGGGAGAGAGAATACGATGGAAAATGACTTGTAGGTTGAGATAAGGCAGTTTACTAAAACAAAGCAAAAGTTCGCATGTGCACAAATGAAGAGGAAAATAACAAGGTTTATTCTCTGCTTCCCATTAGCCAGTGGCGTTTGGCTGCTTCCCAGGAAGCAAGGCTTCAGCCCACACAGTGGTTGCTCTTCAAGGCAAACATCATAAATAACAAATGCTCTCCCTTCCTCCCCCTTCCCTTAGCTTTGATATCTGAATTGACATCATGTGGTATGGAATATCCCTTTGGTTAATTTGGGTGAGCTGGCCTGGTTGTTTCCCCTCTCAGGATCTTGCTAACCCCTAGCCCTCGTCAATGGGAGTGGTGTGTTAAGTGAAAGTGCTGATGCTGCACCAGCACTGCTCAGCAGTAGCCAAAACATTGGTGTGTTCTCAAAAGCTTCCTAGCTAACAATGCAAAGCACTGAACTGTGAGGGCTGCAATGGGAAAATCAACTCCATCTAAGCCAGACCCAATACAGAATCCAACTCCTGGCCCTGTGCAGGACACCCTAAGAGTCATGCCATGTGCCTGAGAGAAGTATCCAAACACTTCTTGAACTCAGGCTTGGTGTTGTGACCACTTCTGTGGGGAGCCTGTTCCCATGCTCAGCTGCCCTATGGGTGAAAAACTTTTTTCCCTATATCATATCTAAACCCCCCCAACACAGCTTCCTGCCATTTCCTTGTGTCTTGTCACTGATCACGAAAGAGGCTCAAAAAAGATGAGAATTTTGCAGTAGTCCACGCTCAGATCTCTATAAAGATCCTACACTCATCTTGTTTAGAAGAGAAAGCTCATATTCATTAACAGAATTGCTTCAAAATATCATTTATTATTTATAGTTTCTGTGTCCAAAACAGCAGTGAATTACAGTGCACTATAACAATAACAAATTAAATGGTTGGGTCATTGAATACCATCATGCTCTGTGCTTTTCAAGGTCTGTCTCAATGAATTTCTTATTATAACTGCTTCCAGGCACCTTGAAGTAGAAATTGAAGTAATAGTATATTCTAACATTTTACTAAATCTATAACAAACATTATACAAATATAAGAAACACATGAAGATTGATAAAAACCCTTCTGTTCTTCTTTCTCTCTTGTTTATTTCTTTGTTTCCTGTATTAGATAAATCCAATCTTTTCAGTGCTTCATGTAAGTTCTCTTTTCTTACTCTATTTGTTACTCTATACTGGACCTTATCCATTTATGATATTTTAATTTTTAAAAGGCAGTCGCTGATATTCTTTTTTCAGTCTGTCTCTGTGATTCACCCTAATGCTTACAACTTTTTCTGCTGTGCCTCTGTCTCGTATCTGATCCCTTATTCCAGTATTTGCTCATTAGAATGTCTGTACTAAAATTCAACAAATTTATGCTATTTCTAGCATGCATAAAAATGATTTTGAATTATAGGTCTGATCATGTAACCTCTCCCAGATCTGTGTAAGAAACATGTCCTCCTCCATCACTCTGATAATTACAATACTAAGTAGTACCATTGTTGGGGCAATTAATGTAACTGTATTACCATTTTGGAACCGAAGTTTTTGACTTCTTTCTGAGTAAGCTTTTGCAAGAGGCCACGCATTTTCTTTGTAGTACTTTAATCTGGGCTGTGTTTTCATACCTTACAAGATGGCATTTGGGACAGCATCAAAAACTTTACTATAATATACCTATTTCACTCCCACTGGAACAGTTACTGTGTCAGTGATATAAACTGTATTGATTTGATACAATTTGCTCTTGAGAAATCCATGTCCTCAGTTTCTTCACACCTTCTTATCCCTTTGGTGATAGCAAATGGGATTCCAGAATTTGTTGAACTCTTTGATCATTATCTTTGCCCCCTTCAAGTAAAAGAATTGTTATTGTCCTCTTCTAATTTTCTACAACTTTACAAATATTGAAGCCGCAAAGACTTCTTTGCTTCTTTAGGTTGCCTTTAGTTCTATATTAATCTAAACTTATTCCTTGTTCTGTAATTCCCTCTTCTGACCTATTCTTACAACACTTTAACTGTGTTCCGTGTATTTTCCAGGTGTCTAGTTTTACACTGAAATCAAGGCACTATGATTCTTTTCACTTTCCTCTCTTATTTGGAGTAGTTATATTTCCTCTTGTCTTTGCTGTCCATTGCTTGGCAGACTTTTTGTTTGGTGTTCTGGTGTTCTGAATTACTTTACCTTTTTTTCTTTTCTTCTTTTCTTTTCTTTTCTTTTCTTTTCTTTTCTTTTCTTTTCTTTTCTTTTCTTTTCTTTTCTTTTCTTTTCTTTTCTTTTCTTTTCTTTTCTTTTCTTTTCTTTTCTTTTCTTTTCTTTTCTTTTCTTTTCTTTTCTTTTCTTTTCTTTTCTTTTCTTTTCTTTTCTTTTCTTTTCTTTTCTTTTCTTTTCTTTTCTTTTCTTTTCTTTTCTTTTCTTTTCTTTTCTTTTCTTTTCTTTTCTTTTCTTTTCTTTTCTTTTCTTTTCTTTTCTTTTCTTTTCTTTTCTTCTCCTTCTTTTTTAAAAATGTTTCTTCCTGCTTTCATAACCTAAAAAACTTCTGCTGATACTATGTTGGTCACTGATTTTCTATGTCTATCTTTTTTCACATTAAGATGATTGTCTCACTGACTTGAGCAACCTCAAGAAAATAAAAGATATCTTAAATCAATTTTCCTTCTTTAAACGTCCCTATTGTAGTACCAGTTTTCCAACTATGTTGAGGTTTTTCATGGCTAATCAGGTTTTTTTTTTCATCTTAATAGTAGCATGAACACTAACATCTTGTGAAATATTTCATACTTTTCCTTCTATAACCAAATCTTTGACTCTCAATCTAAATGACCAGTAATTTCACAGAAGAAAAGGGTCGCAAAATTCTTTGAATTGGAAAGGACCTTTAGAGATCATCTAGTTCAATTCCCCTGCCGTGTGAAGGAACGTCTTTCACTAGGTCAGATAGCTCAAAGTCCCATACAATCTGACCCTGAACACTCCTGACGATGAGGCATCCACAACTTCTCTGAGGAACCTGGTGCAGCGACTCACTTCTTTTTTATGTTAAATCCACCTTCTCTGAGTTTAAAACCATTGCACACTCTTCCAGCACTAAAGGCCTTGGTGAAATTCTCTCTCAGTCTTATAAACAACCTTTATGTACTGAAAGGCTGCCATAAGGTCAGAGCCTTCTCTTCTCCGGGCTAAATAATTTCAACTCTCTCAGTCTGTTTTCATAGGAGAGGTACTCCAGACACCTGCTCTTTCTCACAGCACTTCTCTGGACCTGCTCAAACAGGTCACGCCACTCTTGTGCTGGGTTTCCCAGAGCTGGGCACACTACTCCAGGTGAGGTCTCATGGGAGCAGAGTAGAAAGACAGAATCATCTTCTTGTACCCGTTACTCATGTTTGTTTTGATGCAACTCAGATACAGTTGGCTTTCTATGCTACAAGAGCACACACTGCCAACACATATCCAGTTTTTCAACAGCCAATTACTATTAACTCTAAAAAAAATATTTCAGAACTGACTCCCTCCAGCTTGATACACTATTTTCTCAAAAGATAATGAGAAGGTTGCATTTAGTTTGTGTGGCAATGTTTTTGTTGAAGGGAGGCTGCAGAGGTGGCTTCCGCAAGAAGCTGCCAGAAGGTGCCCTGTGTCTGACACAGCCAAGGCCAGACAGCTCCAAGATGGACCTGCCACCGACCAAGGCTGAGCCCATCAATGTTAGAGGTAGTGCCTCTGGGATAACAGATTTAAGAGGGTGGATAAGAAAACTCTGGTGCAGAAACAACAGCAGAGAGGAGTGAGAATATATGAGAGCAACAGCTCTGCAGACACCAAGGTCAGTGAAGAAGAAGGGAGTGGAGAAGCTTCAGGCACAGGAGCAGATTATCCATCAGTCAGTGATGAAGACTATGATGAGGGAGGCTGTCCCCTTTCAGCCCATAGAGGTCCACAGTGGACCAGAGATCCACCTGCAGCCCTTGGAGGACTCCATGCTGGAGCAAGTGGATGCCTAAAGGAGGATGTGACCTGCTCTCAATCTCACTCTGGAGCGGGCTGCTCCATGGGAACCTGCCCTGGAGCAGTCTGTTTCTGAAGGACTGCGTCCCAAGGAAGGGACACAGAGAAGTTTATGAAAGACTATTTCCAGTGGAATGGACACGACACTGAAGCAGGGAAAGAGTGTGAGGAGTCCTCTCCCGAGGAGGAAGCAGTAGCAGATAAAAGATGCAATAAACTGAGCTCAGCCCCTATCTGCCATCCCCCTGTGTCACCATACAGTCGGGATAGGTCAAGAAGCAACACATCTTCTTCAGGAACAGGAAACAGAAAGCCCTTTATTATATCAGGAACTACGGCTTATATAGACCTCAGTATTGACACATGTCCATGGACCATTAGCCTCTCTGTACATAAATAATTCTTAATTGGACACACAGACTACGCATATCAGACAACAATGACTCAGCACTTTAGAGACCGGGGTTCCGCTCTGTGTTACAGTCTCTCCTTCCGTGTATATCACCCCGACGATGTGCAGAAGTTCCTAGCACAGTCTAATCATTCCACAGAGACTCCAGACCAGCTGGAGCACCCCTCAGTTGAGGAGGAAGGGAGGAGTGTGGGTAGTAGTTTTAAAAGTTGATTTTGTTTCTCATTAACCTACTCTGGTTTGAGAGGTAATAAACGAATTTACCCAAGTCAAGTCCAATTTGACCATTAAATAATAACTAACCCTTAGGTTAAGCAACAACAAAGGAAAAGGCATGTCTGTGTATTACTCAGTAGACTCTAAACAAGTACCTGTTATCTATTAACTGGTCCCTAAGTAACAGTTATCCTGGTCTTCTTGCCTGAGAAGATGCCAGAAGGAAAATTTGAGTGTAGATATAAGGACATGGATTACTTTTGAGAAAAAATGTCATGTTGGAGAATTTTGCTCACTGTAATTTGTATCTGTAGTAGGTGAATAACTTTATAAAACAATGTACAACTAAATCAATATGATCAAAAATATAATATCTAATGACATTCCAAAGAATAGTCATTACTGTGTTATTAGAATTGAAAAATACTGAATTTTCTGGACTTTATTCTTCAGGGAGCTTAGTACCTCCCTTAATTTTAATTATATTAAATATTAATGCAGAAATAAAGGCAAAATAAAGCCAGACCATTGGATATCATATGCTACTTGGTATATTCGGTATAAGAGGGTCAGTTTTGGGTAGGCAATACATACATTATCTTGCTTTTGTCCCAGCAGAGGACATTTTATTGTCTTTATTTATTCATCAGTAATTTAAAAAGACTGAGGGGATAAAGCAGTGAATAGTTACAACAGGAGAGCTTTGACACTTGATATTTAGATAATGCACTTCCAGGGTTAATTCATAGTAGTAATATAGCAACAGACAAAGTTCTAATGTGAATTAAAGTAGATAACCAACCGAGATGGACTCACTGATTGTACTGTAGGAATGGAATTAAATACTAATTTTTTTGACCACTGACAGGTAAGTGAATAAATGATGACTTGTGTTCTGCATTGTAATGTTGGGGTTTTTTTCCCCCCAGATCTTATACAGAAATCCATATGATTTTTCAACAATTGTTATTATTCAATTAAAAATGGCTCTGGAAGAAATTGTGAATATTTATTTATTTAAATTCTGATTTATGTGAGTAAAGAGTTAGCGTAGATATTCAGGTGTAGTACTTTTGAATAGTGACCCCAAACAAGTTATTGTAAGTCTAGAAATTTTTCACCTTTTGGATTCTACTGGTCTGAAACTTCCTGGCAGAGTGAGATTACCTATGTTCTGTAGCACACTAGTGTTCCTGTGCAACTCAGGACAAAAAATAACAATATGGTATATACCCATATTATCTCGTATAGAGGCTCAAGACTACAAGTTTGTTTCTCTAACTCCTCCAAATCCTAGTCCTCCAAATTAAGACAACAATCTTATGGACTTTGAGCAGCCTACCCAGAACAGGGCCATGCTCGTCTATCAACTATTCACAAAATAAGACCATTACAATATGTCCATAATTTTTTCCTTGTGTATATTTGCCTTCATAGATCTTTTTCTACCATTAATTCAGAAAGGTTGTTCTACAACTTGACAACCTCCACAATGAGCCATGCTAAAGATAACTGGTTTAGAGCAACTTTTTTCCCCAAGATTCCTCCAAATTTACTTGTCTCGTTCTGTCAATCAGAGGAGGTTAATATTGTGACTGTGCAAGCACAGAACAAAACCCTAGCATGTTGTGGTTTGTGAGTACAATTTCTCTGATTTTCAGTAATACGAATGATTAACTCAGTTTGCTTTTGATGAACAATCATGCAATGTTCCCTTGATTACTTCAGGGGAAGGGTGGATTTCCTGAAGGAAAGACTAGCGTGATGGTCATATATTTTTTCCCCACATTATGGTCCCAAATATGGAATAACTACCTGTGAAATCAATCTTCAAACTTTTAGCTTCTGATGCCTGTCTAGATACACAGAACCTAGTTAAGACAAGGACTGTATCTGCCTAGAGGGATCATTCTAACAGGAAAAATAAGTCTCCAACTGGATAAATTTTTCTTCCCTGACATGTAAAGGAGAAGTTACATTGAATATAACAACTTTATGGTAACTCTAGAAATGTCAATTTCTCAAGAATTGCCTGGAAAAATCTTTGAATAACAGTCAGGGCAACTATTGAGAATTATGGACAAGCATTCCAGGATTCCCTTTAAACTGAATGAAACTGTGCATGGAACAATTTACTGATATGAGCAAGATATTCACTTTTGACTTCTAATTACATTTTTTTCTTTTCTCAGGCAGAAGGGTGATAAACTGTAGCTAAGGTGTGATTAAATTATTTCTGTTAGAACTTAAACAGAATACACAACTTTGAGAAGCTCTAGTAAAACTTTGCAGATGAAATAAAACGCAGAGAACAAAACTCAACCTCAGGTTAAGAAATAAACTCTCCAACTGTATTTAAAATTGTTTTGAATTGAGAAATTTAACTTTTCTGAAAACAGACAGGTGGCTAAATATTGTAATAAAATTTATGTTAAGATGTGGAACAAAATTATTGTAACTGGTGAACAGCAAAACCATATTAAGATGTATTCCAGATTTCTGCCTCCCTTAAATCACACAGAGCACTCACTGAAAGCAAAACAAAACTCTATAGCGTATCAACAGATCTGAGAGGCAAAAATCAGCAAAGTCATATATTAAAATGCTAAGAAGATTATAATGATGATGATGATGATGATGATAAGCAGAAAAAGGATAAAGTCTGCAATTTTGGAGTCTTTCCACCCACTCTCACTGTATGTGTAAAATGAAACATGGGCAGCTGGCATACCAGATGGTTTATATTTGTGACATCCAAAGCAAAAAAAAAGTTTGCACTAAAAAGGAGTTCTGTTAGCACTAGCAGCAACTCAGAATCCAAATGATGATTCTTGCACTTTGTCTCTTGAGTAGATTAATATTACAATTCATCAAAAAGAAACTGAAAAAGCAGCATTTTTTCTTTGCATTTTAATTACCTCATTTTAAATCTGTTGTTTTCAGAAACACAATTTTCCATAAGGAGTGAACAAAATGAACACATTGAATTTAAGGTATGAACAGATTCTTCACAATAGAAAAAACCCTCCCTAAAATGACAGCATCTTCTGTTCTGCTCCGTACCAGTGTTTGCAGTTCTGGAAACCCAAAGAACAGTTCAAAATATGATTTCCAAAGGAACATGTTGTTTCTTTCCAGTAGTGAAAGCCAGTTTCCCACTTTTGGGAATTTAGTACTTAGTGATTTCTTGAACCAGAAAGTATTGAAGCAGTTGTTTCTCTCATTTTCTCCAAAATAACCATCCAAGCCACCACCTAGAAAAATAGAAAATTAAAGCAAGATTAAAGTTATAGCTTTCTGTAAGAAAAATATACTGACTTTTCTGGCAGGCAGTTTAGTTAAATGGACAAAACCTTTCTGTGCAGTCTTTCTATGTGTTGAGTTTTTCAGGGTTCAAAATTGCCATTTGATTCTTCATGGTTCAAGAGGAAAACAATTCAGAACTGTATTAAAATAATGCTTGCTAACCCTTTATCTTAGGGACTACCATAGGTTATAACTAAAACACAAAATTAGGATGATTTGTTATACTAACTACTTGAATCACTTATATTAAAAAGGGAGATTTTTTGAGTTCAAAGATAGAACTAAATATGATTATGAATATTTACTAAATGTGTGTCTCATATGCACTTCAAGTTTCAGGAACCTGCTGTCCATCTTTGAAGAACCCTTCTTAGTTTATGATAAACAAAAAGTATATAAAATTTTATAGCAAAGAGTTGAGAAGGAAAAGAAAAATTTTAATAAGATGATCTGTTAAAAATACAATGTTGTATCCTACATATAGTAATTGCATAAAAAAGGAATGCGTATATGGGGTGTTAAATCATGTACTACTTTTGTGAAACTTTCGTAAAAAAGGCTAACTTATTACAATTTTCTTGCCATTTATAATATTCAGAAAACATAGAAACTGTTTTTCAGTGTTTGGAAAGGATTCAGGCAAACTGTTGCATGTCATCTCTACCCCTAAAGCTTGTAAGGATACTGCTCCCTGTTTCAAACTATGGAGGATCTGTTTTATTTGACTGGGAGTTGATTTTTCATATACCTTCATAGTTTCTTTGAAAACTGCCTTGTGTAAGGCCTTGCTGTTATTTTTAAAATATTCTCAAAAGTCTCTAGGATGATTATTAGATCATGTAAATGATCTGATTAAAAAAAAAATCTTTTCATAGTGACATTTGATGCCAATAGACCAATAGAAAGTAGTGTCTGTGAATATAACTTGACATGTAACAGTTCAAGTAATTATTTGCATAGGTTTTTTCACAACATCTACTGCTGTATTTTTTTTTTTTTTCTTCACTCCTCTCTGTCTAGAAATAATTTGATTTTAGCTACTACTATGGTTCAATGTCAGATTTAGGAAGAGAAAATTGTAGGAATTCTGAACTGAAAGGATATATTTTTTTCTTAAAATGAGCTACTAAATTTTTATCTCATACACAATAGATTTAGTGTCTTAGAATTTTGGGTGATTGGACAGAGTGCTTTTTGCTCTTCTAATGGCATTCGTTGAGATTCTTCAGGAATCCTTCAGGAATTTGATTTTGTGTTAGTATGGGCCTTTAACGTAACCGGGGAAAAAAAAAAAGAAACAAGTCAAATAATTTTAGACAGTGTGAGGGATGTTTGGGTTTAATTTGAAGCCTGGATATATGCTAAAGTATGAAACAATATGGCAACCTCAGATGAGCTCTATTTTTTTTTGGGAGGGGGCAGGTGCTGTAGGTTGCTTTGTTGTTGTTGTGGGGTTTTTTCAGAACATGGTGCATTGGAAAATCCTTTCTTGAATATTCCCAGACCTAAAATGCTTACCATATATCCTAGTTTCAAAAATTTGAGAGTCTCTGTGAAAAATTTATAGATTTTTGAGAAATCTTTTAATTTAATGGAATTTTGACATATAACTAAACCAGATTGAACATGATGTAGATAGCAAGAAACATGCATAGAGATATAAAGCCTATTGAACTCTGTGATGTGCCCTTAGCCATTTATATGAAGCAACAAAAGAAACATTGTATATATTAGCAGTAAGGTTTTGCCAAAGGCACACCAGCTATATGTGTAGAAAGGATAAGAAGTGCAGTTATTTGATCTATGGTTTTGATCTATTTTTAGATTTATTTTCTCTGAGAGTTTTCTATATTTATTAATTTTTTGAGTGCCATCAATTCTTGGTTGTTACTCTGGTATTTGCCTTTGCCATTTTCTTGTTAGCTTCCACATCCAGCAGTTACCTGTCTCAGATGCTGTCAGACTGATCCATGACAATGAATTTCTTTCACCTACTCTTTGGAAATTGTGAATGACATGAAATACAATTCTCTCATGATATTCTAAATTCTCTCTCATTAAATAATTAGCTGACTAAGCAACACTAGTCACCATCTTTCAGTAAATCTAATTAAATTCACTAGAGCAATTTTTTTTTAATGATTAATAATAGTAGAGAATACAGCTGATTATGGTGAAGAGACAAGAAATTTTGCTGCTGTTTTAAGAGGAATTTATATAATTTTATTATTTTCCATAGTTTTGGAATATATTTAGGTACTTATTTTACCTGCTTTGCCCACTAGAAGCAAATGAGCAGTTCTATTAAGCTGTCTAATTCAGGAGAGACCTAAACAATCTATGCTATTTGGGGAATTAAACTTGAACACTTAAAGCTTATATTGAATCCAGAATAGAAATTCAATTATTTGTATTGCCTATGAGGATATTTCATTTCTTTGGAAGTAAAAGAAAACACACATATTAAATATATAAAGTCATGCAGAGGATAATCAAATAAATCCAATAAACTGGCAATGACATTATTTCCAGTAAGGCATAGTCATATCATAACACATCACACTAAGAGTTCCAGCCTCATAAAAGTATAAACCCACAGAATATTCGTATATAGAAATCTGACTTTTAGCTATAATGATTGAACATTGCTAGTCGTGTTACAACTTTTTCTAGCCTTGTGTAAGATAATTTGATGATACCTGTGAGTCAGGCAATTCATGAGATCCTTGCATGTCAAGCATTATTTGCCTTGCTACTTAGTCCTTTCTGTCTAATCCACTACCCTTATTTAGCAATATTTCTAGTCATCTTACTAGACATTATCTTATTGTTCTATAGCTCACCCTTCGTACTACAACCATATTTCCTGACAGCTTCTGACTCTCACCTTACCTATATATCACTAAATGGCCAAGTGTCCAGCGGAGGATACAGGTAACTCCATTCTTATTGCCTAATTCCTTTCTTCATATCTTGCTTCATTCTGTTCAAGCATTTGACAGAGTGATTATCATCTGCTTCATAGAGCAGCAAAATCCAGTTGATTTTGAGATAAGAAAAAAGCCACCGGTCTTTTAGGTAAAACATCTGGGTAAATCTGCCTTTCTACAGCCAGAGAAATTTCATTAAGTCTACTATGAATTAATGAATAAGATGACAAAGTAAAGCTAGCTTTGTCCATGCTTATAGTAGACAGACTAACAAAAGGAATAAAAAGAATGAAAAGAAAAAAAAACAACCGGAAAAGATTTAAAAAAAAAAAAATTGCATTGAGGCAAAGTGCAAGTACTGTCCTTTAAACTTTATGCAGAAAGCAGATTGGAAATATCGAGATTTGTAAGGGTAAAATGATTTCTCTGAAATTTCTTAACTCTAAGGTTAGCTTTGGAAGACATAAGTGAACTTTAAAAGATGTTTATAAAATTTTATATTTCTATTTTATACTGTTGTGGCTGTCTCTACAGCTATATATTTATTGGAGATTAAGATTGGATCAGGTTCACGCTTCTGAAGTGAACTTTCTAATTGTCCCCGTGTATTACAATTTGGTTCATGCTGCCAAGCCATCTTGGAGAGCGCAACGCAATTTCTTTCTGATTAGATTAAGCTGGAAGACACATTCCAGAAACTCATGCAAAGTACTCTAGCTGCCAATGTGTATTCATTCCAATAAAACATACACTTTTTTTTCCTTTTGTTTAGAGCTATTTGGGTGTTTTGGTGTTTTTGTTCGCTTACTTTTTGTCTTGTAGTGGGCAAGTGTGCAGTCTCTACCTTAATTAGAAAGGGATCAGCTTTCATAATTGTGACTAAGCCATTGAGAGTCTTTTTTTCCTACTATAGTTTGGATTGAGGTGCAAATTTAAAACACAGGGCTAGAGCTCCAGGAAAGACTGTCCTGCTTACCCAGACATACATCAAGCAGTACAGACATACCGGATAACAGAGTTAGAGCGTAAAATATATAGTATTATAAACACAGCACAAAAATTACATAAAAGAACACCAAACATGAATAGAAAGTAAAATGCACAGAATCCTGAGAAATGTTCCCTTGGAGGAGGTCTACCAGACCTAGGTAGTATTTGTTTACTCTATTAGTGGGGGAAATCCCATGGCAGAGAACAAAGACGGTCCCAAGTCAAAAAGTACATTAGTAAAAGCACACCATCCAGTTTTCCAGGCTTTTAGACAACGTTATTTTTTCATGTCTATCCTTCTGGATCTCTCTCAGATCATAAATATATTACTTAAATGTCATTTTTGACACTTCTTAGATCAAAAGCACAAATAGTTTTGATAGAACATCTTGAGATACTGTATCAACTAGATAATCTTCACAAATGGAAAACTGGCCAAAAATTCTTGTCACCATACTGACAGGACTAAATTGTATGAGTGTGAGACTCTGCGTAAGAATTTAAATAATGTTGCAGAAATGTAATTTAGCTTACATATTAAACTGATCTATTACTTGTACACAAAAATGAATCAACAGAGTTCTGAATCATATGCTGAATATCAGTCATATTTTTAAAACTGACCTTTTTACACTGCTTATGCTAAGCATAGGAAACTTTCCAGCTGTGACAATGACTTAATTTTTTTGACCTTTATTTGGTTGATAAAAAGGTGAAAACTGGAAAGCTAAGATGATTTAAACTTTAAATATTTGTTCTGTTTCAATAGCGCATTTTTGAAGGTTCATTCAAAGTTAACAAGAATATTTATTTAGTAAGGACACCTTTCCATGACTACCCCAGCACACATGTAATTAGAATTCAGATGAGGGTTTTTTATTGACTTTATTCTACCATAAATCTCACCATCTTAGATAAATACAAGATTGAAAGGATAGAACTGCTACAAGCATTGTACTAAAGTACAAGAACTGCTGATTTCTCACCTTGGCGTTCTTGAGAGGCCCCCAGACATCAGACTTTAAAAAGTGTCCAGGCACCAAAAAATCCAGCTTCTGTCAAAAGTAATTTTCAAAGCAACTGTGGCGATTTAGGAATTTTTATTTCTTTTAAACTGTCTTGACCTATGTATCATAAGTGCTTTTGCAAATGCCACCAAGAACGGGGTACAGGACAGTATTTGTTCCAGGTATGTTGGGCTATTTTAGGGATCTGAACTAGGCTCAGTTCTAGAATCTAATGTAGCAGCTTTAGTCCTGCTGGAGCAGAGACAATACCAGCAATCCAAATAAAGGAGCGTGCACTTCAGCTGTAGGTAGTAGCAACCTGCAGAATTTCTGTCTGGCAAGTAAATAAATTCCTTTAAATTGCTTATAGCTGAGGACTACTATCCTAGACCGGCAAATACCCTGACAAAGACATGTAGACTGCATCATCCTATCTCAACTTTATGTGCCTACTGACAAATACAGTCATTTGTCTCAAATATCATAAGGCAATTGTTTACAAACAGATATGATAAACTGTAAATCTTGGAACTGCTTTGAGGTACATATTTTATAAAAGCCCATCTAATTTTCTCTCTGTGTGAGGTGTGTGTCTGTGGCACAGGAACCATCTCTCACGGTGCTGTTAATGAGTGCTTGCTGAAGCTGCTGAAGTTCACCTAGAACATAAAGATTTTTGTGATAAAGGTATATTTCTTGAACATACGAAGGGCTTGTGTGTGCCTATGCATATATTTACATGTATTTCCATATTCAGCGGTAACTTTGAGAGATAGATATATATATGTATACATACTCATATGTATGAGAATGTATATACATGTATATAGATAAGCATGCACATATGAACTTTAAATAGCAGCAGACATCACAATACTAATTCAGAAAGTCTAATATCGGAAGACATTACTTTGCCCCAAGTGTGAGGGGAAAATATTAATTTTTCTGGAGTTGTTTCTGATAGTTGATTTGTATTCATGTGAGTGCATGAGGCTAATAGCAAAAATACCCCACAACACTCGCTAGCACACGTGCTCTCAAATACTTAATATAAAGCTTAAAAAGGTCAGGATGTTATAATTGCATATGAGCAAGTTTTTTTGATTAGCAATAGTAGAAATACTAGTTCCTTTGCATTTAAAACAGAGCAACACAAGTTCTTATGTAAGTTTCGTGCAGTAGGCCTGTCTGAATGCCCTCTGTCATACAGGCATTGCAATAAAATATGAAAAATATGTTCATATTCTGGCAGATGATGACCAATGAGTTGTTTCACAGACCAACTTCATGATCTTTATTAATTCTTCATTTTGTAACCTTAGTTATAGATAAATATTCAGTTCAATTTTGTGCATTATTCATGCAATTATGTCATTGCTTGAGCTGCTACAGAATATCATAACAAGTAATAAAATACACATTTTAATTTCTGGGCAGAAAACCATCATTGTCAAAGGAACACATACCCCTTTTATTTGAAGAAGTCAAGCTGACAGTATTTCCAGTTGCAAAGACAGAGACATCCACAGCTACTGCATAGAACTTGCTGGTTTTCTCATTGTGTACTGATGAAAGCCATTAATTTTGTCGACTGCCTTAAAAGGCAGAGGATCATGCTTTAAATGATTCAGCCCTTATTAAGTCATAGGCTGACTTCATATCACAACCAAATTGGATAACTGGGGAGGGGGGGGATGAACATCCCCAGCTTATTTCTAGTCCATGTGCCCAGTATGGAGGAGGTGGAAGGAGAGCAGATTGGAAAAAAAAGTCCTGAGGGACATTAGTTTTTGCTTGATACTGAAGGAGGACAAGGCCAGAACTGCATAGTTGGGTTTATGTGATGAAGAACACTTCCAGATTCATCATCTCAGGGATATTCAAATATGATTTAGTTTTGTAGTGACCCTGAAACTCTTAGGCTCCTTAATGCTCTACAGTTTAAGTTAGGCTGTCAGATTCCCTGTACAGGCCACAGGAGAGAACAGAAGCCTTAAGAAGATATTACAAGAATGACAAAGTGACTGAGGACCTAACCATAGCTGGTTTTTTCAGGTCGCATTTTCTCTCTACTGTTTTATCAGACTGTGTGTATTTCCAGATCTATCTTTAACCTTGCAATCTTGGTTATCTTTAAAAGTGCAAGTGCAGTTTCCTGGACTAATTGACTACTGGCTAATTGAAAAGGTATATTCCCATGAGCAGACATGTCAGTGACTACAGAACTAAATGACTTTATTTACTTTGATGGTAGCTTGAATGAGAAATTTCAATTATTTGAAACATTTCTCTAAAATGTCTGAAAAATGTCAACGATCTTGTGTGTATCTATTTGTTCTCTGAAAAGACAAAAAATAAGATTTTCCTATGAACTGAATGAGAAAAAAATATTGACTTGGGTAACCTCCTTGATTAATTACATTAAATATTTCGAAGCATTCAAAAATGTGATTTTGATTAGGAAAAGGTAGGTGAGAGTAATGGTTTGCTTAAATGGGAAGTTAAAGCATCAAATTCTGAGAGTGAATTTTCAGCCTCCATGTTCTGAAGTGTCCAGGATTTTACCTATAAACAAGTAAGGGAATATCACATCTTGAGTGCTTAAAAAAATAAATTATCATAATGATTTTTTAAAAAATTATTAAAAATGCATTTTAAAATATAAAT
>VWZG01005506.1:0-42246 GCA_013396735.1 Grallaria varia | reverse complement strand
TTTTTTTGTTTTTTTTTTTTTTTTTTTTTTTAATATTATACATTCTCCTTTTTGGCTTTCAGGCATATAAAGAATAATTTATGCTGCAAGTTTCAAGGTCTCCAAGAGTTTTAATTCTACTATTCGAGCAGTTTATATTTTGTTGGTAGGGCTTTATTTTGAGATAACTTGCGATTACTAATTGAATGGGTACCTATTATAATTGAAATAATCAAGTATGCAAACAGAAGATTAGTTTGAGCAGTTCAATTATGTTCCAGTCATTCATATTTTAAAGTCAGATTTCTAAGGTGGGTGAGTTTGATAGTTTTATTCTAAGCTTCTGCTCTCACACTTCTGTAAACTTCAGTTTCTGTGGCCTCAACAAAGTCCTTTACTTAACATTAGAACTCATAGGTTTTTCCAGCACAGTAACACTAGCTGTTTGTAAATGGCTGCACTGACAAGTGTGACTTGTGAATATTGCAGATGACCTGGTAAAAAACGAACAGAAAATAAACTATAAAATGTATTAAATTGGTTAGTCTGAAATCAAGAGTCCAAGAATTTTAGGAAATTTTATTTACATTCATAGGGCTATGCTCATATTTTCTGCTGCAGGACTAGATTTATTTTGCTTTATTAGGTCCATCTAAATTAGATGCCTATTTTAGGGAAGGCAGGCTTCCATGACTGTCAGTGGAGAGAGACAGGCACTCCAACTGACAATTCGTCCTTGCTATCTTGGACATGTATTGTAAGATGGGGTGAATCACCTTCCTTAAGTGCCTACAGGGATACCAGATGATGATATGGATTAGTCACCTGATTTTAGACAGTTAAAGCTAGATAAAGTGGAGTCTGATGCATGATGTCTAATGTAGTTACTGCTGCACTCTTCTCTATGGGCAAGAAGGGTAAAAGATTTTGTCAGCTGAAGATAATGTATGGTCTGAACTGTTTATCAGCTCCTTGACCTGGGATGCAATAACCAGCATGATTTCTGAATTAAGCAGGTGGATGGCATAGCTCCTGTAGTGACTGGAGTCTGGCAGCTCACTGTGATAAAAGCAAGAGAGAAGCTGTTTTCTGCAGCTTGTCTTGTAAAAGAAGGCAAGCAGAGTGTACAGTCTTTGTCCTGCAACACAGGCAAACAGGAAATCCAGTACTTAGTGCCTAAAAGGTACTGGCATCCAGATGCCTCTCTGTAGGTGTCAATCACACGCTCAAGGAATTAGCATCTGTTAAAAGGTTCTTTCTTGTGTAGGCACATTTTCAACACATTCCAATATTGGAATTTATTTGTAGTTTTATACTCTGAATACAGAGTATAGCTCTGGAATAATTGAATGGTAAACATTTTTCCTCCTGGAAAAAAAGGACAATTCACGAGAAAGTAAATTTCTGATAAAATTGAGCCAGGGAATACATATCTTTTTTTCTCTATACACTGTGGTGAACGATATCCTAACAGCAGATTTCATGCTAATCTTAAAACATTTGAGGAAAAAAGTTAAAATATTTCAAGGACCACTACACCTTTTTCCTGATTTGTATTTTTTTTAATGCTAGAAAAAAGATAGTTTTATAAAGCTAAGGAGTGTAGAAAGGTTTTCCCAGAAGCAGTTCAAACAGTGAGTAACCTTTAATATATTATTATTTTTATACTACATTCCCTTCTAATTTACTGTCTCATTACGCGCATACTGGGGCAAACCTGAATGGTTACAAGCTACCATTCTTTTGCAGTAGGTTGCAGTGTTACTTTATAAAGCCATGAGAGATACTGTGTGCAGGTTCTGTTTCTGGCCTGTGGACTTCTGGTGTCCAGAAAGTGTGCTTTTGAGAAGAATTGAACTAAATAAGAAATACATGAAGCCTGAGTGAATTTGAAGATTTTGATGAGTGTGCTTTATTACGCTTATGAAATTTCATTCCCCTTCCCTTTTGTTAATTCCATATTGCTAGATGGAAACACCTTTAATACATAAGTTAGATCATGGAATAGGCATAGGAACATGTTTTATGAATTCATTATGCACAACTTCCTTTAAATCTTTATTTCTGTATTTGCAGTGTATTTTTTAATTTACAGAGAGATGGAGAAATCTTTCATGTAAATAAATATATCTGCACTTTTCATAAATGTTATTGTTGCCTTATTGAGAAATATGCTGGCAATATAGAGAAAATGGAGTAAGTTTAGAATTTGTTGCTGTTTTGTTGAAAAACCTATTTATTTGTCTTCACTGAAAAAAAACCAATATGATAAAGTCCTACTATTTCTTAAGAAAAAAGGAACCTATGCTCCTAGAGCTGAGAAACTAAGGGGATATACTATAGAAATTAATAAATTATAAAAAGAGAGCAATGTAAAGAAAAAAATTATTAAATATAAAGAGAGTAAATAGTGAGAGGGGTGAAGGTGAAAAAAAGAGGAAAGAAACAAGAAATATATTTTCTTCATACTAATATTGCATAGTGGAACAAAATAAAAGCAAAATATTTTATTGGGTCAAAGAGGTCACTCTGTAAAAAAAAAAAACAAACCCAAAAATAACCTACAACACTGTCTTCAGTATTCTTTATTGCTTCCTTGTGAAAACATTCTGTATATTTTGTCCAAGTAAGAACTTCCTATAATCTTGAAGCTATGTTGCAATTTAGACAGTTCAGGTAGTATTGTACCTGTGGAGAAAAACTCAGTTTCTTTTACCTATGGCTCTTCACAAGAAGTTTTTAGATGATATGTTCTGTCAGTAGCAGTGAATTATCTTCACAAGTTCTTTAAATATTGTTGAATATTTTAAACTAGGAATCTGCCCTACAAGTGTGATGGCAGACTGAATAGGATGAGGCTTGGATGCACACACACATGAACACGTGCACACAGACACTCTCTGGTTCTGTGGACTAAGTGGGTTCAGGTCAGTAGTTAACTACTGAGGTCAAAAGAGTAAGATTTATTCCATTTTCTTTAGCATAAGTTGCTCCAGGTATCTGCACATTCATTATAGTGGATCAACTCACCAAGCTCGTGCTCACTTTTTAAATTAGTGGAAGTACTTGTAATGAAACTCACACCTTGCAAAGGACCAATACAAAAGGTCTTTTCTGTTCAAAGGGGTAAGTTATATGTTTGGAAATGGAAGCTGATGTTGCTGAGCCTTGAAGATAAATGACTTACTCTGGGCATATAGTTATATTAATAAGACAGCAACATGAGAAACTGCTGAATGTTCCTTAAATCAAAGAGAAAGTAAAGCCTAAGCAGATGGTTAACCCTGATTTATTGCTACACTAACAAGACAATAGTGTGAAAAATACCTTGTAGATAAGAAAAATAGACGCATGACTTTATGGATCCCTGACTGAAGAGGAATTACCATGGTAATCCTATCACAAATGCCAAAAGAAGGATATCATGAAAGAGGACAGAGACCAATAGGGTAAGAATGACTGGGAGCAGGTGTTTTTTTTTCTTAAAATTTGGCAAAGGGTCATAATACTTTTATGTGGGATTTAGGGGTATTGATGTTTTTATTTTACAGAGACACATGGTTTTGTGATACACCAGAGAGTGAAAACAATTTCTTCAAAGAATTCTTTATTTGCTTTCACCAGGGAAACCTATCATAGCTTCTTCAGCTACAATAAATGAATGTTAATTTCATTGTCAGCAGGAATTCAGCTTTTCATTATGTAGATAAATGCACTTTTGTGTTATATGTGTAACTCGGTGATGTCATGAACCAAAAATGATGAAAAGCCGGATCCTTTTCAGACTTGTGAAAGCAATGTCACATAACAAGTACAAAGCACTTCTACCTGTGGAGTCTACTAATGGCTTCTAGATGAAATGTGAGCAAATTGGCTATGAAGAATCCAGGTTAAATGTCTAGAAACTCATAAACTTGCAAATCAGGATAGCACTGGTATGTAAGTTAATGGAAAAATGAACAACCTGTTTTAATTATCACTTCTATTCTAATCCTCTCTCGTTTACTTATTTTAATCACTTCCTGTATTGAAATATGTCTTTTGATCTTCTAAGCAATATTTTTGCCCTTTGATTTCACATTTACCTTCTCTCTTACATAGAACTTGACTGCTAGCTAGGCTATTTCTATACAGGTTCTAGTAATGTGTTAGAGCTTTTTGCTTCCTGTTAAACATATATACTCACAGCTTCCTTTTATCGTAGTCTCTGCCCCAACTCCTCAATTTCTCTCCGTGACAGACATTTTTTCTTCTACTTCCCTGGTGAACAGAAATTTCACATTATAAGCAGAAAAAAAAGGTCAATTCTGATCAGTGTAAAGGCATTTCTAGGTATTATTTGGTTAGTCATCTTGCTTTAATTCTGTGGCCTGTACTCTGTTTTTGGCGTATCTTGTTCTCAGCTTGAACTTATCATCTATAAATAAAACATCGCTGAGATATAGCTTCTGATGCAACAAAAAGTCATCATATGCAATAACAGTCTGCCTTAATTTACTTTGTAGGTCAGGATTTTTATGAAATCCCTTCCTCATACACTGTGGGTAGTGAATGACAGAAGTTTGCTGGTGGTCAGTTGAAGATTTAGGAATTGTTCATGGAAATGACTAAACTTTAGTGCTATATCTTGAAGACATTGTTTGAGAGAGTGGGAGGGAGCATTTCTGCTTGGTTTGATTGGATTTGTTTCTTAAGTTAAGAATTACCTTAACCATAAAAACTAAAATTTTTATAGAAGGCTTACTGAACCACACCAAAAAATGATGATCCCTGCCTTCAGCAGCAGAACTCAACCAGGATGAAGAATGGAAAGGAACACAGAGCATCTGGGTGTAATTTCTGTTATTTGAAAATAAAATCTCTAAGAGAGACAATTCACCGCTTTAGGGATTCTACTTAATGTCATCTTCAAGGCATACCTTTAAAAAAAATTCTATTTGGATAAGATAGCCTTAACAGAGAGCACATGATCAGCAGGTTTAAAGAGCTATTTTACTGCCTATCTAAACAAGGGGGGGCAGGGGGGTGGAATCTAAGAAAAATATATCTTCAAAGATGAACAAAATGTTTAGCAAGAAATAGGATGGTAATAGCAACTGCAATATCCAAGGCATGGCCGTATCCTCCACCAGCTAAATCACTAAGAGTCAATGCTGATGAACAGCAATCTTTTTGTGAACAACATAAATGACAGGATAGAGAGCTTTTTCCTTAGTGCAGGGTGGAAAAAAATCCAAAGTATCTGCTGCCACTCTTCCTAATGCTTATTGCTGTCATTTTATAAAGCAGGCTACAGTCAAGTAGCAGAATCTTGTTGGACAAGCATTGCATAAAAATGCAATCAAAATAATTTTTTTACCCCAACTTCTTCATAAAAATGCGTGTTTCACCATACCAAACCTTATCTAAGCACATCAAATTAATGTCAGAATTAAGCCTTTCAAAGGCCAAAGGACATTATTGTGGCCATGACAAAAGGTATGGTCTCTTCTTCCTCAGAACAGCATTGTGCCTTTCAGAGACGAGGTATCATCTTTCCTCAGTATCCAAACTAATGCTATAGATGGGTAGCTTACATCAGTACACTTCTAAGTCAGTTTGTGTTCCTTCATTTTTTTTAGGTTAGTAGCTGTTTAAAAGGATAGTTATTTCTTCAGTAATGAAGGAATGTTATTTTAAGGCCTTCAAAAATGTATTAGGTGAGGTTTGCATATTTCTGGGGGAAAAAAGAGTAAGTGTTCCTGGTAAATGATAGTTTATAACGAAATGTGAATGTAAGAACATAACCTAAATCTAATTGTCTTACTTTGGGATCCCACTCAAAAGCTGAATTGTTAAAAAAATTAATTTCTTGCTGATGTATCTGATAATGATGTCCTCTTTTTTTGTTTACCCTGCATAGAGTCCAGATCAACAAGAATGAGACCTTTACTTTTAATCAATTAATCTAAATTTTTCTTTCCCAGGTTAATAGATTAGTTGTTCCTGTATATTTTCACTTGACTTTTCTATTCAGAGCCACCACTACCTTTTGGCAAAGAACTGGTTGATATCATAGCCTGGATGATGTTACTGGAAAAGTACAATTATGTGAAGTCTGCTATAGTTATTGTCAGGGATGTCAAAAAGGAAGAAAATTTTCCATGCTTCTAGAGAATAAAAGCTGCTAGACTATAACTGTTCTACTTGGATGAATTACACAGATTTAAAAATATTTGAGCTCTTTTCCCTCACCAAGTTATTTACTGTAATTTGAGTTTCTGCTATGGGATATTCTTACACTGGTTGCATATCATCAAGCAAGAATTTTCTCTTATTATTAATTAGACATAGAATGAAATAAAAGACAAGAGGAAATAGCCACATAGAAAACAACTTCAATGAAAAAAATGAAATAATGTTGTTCTAAAGAATAACCTTATAATTTTGTTAATTATAAAGTCTCCCTATGAATGAAGAGAAAGTAAAATTAATGAGACCTATTATTCCTAAATTCTACAGAAAATGTCATTGACTATGTGGCAGAGTGCAAGAAAATTAGTTTCAGGCATTTCTTCCAGGTTATTAGGTTTGGTTTATCCAGTTTCTTCTCAGATGCAACAAAGTAGTATTCATAGTCACATACTATACACACATGCACAGAGAAAATAAATTTTAAAAAAAGGAAAATAAAAGAAAAATAGTCACTTTCCTGCAGTTAAGTTGTTTTCAAAAAGAAGTTAAAAACTTGCTGAACATAGCATTGCTTTTAATGTGTCAAATTTGCTTCAGCTATGTTACACCAGCTGTATTGCTAAGTCAGGCTCTTAACAGATGGCAAGTAAAATGAAGAAGACTGAAGACAGGTGAGACAAAAAAGGCAGCAATAGAAATCAACACAGCATGGATGAAAGAGATAAGACTTATCTTCACATCTTAGGAAGATCTTCGGATGCAGCCTTAAAGATGATGCGGTGGCTAGTCCATTCCCCTATTTAGTCTGCAAAGGTTGGCTCAGAAAATCAAGGAGAAAATCCAATCATTAAAATAGATAAATAGAAAATCTGCAGACTAACATTCTGAGGCATTTGTTAAAGCCCATTATCTATCTATCTATCTATCTATCTATCTATCTATCTATCTATCTATCTATCTATCTATCTATCTATCTATCTATCTATCTATCTATCTATCTATCTATCTATCTATCTATCTATCTATCTATCTATCTATCTATCCTCTCTCATTCTGATTAATGAATTTCAGTGGCATTCTAATAGATACAGGTGCTTGTGATCATCTGTCACTTGCATTCTATGGGTGAAACTGAAAATGGTTTGATAGCTATCAATTTACAGCATGTTGTAAAAGTAAAGTAATAAATCTGAGGGCTCTGGAAATTTTCACCAAAGTTCGTTCACCTCAGTTCTAATTTGTGAAAGATTAAAGGTTCCATTTCACAGGATTCTTTTGTGAAGCATAGAAATTTGGCGATGTTAATCAACGGTTCATTGTCTGAAATGCGGGGTTGGGGGTGGGACATCTGGGCAACTGTAAAGCAAAAAAGAGAGCAAGGCATCGCATCTTTCCCAATTATGAACTTCTTTATTTCTGTAACAGCTTTGAATCAGAGGATCACAAAAGATTTAAAGGGATATGGAACAGAACATAACTCTGTTTATTTTTCTGATTGTTTGTTTGTTGAGGTGTAGGACTTTTTTCTGCTCTGGCTCTGAGAAGATTATGAGTAAAAAGTTCTTGTATTAGTTATTAGTAATACAAAACTAATAAAGAAACCAAAACCAGAGTACTATGTGGATACTTGTAGAATCAAATTATGGATCTTAGACCTCTCCATTTTTTACTTAAACACAAAACTATCTCACTACCTTGACAAATGAGTATAGAATATTGTTATTTACTGAATATCTGTGAGAAATAAATTTCAAAAAAATTTAAAAAATTAGTTGCTTAAGGAAAAAAAAACCCAAATATGTAACATTTGGATGTGGAGTAGGGAACAAATTATTTTGTTAGCTTTAATAGCCTACTATATAAAATTAATAAAAATATTATAATTAAGATGAAACATTTTTAATGGTATTTCTATACGTTTTTACTTCCACTGCATAAGGAAATAATTATATTTTAACTCCAGAGAAATAACCCACATGAAATTCATTCTTACATTGAACACCTGTGACTTTGGTGCTATTTTTACTCAATCATAGAGATAATTAGAGTTGGACCAAATTGATAAATGTAATTTGAATGAACATCAACAAAGAAGATGCTGACAAGCCCAAATATTTTTTATTATTTTTAATTTGACAGATTATGTCGCACCATGAAGTGATAAAATACTCTTCACCTTCTTTTATTTTCAGACTGAGCAGTCAAAGTTATTTCAGGAGAGACTGAGGGAATTTGAATCATACTTTTCACAAGACAGCCTCATACCTGATGATATGTACTGGGGCGAAGAAAATACTTTGGGAAAGTATAGAATTTTCCCTAGAATTATAAATCCAAATCCTTTTATTTGAAACATATTTGAGGCATAAAAATCCCACTCAGCATTAGCTAAATACTTTCCTGATATAAAAAACAAAACCAAAAGCAAAACAATCCCACAATCATTTTAGCTCAATGAACAAATTTAACCCTGTGGTGGAATTTTATTCCTTCACAATATTTACTGCCATTTTTTTTCAGAGAATCCTAAAGCAATTTGCAAACCAAAGACATGAAAATTTAATCCCTTCCACTGAAGTGTAACCACTTGGAATATGTTGATTTATAGTAATGTAGCAGAAGTTATGAAAACTGCAACTGTTTAACTGGAATTGGAAAGCAAACTGATTTCCTCAAAATATAATTTAACCAAGACACTGGAATTAACAACTCTATGCTTCTTAGAAGTTCCACAAGAGTCTTGATTACTATAGTTTATGAGAACATTAATTTTGTATTTTATATGAAAGATTGAAGTTCTAGCTACACTGATTCTTATTCTTCTCTGAGAAGATTGTTTTCTTAAAGCATAACTGTCATTAAATTAAAGTTTTAATTAATTCTATTCTTTTAAAGACGTTGCAGAAAAATGGAGTAAAAGAAGTCACTGAGATTAGTTCAGTTGGTTAGAGAACTATTAAAAGGAAATCTGAAGTTTTAGATGCCCTTATTGTATACATATATGTCTTATTGTGATGAGTTTTCTGTTGCTCCTAATGTGAATGCTGTAATGTCTGCTTTTGTAACACTCATCTTTTTGGATAATTGCAATATTCTAATATTAGTTCTAAACTTAGAGTTGCTAATACCCATGCAACCAGATGATGACCAAGCTCAAAGATTGCACTGCCGAGTAAATACCACTGTCATGAGACACATATTGGTCTGTCGAAAAGGGCAGATTTAATGTGGGCATGGTCTTTCCACAGCAGTTAAACTCAGATCCTTTTGGACCACTTGCTCTGTGAACAGTTAGAGATAATACTTTTCTTGTGATAGCTTTCGATTAGAAAAAATGTATTTGTTTAGAATAGAAGGATGAGCAGATCTGACACTGAAAACTGGAACAGGTCTGGCTTTGTAGATATCATATTTCCTTCCTGCAGACACTTGTGATATTGCAGCTTACAATACTGTCAATGTCAGCTTGTGAGATGCCTAGAGGAGTGTCAGCTTGGGTTATCATTTGTGTAATCTGTATTAGAACCAGGGCCTGAAATACAGCTTCCAACATTGCCAAATGTAAATATATATAATAAATTAGTAAGAATTATTTTACAGAATTGTGCATGTTTTTTTGTTTGCTGGCTTCATGCAATTCTTCTTAAAATTGTAGCTAATAGGAATAGCATTATAATACCCAAGGTCTGGTTTGACGTGATCTTGGAAGCCTACATTTATACAGAACATTTATGCAGCTGGCCTTTTTTTAACTGTTCTTTGATGTCAGACATTTAAACCTTTGCTTCATTAGATGATTTGTATAATTGGCTTGTAGCAAGTGTGATTTGCACACACATTATTATTACGTTTTTCTTCATCCATCAATTTGATCTTGTTGTAAAGAGAAATGGCAAGAAAAACACAAATTTCACAATAATACTGGACTGAAAAGAGATCATGATGTGGTAGCTTGTCTTTAAAATGCATTAATTAGGATGTAAATTTTTAATACAAAAATTGTTTCAAAAATATACGCAATCATATAATGAAGAATTGCTACATAATCGAAACACTAGATTTCCCAGATTAAATGATCTTTCTGGGATCTGGGAATTCTCTGTGTAACTAATTCCTGGAAATTTCACAAGTTTTACCACTACTCTCAAGTTCTGCACTTGCCTCTGCCTTATAGCCCCTAAGATCTAATTTCCTAGTGCTGGCAGATTTCATAGATAGGCTGCTTTTTAACTCTAAATTGACATCATTCATAGTCTGCCTTTTNNNNTTTTTTTTTTTTTTTCCTGCTAGATTGCATCCAGAAATTAGTTTTGAGGACAAAAGACTACACTTCTATTTGCAAAGGTGAATAAGAATTGGGTGTAATGGGTTTGATCTTGGCCTGTATCTCCTGAAATTGGCCTCAACCTTGCCTACAGGTAGAGACACAACTCATGAGATTCCTTTGACATGCTGAAACCACTGGTCCCCACAGCCAGGGGTGAGCATCTGTGATGCTTAAGTGCCAAAGGGTCTCTCAAATTAGCTTGAGCAGTGCCCTGTTGCCTCAGCTATGTGATCAGGTCTTCAGAAGTAATTTCTCAGGACAAAGGCTTACTGCTGGGTTCCTGCAGTGCAAGCCCTGCTGAACTGACCATAGAGCCTGTCCTGCTTTCAGTCTTTGATTACCAAGGGCAAAAACTTCTCATGTGTCAAAACCTAAAAAGCTAGTGTTATCAGCAGAGCAGCGGCCTGCTCTCTGGTCCATAGGCCACAACAATTGTTCATACCTGCAAAGCAAACCACTTTGGAAGGTCTTAGATCCTACTTCTTGGACAAATCCATCAGAATGATCTAAGGTGGTGAACTAGTGTTTCAGCAGTTCTCAGCTCTTCTTTTCTACTCAGCACATGGATCCTAGAGTACTACTTTGGAATATTCCATAGGGGCATTTCCAGGAAAGATTTGCCAGGAACTAGATCAAAGTTAAGTCTCCCGTAAAACTCCACACCTTAAAAACCCTAGAGGTGGATCTGCAACGTTTTATGTCACTAAGAATAATGTAGTGAGGACAGAGTGCAGATTTTTCCTCATCCACACATGTGGAGCTTCAATTTAAACCTAACCATCTATTGTTCAGATGATACATATAAACATAAGCGACCTAAAATAATTTTTTGTTCTTTAGTGACTAGAACCCTGTCCTTAAAGCAAATATTTTTCTTGAATTTATTGATATGTTTAGTTCTTAAAGGGACTTAATGGAAAGAGAACATAATTTTTGCATACTTTTAAAAATAAATAAATAATATATATTTATTGTCAAAATATTTAACCCTCACATTTCCTTGTCGTCTCTTTCTACTCTGCCTAGTGAGAAATAAAAAATTTTCTGCTATACATTATATTCCCATGCTTAGTATTTTGAGCAAGCTTCCTCTATAACTTCAGGAGTACAACATTTTTGCTTTCCATTTTTGTTGTAAAGAGCTTACTCTTGCACCTTTAAGTGATTTCTCTAGTTTAATTTCAACTCAAAGAACACAATTGTTGTTTTTTCCTGTATTGATTTTTGCAGTTTCAATTAAACATGCTTTCTTCATGTAAGAATCCCCTCAAGGAAACTCTCAAGTAATAAATTGTTCCTTTCCAACTGTCACTAATGAGAATATTAGCTTCTCTTTCCCATGCGTTATATATTTTAAAGGCTTTTTAATTTTGAATATGATTACGTTACCAAGATTTATTATCTTTATAACTGAGATACCCTAGCTGTTAATTATATTACATTTGTGTTTTATTCTTTTTAAAATTAGATGGCATTCTCAACCATCCTAATTACTGTTTTGCAAGAATGGGTAGAAAGAGGAACATCATCTATGCATTCATCATAATTATCCTGATCATAAAAAAGATAATAATTAATTTGTCTACACAGAGGATGTGTTGTGAATAGGATTTTAGTTTCGAGCATATAATATTATAAGAATGCCTTCTGCATTAAGAGTTTGCTGAAATAAGCAAAGAAACAGACTTCTGCAACACTATGTCTTTGAAAACTGAGATTTTTCTGAACTCTTTTTGAACAATTAAACCCAATTTCCCACCTTTGCATTATCTTGCTTCCCAAGTATCAGATAAGTCACAGCTTCATGCCTGCCTGCAATACTTGCAATGATAAGAGATTTTCAGCCTTAATACAACTATGGCTTAGCCTAGGCAAAGTTTATGGCTTCATTAGAATAACTCAATAATATAAAATCAGAACCATGTGGAAACTCTTTTTGTTTCAGATACCCTCATCACTAAATTTTTTTTCTTCATTTGACTATTTTTCCCATTGCTTGGTTTTATAGAACTGGTGTTTAAATTTGGTTTTGAGATATCAACTTCTTTTACTTCATTTACTTCATTTATCGTTGAAATGCCTATGAAAGAGTTTCTAATGTAGGTGCTGGAAGCACAACTGTACCTCTGTAGCTGCAAATGACAGTGCACTTTCACAAGTAAAAGTAGAGTGAGATGCAAACCTATGTTTAGGTCTAAAAACCAGATTGTTACTTGATTAGATGTAAGCTTGATTAGGTGTAAGCTATGTCTTGAAAGATTTAGGTAAGGACAATATGTTATTACTTCAATAACAAGTTATACCCCACTAGCTTATTTATTTATATGAGAAAAGAAATCATAGTTTTGACCTAAACTGCACTTGTTTATGAATTAGAGGTCATAATTTCAAAGCAAGTTTAATTTCCATGAACTTCATAAATGCCAAAAAAGTGGGGAGTATACCTACCCAGCCTTCATACGAGGCAGATTTCAGAATGCAATGAAGTAGATGGGGATTTTTCTCACACTCATCTCTCTCTTTCTGTCTCTCAGTGTGTCACACAGAGTAATGCTTTAATCCGTCAAGCAATCACCTTCACTAAGAGGATGAGTCAGTCCTGAGCTGTCCACCCACTGTTTTCCTGCAGCGCTATCCTTAGGTGTGCAGAGAAACAGCAATTAGACTGGATTGGCTCAGGATGCCTGTGAAGAAAGGCTGAGAATAAAGGAGGAAATACCCCAGGAATCAAAGCAGATCATTGATAACTGTGAATAACTGGATTTAATCAGAATTTATAAAAACTCCCCAGAAAAACTGTATTGTGCAGAATTTAAAAAAAAAAAAAAAAATTAAAAAAAATCTCTTTTCCAACCAATGCAGAACCAATTCTACCAGAACACTGAGTTTCAAGATGTTCTGGAACTACTCAGATAACAACAATAAAAAAGAAGCAGAGTGAAAGTATGTTTGATTTAAAAATTTGTTTATTTTCTTGATCACCGAGGGTGGAACCATACTGTGATTAAATGGTCTGTGAATGGTGGTTCATGAGGACTTCGGGTAAGGGAGAGGTGTAGCTAACAGCTGTAATAAAACCCAGGATTTTCTGCCCTTTAAAAAATACTGAAGACTGGCACATGGTTTTCCATGGGATGAGTTTATGTCTGAGATGTTTGAAAATATGATATAACCTGAAAGTAAATGATAAATTTTTCTTCCTGAAGAATATGGATAATAAAGAGAAGAAAGGACAACAAATATCAGTATTGACACAAAATTTTCTTAGCAAAAATTAGTCAGAAATTTTCTCAAAATGACATCCCATAAAATTTAAAAGCAGTTTTAAAATAAAATTCCTGTTTTCAGGAAAATGGAAGCTAAAACCATAAATTGTTTTTTTCCATCCATCTCCTAATTTCATGTACTTACGCATTAATTCCATGCGTTTGCAAACTCTTGAACTTGCAAACCTAAAGACGCATTCATGATTTTAACTTGAGAAATTGCTTGGATTGGTGTCTGAAAAAAATGACAAAAAATGAATCGCAGAATGCCAAAAGTAACTTGATCTTAATCAATCTGCTGAATAAGTTGTCTCTTTAACCCTTTTAGAATTTAAAAGAAAAATTTAAAGAATAACTTCAACTTACACAAATAAAAGGGTATATATCTCTTGGCATTTCTATGTGCATAAATATTATTTATGGTCACTATTAGTTTATGGAAATATAAATTTGGTTTTATACATACACACACACATGAGAAAACATAAAATACATTGAGCAGATAGAATTTCTCTTTTTATATAAAACTCTTTTTATATCCCTACATCAGGAAGCAACTTATCATTGATACATAAACATGGACAGAAACACTGAGGAAGTCTAAGTAGGATTTCAGATATTCTGAAAGTCTGGTTTCATGCTTCTTCCTAGGTCTTGTTCTTGCATCTACATTAAAATGTGAAATATAATTTCTAATACATGTTTAATTTCTTTGTAATTTTGTCAGGTATGACATCTGTATTTATGTTTGGTTCATCCACTACGAGAAGAGGGTATGTATGAAGTGCTTTATGAAAGCCATAGCTCAGTTTGAAGCCTGTCTTTACCATGGGGCAATAGGCATTAATGATGTATCAAATCTTCTAAGCTAGTGGCCCTGTACTCAAATTAAATTCTCCATCAGAAATTTATGAATAACTCAAATATGTATAAAAACTCTTGAATTAATTGACAGGCAGAAGTGAGGTCATGCTCTGTCAAAAAGTTTTCCTCTCACTGATTCTGAATAGCCACAAGCCTCCATTGCAATCTTTGAATGCTTCAGGTGCAGAAATAAGGCTTTACTGTCCTGCACATCTCTGATTCCGATCACATACTTTACATCTCTCAGCAGCAAAGAGCAAGTACTTATTGTTTTAAATTTAATAAGCAGTGGTCCCTGTCAGTTTTGTCACTCCTCTCTGAAAGATCAAGAGTGATAAGAAGAAGCATTACTAAGGGAAGATTAAAAGGGACTCAAGCAATAGAGAGAATTTAAAAGACTAAAAGCTAAACAAAATCAGATAGCCAGATAAAAAGATAACTAGTAGAGAGACATCAGAACTATGACAACAAAGATACAGGTGATGGCACAGTCAGGGATTAAATGAAAGTGGAGGTGATTGAATCTTAGAAGAGCAAAGTACAGGGATGGGGTGGGGAGCAAAAGAACAAAGAAAATAGCAGCAAAGAGGAAGAAAGAGGGATCAAAGGAAATAAAATTAAATATACAAGACATAAAAGAGAGAAGCTACAGATCAAGGCTAATATTTCAGTGTACAGTCAAGTCATCCTTCTCAAATATAGAAATGATACTGGATATCTAAAAGAAAAACCTAAAAAAAATCTATCTTCCTGGAATTCCTAGCAGAAATGAGTATAAACACAATAGAAATTATTTAACATGGAAACACTGTGTGCTTCCACAGTCAGGTGTCCTCAATTTCATAATATAAAAATATGTTACCATTTAAAGGCATGATAAATTAAGGAACTGAGCGACAGCTCCACTTGATACAATATCAGAAAATATACTGCAGAAGCAGAAGGTTTAGAGAAGACAGAGGGAAGGACATGGCAACAAAACTTTTTATATTTGGTTCAGCCGATGTGGGGCATTTGAAGAGTGTAAGTGTTCTCCAAACAGCAGCCACCTGAAAGACAATGTCACTGTATGTAAAGAATCAAATTCTTGTTAAAATATAACAACTGGGAAATATTTAATTCTCTTGCTACTGCACTGAAAACAAATTGAGAACATCCAAAGGGAAAATAACTTCTTAACTAGATTCCATTAGATCTCCCATAGGAGGGGAAAGAATGTTTTGCAAAAGAGAAATGAGAATAATTCTTTATATAAACCAAGTATCAAAAAAAGACAAAAACAAAACATCAGGTTTTCTATAAGTACTAATGGTAGGAGGTTTGTGGGGTTTTTTGAGATTATTTGTTTGGCAGCTTTATATATAGAAGTGGTTAAATAATTAAAATGCCTTTTTTTTCCTGATAATTTAGATATATTTTGTGACTTATACAACAAGAAAAACTTCTCATATGTTACATTCACTATTTTTCAGTTTTATCAGGTATTTATTGTTAGTCATTAGAAGATATTTTTTCCCTCACTGACCCAATTGTGAGAATTACAAGATCATGTTGCTTATACAATTTGGTAGAGAAACATCCTTCTCTTCTTCAGGTCCCCATGAAAATTATTTTGGATTACTAGCTGCTCCTAAGATTGCCTAGAATTATCAGAATACATGTTGTCAGAAAGATAGCACAGCTCATTTTTCAGTTGTCCCTCGGAACTACTTGCTCTTAGCATCAAAGAAAATATAGAGTTGAAGAATGGATTTTTTGCAATCCAGTCATAGGCAATATCATTAAAGTAGCTATAGATTCACTAAAGAGAAACAGAGAGAAAAACTGGTTGTTGGGGTTTTTTCTACCTATCCTTTAAATAAGATACCTGAGAGTTTCAATCAGTCCTGAGGCTGGAAATGGGCTTTAGAAAGTCTTCAATCCATCACCCTCTACAAAGTCACACTATGTACTCTTTTCTTCTGTACTCTCAGATTACTGTTTGTCAAGATTGTAAGGATATCCACTGAGGAGAATGTGACAAGCGTCCCAGCTATGCATGCAGTTCTGGTGAGCTCCTGGAAACCTTGCATTCTGCCAAAGATTGCACTGGATTATTCCTATTCACTGTTTGGCATTTCACTCTTCCCCTGCTGCTTGATTTTACTGGTTATCAAACCTGAGCATGTAATAATATCTGTGAGATGATATTTTGCTGGATGTTACAGGGATTACATTGGGGCACTGAAGAACATTTAAAAGGGTCCTAGTTCTCGGCTTCATTAATTTACCATGACCTTGAAGGTAAAACACATTCATTTTGAAAATAGCCTTAGCCTAAATCAGGTTATGATAAATACAAATACACATTTTTATTTTCATCAATTAGAGCAGGCAACAAAGAGAGTGTTAGAAAAGATACAGGTGAGAAAAGAACAATAACAAAAAACCCCCAAATCAACTAACAAACCAACCAAATAAAAAAACACAACAAAATTAAACCACATCTGATAATCCATTATGGGATGTGGCAAGTGGCTTTTTGATTATTTTTGTTTCTGCTTTTTTGTTGTTTACTTGTTTTGTACCAGGAGGTGCTGATCCTTTTCTGATGCCAGCAAGAAAGACATTGTGTAAAGTGCCTTAAAATGGCATTTATAAGACCTAATACTACAACAAGAAGATTCTACAGATAATCTGATGTCCCTTTGGATGTTGGGAATCATGGAGACATAACATTGAGTGAACCTCTCATCCTTGTGTAGAGTGCTGGGCAGACCCTGTCCTTAAATGTCGCTTTCCAATTTCAGTCATTTGAGGAATTTCTTACAGGGAAACCACTTTTTCCAGCATCTCTGTAGTCAAGCAGCAATAATGTATGCATAAGAATTTATTGCTGCACATTTAGTTTAAGGCAAGGCTTTGCAGGTGGCATAATTACTGGTACCAAGTAGAAGATTCCTGCAGGCTCCTCTATTACTGTGAGATCACAGAGCTTATCCTGCAGCCAGAGGAGCTGTGCAGCAACATAGCCTGAAGGCCACTCTGGATATGCAGGACGGCACAGACCTGGGCATACTCCACTCTGACATGTGGATCAACGATTACTTGAGGTACAATCTTTTTCCAGTCAGGATCACTGCTCTTGCCTTACAAGCCTTTCTGAGAACATGCAGAGTTCTCATGCAGGATTTCTAGTTTCCTTCTTAACCTACATATCAAGGTGCTTCTAAAAGAAAAGATCTTTCTTCTTCCACAAAAGGGCATTAAATGTATGCATGTCAAATGTGCATTGCCACTGTATTCCTACTTCTGCTTCTTTTTTCCTCCTCACTGAAGTATAAACATTGAATTTATTCTCCTCACACCATCCTGATTTACCTACCACATGTGAGCTCTCAAACGTAGCAAAGAATAGCCATAAGATTTCACTGAGCACTGCTTAAGTCATTTTGCATGAAACTCACTGGATCACGGTAATTTCATATTGGATGATTTTATCTCTTTCCTTTTCTGTTCATTGCTGAAAATTTTTAAAAACATTTGCATTTGTTCTCCTCCCAGACTTTCTTTTCTGGACATTTGATCTTTGCTTAAAAGTCTTCACTCAAGTTTATCATTCAACATAAGTAAATATTTTATCCCTTTCTAATGGTTAGTCCACCATTATTCAATAATAATTTATCCTTGAAAAGGAACATTTTGCAAGTATCAACATATGCAGAGCCATTCCCTTCTTCGGTGGATACATGTGTTTTCACCTGATCTTTTTAAGTGTCAACAAAATTTTTAACTCTTGCTCCTTTTCACTGGTCATTTGATCTTCTTAGTGAGACTTCTGGAGCTATGGATACTGGATATGTTCCAACATCAGTGCTTACAAGAGAACATGTTAATCCACTGTGAAGAAAACAGTGCTTTTCTTCTGATAGTATAGATTCAAATTTCAATAATGACCACACATACTAGAGCTTGAATTTATATGGCCATGCTTCTACAGATAGGTATATTCAGGCAAAATCATAAATTAAAAAAGAATAGCACTGTGTTTTATTAAGAATAATGACACATAATCAGATATGGAGTCATACTCTGAGATGGAAGCAACTTAGAGTGACTCACTTTTATTCCATTGTGATTTTTTTCCTTATCAGATTCTAAAAGTTTATTCTCTGCTGTTCCAGGGAAGGTTTGGAGGGCTCTGAAATTGAAACTAAGACACCACTGTAAGCTTAAAGCAACAGTATTTTATTACAAGAGATGGCCAAGTAAACGGGAACCTGGGGGAGAGAGAGAGAGAAAAGGAGGGAAAAGAATAAAGCCCTATGTATCACCTAACTTGCCCGAGGTGTTACGAGGTTGTCTCCTTGACCCCAATGCCCAGACTTCCCCCCCGTATGCTTATGCACTACTCCCAGTTACTATACATACCGACCCAAATGCCCAGACTCCCCCATATGTTCATCTACTGCCCACAGTTACTATGCGTACCAACCCCAATGTGGTCAAGATCCCCAGTATGACCAGCTGCTCCATCCTCGGGCTTTGGTAGGCTCAACACGCTTAGTGGGCATCCCCGCGGGAGGTAATGTTGTCCTCTGTGCCAGCACAGGCCTCCACCCCGAGCAGGACCTGTCTGCTTTTTTACCTACTTGGCCGATGACGTCTCACCTGGGCTGGTGTGGCCAGTACCACCCAGCAAGGAGCCCTCAGTCCCTCTCTCTGCTATGTAAGGGGCTCTCCTCCTGCGCATGTGTGAGTACATTGGAATTTCCTTGCACCTGTGTGGTACATCCCAGAGGGTCCCTGTAAAATGGGTCTGGGGGCTTACTTCATCCCCCTCCTCCTCACTTTCTCCTTCAGATGCCCTCTAAGGGCCATCAGTCAATAGTGAAGGCCAAATTAATTTTAGTTTATACATAAATGTTTCCCCCCAAGGCCGAAGTTCTCCCTTATCACCACTTGTTTTTTCCTACTTGGCAGGAAAAGAGTAAATTTCTCACAGATGGCTGGGCCAAACACAGACCAAAAAAAAAAACCATCAACATCTAGTCCATCCCGAATACATCAACTCTTAATAATTTTGTAGTTTATAAAAGCTCAGGCTTGATTAACACTGCGCTTTTAATAAGAATTAGCATTTAAATAATGTAATTAATTTCTAAATAATTTTATAAAATAACACTTAAAAGGTAAAATAATACTATAAAATTATAAAGAGCACAACTGTAATTTGCTTTTTGCAGTTCTTATGTATTTCTAGATAATTTAGAACAAAAATCTTTCTAGATAATTTAGATAAAAAATTTCAGACAATCTAGATCAATCTAGATTATTTCTAGAAAACGTTGAATTAAACAATATCAGTTTTCAACTTTGGATTTCATAGTATAAAGTTCAGCTGTTGTTTGCAGTATTTGCAGAAATTCACAACTATACTAGAGCTGGATGACTTTGCTCTGAATTGCCCAGTGATATGTAAATAGTGCTGAGCTCTTCTTGGTATTCAAACTCTAAATTTCAAGGAAGTCCTATGAGGAGCAGTTGTAAGAGCTGGGGTTCTTTAACCTGGAGACGAGGATTCTCAGGGAAGACCTCAGCCCTCTCTACAACTACCTGAAAGGAGATTGTAGCCAGGCTGGGGTCGGTCTCTTCTCCCAGGCAACCAGCAGTAGGACAAGAGGGCACAGTCTCAAACTGCATCTGGGTAGGTTTGCTTCAGACATTAAGAAGTCCTTTACAGAGAAAGTGAATGGATGTTGGAATGGGTTGCCCAGGGAGGTGGTAGAGTCACCATCCCTGGAGGTTTTTAAGAAGAGACTGGATGTGGCGCTTAGTGTCTAATAGGCAAAGTGCTGTTAGGCCAAAAATTTGACTTGGTGATCTCAGAGGTTTTTCCAACCTATTGATTCTGTGATTCTGTGGAAATACAAGAAAGAAGCCTATCACAGCTTAATTCATCTTTTTCTTTTTCCTTGGTTTGGATTGGTGGTTTGTATAAATGCTTTTGAAAGAATCACATTTCCTCTAGTCCAACGAAAAATCTAAATGGGGCTATAAAATTATGATGAAAACAGTGCCTTGAAACTGCAGATTAAATCAATAATATCCAAATGCTTAAGAGTCTTAAGTCAATACCTATAATGAACCATAAAAGGATGGCAGGTGTAGAATATTAGTAAATATGTTATTACTTGGATTGCCTGTCTGAAACTTGACATTTACACATGATTAGATATTATTCATTATTAGTAATTCTCTCTTCTGAGTACTTATTTATTCAGAATTGCATGTTAGTTTTCTAAAAATACGGTAATGAAGAGCATGCTTAAGAGCCTTGTGGAGAGAGATTTTTCCTAAAATTGCTTGAAGCCAGTGTTGTGCAAATGAAAGACAGGACAGAACTGCTTTAGAGGATAAAGTAGACAAATGAATGCAGAATTGTTGTGGAAATGGGTTTTGCCACATCATAGGAAGAGAATGACAACTGCAGATAATCTTATAAACTCTATCAGTGGGCAAGTAACAAGGAAAAAGGTCTGAAGATGTTTAAACTAAGAAAAAGAAGATGAGTTTTTTTGCGGACACTGGGAGTTTTTACTGGGAAAAAAATTTGGACATTATCACAGAAAAAAGAATGGGAATATCATCACCATTTGTGCTTGGGTTTTTTTTGTACATGATCAGTTGAAATGGGTAGAATAATTTCAGAGCCAAAAAAACCCCATCATTTTGAGCATTTGATAAGTAGCATACATTTTATTTATGTAAAGATCAGTTGTTGTGAACTACCACCATCAAAACTTGGATGTGAGGACTAAGGGACTGAGAAGAAAAATGTTCAAAAGTTCATCATGACATGATAAATGTGTCTGTATCAGGAAGATCAGTTTTTAAGTTGAAAACCTTGGTGTGATATCAGGCTGGTCAGACTTGCAAGATAGCTACATAATACCATTCAGGAGCAGCATTTGACCAATATTTCCTAAAAGAATCTACAGTTCTTGTTTCTGATCGAAGATATAAAAAGGTTATGATGGATTCAAAACATAGGGTCCTAAAGTAAAGAATAAAAGAGATTGTGTATCACAATGAAAAGGTAGGGAACTGAGAACTGGTGGGAAAAAATGTTGTTATCTCAGTTAGGTTATTTCAAACTTTAGTAGATGTCAAGGAAAACAAAGACTTTAGAAGAAAATGGAAGGAGTAAAGATCAGAAAGGACTAGACAAATCACAGCATGAAAAAAGAACTGTATTACTTAAGGAAAGAAAACAGGAGAGTAGAATGTATGTAAGCCATACAGAGTTATTGGGAAAAAAAGTTTGAATGAGAGAAGTATCTCCAGAACAGATGTTACAGGAATGACTTTGGTTAGGACTAAATCAGAAAGAAAAATTATCGTTTTTGTCAGTATAATGATGAGAACATCTGAGTTCTGAGAAGATAAGACTGAGTTAGAAACCAGCAGATATGAATAGGAAGCAATTACTAGTACAGAAACACTGGAAAAAATTATGAAGGAGTTATTTAAGCAATATCTATAAATAACATCATCATAAAATAAATAGATTTTGCTATTAGATGTATTTCTTTGCATTTATTGAAGAACAAACTCAATTTGTCCTCAGTTATGTGTATCTTGAAAGGAATTTGCGGTAGCACTTCCAATAAGATTTTCATAAGTTTTTCAAATTTCTAAGGAAAGCTCTTGCTTGGTACTAGAGTCCTAACTAACTCTAGAACAGCATCCTTGTTGAAAGTACTTTCCAAGCCTCAAATATTCTGTTCCTAAAAAATGTCCAGAGTAATTTCTTTTCCATACAATTTGCTTTTTTTCAAGTTTTTACTGACAGTGGAATTTACTATTAGCAGAAGTCTAACCTTACTAGCAGAACAATTGTTACAGTTTAGCTGAATTTTAAGGGCACAAAACTCTCAAGTGTTACAATTTGAACAACATAATTTTGGGTTCAGGAGACATGAAAATAATTAATAAAATGGTCTTAAAGTCATATTCCTGTATTGGGGTAGAAAAAGGATTGTCAGTCAATACCAAAAAACTCTCTGAAATGTCATCTCCTTTAGATTGGAGAGAAAATCTTCATTATGGTCATGGAAACTGCATGATAATGGTAACAATGAGCCAAAGTTCTCATGTTCACATGGATACTCTCAAACTTGGGCTACACTAAATTAATTTTAAGTTCTTTGTTAAATCTTATGAAGGCTGTGGTAAAAAAAAAAAACCCAAGCAAACAAAAAACTAACCAAACCAAACCACCACAACAAAAAATATATATAAGTAGCAGTATTTAGTATATGCTAGGATTATTTCTTATGAGTTTCTGACTGACTTTGTCAACACCAGGAGCTTTGCCTTTTCTAATCAATGACTTTAACAGCTGCAATTAAACAATAAATAGTTTGTCTTTGGTTCCTACAGAAGACATGATCTCGTCAGTGGATTAGATATATTTCATCTCAAAACCTTTAATTCCTACCAGCTAAATTTTTTGTACACCATTATTGATGGTCTCTCACAATTTAATTCTTTCAAATTGCCTGAATTGTGCAGAGTTTTGTTATCTAGGAAGTTATATATAGTTATCATAGATTGCTCTTCTATGACAAATACCGGATGCAAAATTTGAGATGTGCATTTGTGTAAATTGTTGCAATGCCTCACTTTGTTCAGAAACTGCCAGAAATGCACAGCTTCAGAGCTGTGTGAACTGCCTTTGCATTATTTTCCTATTTTTAGCTCTTCCATGATAGAAAAGTCATCAGGCCAGAAGAAATTCTCTCAGACAACATTAGGCAGTTAAATTCAATCCAAAGTGCGATTTGTATGTGTGCCAAAAGACCTTTTGTTACCTTCTTGGCATCTGAGTGGATGTAGTGCTAAATCCAGAGGATGTATCAAGATTACTTAAAACATAAGTGCTCGCATTTTCAAGAACCCAATCCATGAATGAAATATGTGCTGTGGAATGCTACTTTACACCCGAGTTACAGAGAGAAACCTAATAATGTGTCTCCTCCAGTAGAACAGGAAATCAATGTATCTGTTAACATCAGTTTCCCAGAGCTCAGTGAGTACCTAAATGTTGTAAAATTTGAAAATGTGCAATCTACTCAGGAAAAAAAAAGAGTAAGAGAAAGGAGTTTACTTCTGAACAATGAATAAGAAATACAGAAAAATCAGTTCTTAATAGATGTGTGCCTGGAGTTGTTTCTAGAAAAAGGAACATAAATGAGGAATGGTTAAGTCCAACAGGTACTATTTATATCTAATTGGTCATTAATGTGAGTATGTAGCATCTGAAAATCAGTTCTGAATAAAATAAAACCCAAGAATATATAAAGCAGAAGATATTTTTGTTGTATTCTCTCTTTTTTTTTTAAATTTTTTGGCAATTTCATTATCTTTTATTGTCTTTGATGTCATAAACTAGTAAAAAAAAGTCTATCCATGACTTTTATCCCACAAATTTATGCAAAAGGCAAGTATGAAACTGCCTTCTGTGACTCAAGCTTTACTTTTTAAAATGATTTTTTAGTTGAATTTCTAATGGTGTGCAAGCTTTTAAAAGATTGTCAAAATAGATATTAGCACCAAATGGAGAAAAAATAATTCTATTTCCTACACACTTTTTTTGCTGGCCCAGTGATTGGAAATAAATGAATAATTTGCATAGAAAAAGGATGCAGAAAGCACTCACCCATAAAAAAAGTTATTGAAAATATATGAAACTACAACCATTCAATTTAACTCTGCATGGTATGCTGCCCAGCCATTTCATATCTCTCTGTATTTCTACAGACACTTTATCTTTACTTCACATTAAAGATGAAGTATATAAACATGTATTTTCCAGTTTAAAATACACAGGCACTTAGAAATATCTCTGAAATATTTCAGCTGAAATGAAATTTCTTTCACATTATATTTTAACTGAACATTTTGAAATAAATGGAGAAAAAAGAGAGTGTCTTGAAGAACAAGATATTAATATCTTTTCCATGGATGATATGAACTGCTTGTAGACGATAAAGGGCTGCCATTAAAAAGAAATTGTTAACACATATCTCTGTATATTTTTTCAACTAATACAACACTAAAGAAGGATTATTCTGAATACCAGTTTGTTTTCTTATTTTGTAGAAAACAATTTTCAGAAGAACAGAATCACTCTGGAATGAATTTAGAGCATCTGAATTCGAAGAAAGAGCAAGTAAGTTAATAATGAAAGAAAGAAAAGATAACATTTTAGGGAAGATTTCAGAATGAGTCTAACCCTATGTATGTGGAATGTCAGTACTCATAGGAAGAATGAATCTGCCAAACACAGGAAACTCTGACTCTGTAATGAAATGAAAAAAATCCATTAAGAGATTACGTGTGTCAAAATGGAATGACACATATCCAGGATCTATGACAGAGAAAAGAGGAGAAATTCAGATTGTGAACTAGAGAGGTTTGAAAGAGTGCATTAAGCTTGGATAATGAGCAGTGACCCAGCAGGGGAGGAAAAGGAGAGAAATCAAACCAGCAGGAAGACTGTGGGTAAGTGAAGAGGGTCAAAGTGGGAGCTGGATATGAAGATTGTCAAAAGATATAAAAATAACAAGAGCTCACTAGAAAGAAAAAAGTTTGAGATAGAAAAATTAAATTGTCTAGGTAAGTATGATATACAGTACCAGAAAATGAGGCAGATATGAAGTAGAAGCATGACTAAACTGCACTTAAAGGAAAGAGTCAAACATGAATAAAGATGGCTATGCAGGAAAGTTGATATTGATTAAATATGTTGCTTCATAAAGACACAGATATAATCCAGGCATTACAGTGAAAAGAGATTTAAAAAATGTTATTCTTACAGTGACTATTTCTTGTTTGGATCATCATCTCATGTAGTAATGTTGTGTCATGGGTCTAAACAACCTAGCTTTACTATATCACCCTACAGTGACAAACAGAATGAAAAAAAAAAAAAAAGTTTTTTTTCCACAAACATGATTTGAAAGACTCTTTAATATAATTTTCTTTTATTTATGAAGGAAAAGTTGTACAAAGGTATTTAAATTACTTGAAAAAATATTTTTAAAGCCTTAGGTCCAGTTCAAATATTTAATATCTACTAGTACAGTTCATTAATCTTAAAATTGCAGATTTTAGTAATATTGGAGTTTATGTGCTGACAAAATATATTGAGCCAATACATATGAAAATGATCTGTGACGTACGCACAAAATATTTCGAACATTTAAATTGGATGTTGGGATTTAAAAAGAGATGTTAAAGAATACTCTTTTTAGGAGGATTTTTTCCATACATGGGTGCACACAGTTCACCTGGTTTCTGTGTGCTTAAGTTATGAGAGAAATTTCTGTACATTTTATTGCTAATAGTGACCATGACTTTACTGGTTAACACAGTTAATTTTCACTGGTTTACATCTGAACTGGTCAAACACATAGACGGTAAAGTCTATGTGTGAGTATTTAGAGATACTCCGTTGTTGCCACCCTCTATGCCCACCAGTTAAGAAACACTATGAGTTTGCTCATGAGCTGGCACACAGGAAGCAGGCAAGGTAATTCCTGCAGTAATGGTGAGTAGTTATTTTAATTAGATTTAAATTTCAAAACCCAATTACAGGAAAATAGAAATGAACTTCTTCAAAATTCATTTGAAGAGTTCCATGGCATAAGGCCCTGGAGTGAAGTGGGGCCCAAGAAATCTGGTTAATATTCAAAGTTCACCTCCTCCAAGTTCAAGAGGGCTCCATCCAAATGAATATGAACTCAGACAAAAGTGCAAGGATGCCTGCACCAATTAACAAGGGCATTCTAGGGAAGCTCAAGACAAAAAAGGACATCTACAGAGAGTGAAAGAAAGAATGGCTAATGGAGGAGGAATACAGAGGCAATGATCATCCAGTGATCAGGTTTAGAAAAGACAAAGTTCATATATAATTGGCGATGGACAGGGATATTGAAGGCAACCAGAAGGATTTCTGTAAGTATGTAAGTGATGAAAGGAAGACCAGGGAAAATGTAGGCCTAGGGAAAATGTAAGCCTGCTGATGAATGAGATGGGGGACCTGGTGACACAGGCCATGGAAAAGGCTGAGAGACTGAATCCCTCCTTTGCCTCAGTCTGTATTAGAAAGATTGTCCCTCAGGGAATGCAGATGCTGGAAACCAGGAGGAAAGGCTGGAGCAAAAAACTCTGCTCTTCATAAAAGATGATCATGTCAGTGAATGCTTAAGGAAACCAAACAGACCTAAGTCTGTGGACCATGATGGGATTTACCCAGGGAGGAGCAGCTGATACACCAGATCTTGTGCTGCCGTCCAGAAAAACCTTGACAACCTGAAGACTTGGGCTGATAGGAAATTCATGAATCTCAACAAGGATGAAAGGAAGTGCAAAGTTCTGCCCTTTGGAAGCAATAGCCCAAATATAGGTGGGTGTGTATCGATATACCTATATATATATCTATATAATCTATCTATAGCTGCATGTATAAACAAATATATGCTGGAGACTGACCAGCTGCAAAGCAGCTTAACAGAAATGCATCTGCGGCTTCACAGAGTCTCAGAATAGTTAGGGTTGGAAGGGACCCTTGGAGATCATCTAGTCCAATCCACCTGCCAAGGCAGGGGCACCTAGAGCAGGTTATACAAGAACATATCCAAGTGGGTTTTGAATGTCTTGAGAGCTGTTTCCAGTGCTCTGCCATCCTCAATGTAAACAAGTTCTTCTTCACATTAATGTGGAACTTCTTGTGTTTTAATTTATGGCCATTTCTCCTCATCCTGTTGCTAGGCACCACTGAAAAGAGTTGGCACCATCCTGATATCTGGGCATGAGTTGTCAAGAGAGGCAGTGGAGTCTCTCACCTTGAAGATACCCAAAAGCTGCCTGGACATAATCCTGCACAACCAGCTCTAGGTGGCCCTGCTTGACCAGAGGAGTTGTACTGGATGACTTCCAGAGAATTTTTCAAACCTCAACTATTCTGTGATTTTGTGATTCTGTGATATAATCACATGCTACATCATTTGAAGTGTAACTTTACTGTCAGCTGTCAGCAACTACAGAACAGGTCAGATTGTTTCTGTGACTGCAACATATAACAAAGCTACAGCCAAGAAAAAATAATGAGATTTCACATGCAGTTTTAGGGGAATCTATTTTCTCATATTGTTTTTCAAGTAGCATTGCTATTTGTTAGTGATGTTAAATGGTAACCTTTTCCATTATTATTTCCTCTATGCCCTTACATCCCAACTGTCACTCTTCATGAATCTTGCTATGCAAAGCTGATTTCTATCAGCTCACAATATTTGTCACACCCACAATTAATAATAACACCACTTTACATTTCTTTCTAAGTGTGATAGTCTTCAGAACTATCTTCTTGCAGGTTGCCTCATCAATAAATTATGTTCATGGTGAGCAACACACTTCTTATGAAAGGATCATTTCTTCATCAATTCTTCCTTTGTAGTCTTATTGGAACAAATTTGTTTTTTCCTCTGGGATTCTTCAACACTATCTGACTGACAGTGCATCCCTGCAGATATGATAAAGGCTGTGTTAAATATGAAATACCATTTGCTATTTACATAGCAATAATTTTGCTGGCCTACAGTTTATCTAAGCTATTATTGAAATTTACCCAGCTTGAAGGTAGAGAGCTGAGAACTTGAAATGGGCACAAACAAACTCTCTCTGTGCAGATTTCCCCAAGTCTAGTTATGATTATGATCTCAATCACAGAATCATAAAAGAGAGGCTATTTAAATCACAGAATCAGTTAAAAGCAAATGCATTTTACAAGCTCATGCTCAATATTGCTTATAACAGGCATAGAATGCATCCACCTGGAACAACTTCAGATTTCTCTGTACAGTGTTCTTAAGTCTCTTAGTCTCAAGAGATGCCTCCAGTTAATGTGCAGAGGTGCATGATTGGAACCAGACACACTGAAATTTTTTTCTACAAAATATTCTATTAAGACACTCATTCTATATCATTTGTAAGGAGATCTGTAAATTTGGATTCTTAAATCATATCAGAGAGAGGAGAAAAGGTATAAAAGAGATTCAGTATTACATCTGGACAATTGCTCATGTACAACAGAGACAGTAACAAGGACACTGTGCTTCCTGATTTCTTTTGGGGTTTTTTGTTGTTCTTTTTTCTCCCCCTAAACATATATTTTCACTGTGCAATGAAATTTCAAAAATGTTCATACTGCTGAATGGAAGCTCTGATGGTGTTCTGCTAGAATAGAGATGCAGTCATTTCACACTCCTTTAACCCTCAGTTTTTTCTTGTTATGGTCATATCTCAGCTATTTATAGAGAATTATGACTTCAGATTGTGGGTCCAGTTTACAAGAAAATTTTAATTACAATGTTAAGTGATATTTTCTTTTGCTATTGTCTCCAACTATGATTGGAATTTCAGAAAAAATTCAGGTATTGAATTATTACTTTCATGGTAATGATTCTGCTGCAGTTTCTAAATGCTGAGAATTTAAAAGGATGAGTAAGCACATAAGTTGCATTTCTCAATGCAAATGTGGTAGCAACTGTACCCCAGTATCTGGAATGAAGAAACATCCTTGAAAAAATTACTTAGTCAATAACATCTATCATGTAGAAATCAACATAGAAATTCAGAATCTCTATTCATTCCTTGCAGCATGTTTTTGACATATGATTATCTTGCTCTTTCTCTACCTGCCACTAATGCTGGTGCTGGAAAGTAACCATTGTTGATCAACCTCTTGTTAGAATAGATCTCTTAGTAGAAGAGACAAAGTGTGCTAGCACAGAGATAGGCAGAATCCCTGATGCAGGGATACCTGACTAAAACCAGAGAAACAATGAAGAATTATTGTTTTTTAAAGCTGGTTTTGATAATTTTCATGATTTTCCTTCTTGCCTTTGTTTTTTGTTTTGTTTTGTTTTTTTCCCCTGTTGAGGGTACCCAGAATTTGTCTTGTAAAACAAATCTCTGTATTTCCCAATTCCAGAAGATATGGCTCCAGATTCCTAAAATATTATTTCCCTGTGTTCAATAAAAATCAGCTTGTTTAATGGTAAAATACACATTTTTATACATTCATTTTTAACTTTGATATTTTGTTAGCCCATTAGAGAAAAGCTTTATGGCTGAGGATAAAGACTGGGCTGAATATATGAATCTTGTGAAAGAGAGTTGCTGCAGTTCATCATATGTCTCCCTCTGTGGAAGCCCAACTTTGTTGTTCTGCAGTGAACAAGCAAAAAAATGCATGAAAAGAATAGCAGCTAAATAAACACATTATTGAACTTAAAAATATTCTTTTCCTTACACATTGCTTTCCTTGAGGTAAGAACTGTTAACATAGAAAAAAAGATTCAAACTGAAAGCCAGGGTAAGCTATTATCTAAGAATAAACATAAATGATAAGCTAATAGATATTTGATTACTTTGCTATCATTAAGACACAAATAATTTATTTCAGTCCTGACACCAAATTGTTCCAAGAAAGGGCTGCTAATCATAAGCAAGCACAACTTACCTCCGCCAGGCATTCTAGTTCTACCTCACTTTTTTTGAAGGCATTTAAATATACAACTTTAATCTAGCAAACAGAATTGTTGCATTTATGTGAAATGCAGTTAATGAAAATTAGAGATCTAAGTTAAATGTTATAGATATACCTTCTAGGTAATAAGTAATATACATCAAGAGAAAGGCTTTAATGCATATTCATCCTTCTCTCTTGGTTCCTTTTTTCTTCTATACCCTATTGCATATCTTCTGAAATTGTTTTGACTGGTCCAAACTAACCTTCTAAGCTATGGTATCAGTGAAAATCCAGTGAAAAACCTAGCACGAGTGCAATCTCCAGGAAAATGGAATCCATTTCATAGAGCAAGATGATATTGATATTGACCTGCAAAGGTTCAATTTTATATTTCTTTGCCCCTGTGCAAGTAAACAGCCATGCCTTATTTTAGCCTTGAACCATAAAAGTTCCTTCTTGCACAAATCTAACCAATTCTTATATTTTTAGTTTTTAATTATTCTGCATCATTTGGTATTACCAGTAAAGGATGCCATTGAAAACTTTCCTTAAAATTATTTTTGTTCACTCTAAGCATCTACAGTTGAACTAGTGTGATTTTTGTATGGCGTATCATAGCTACCCAGGCACATATAACACAAAAAAGATAGATTTTTCATAAGTAATACAAAAACTGGAAAGGAATAATAGTGTACAACAATAATTAAGGTTTTTTTGCTCCTCTTTACTTCCTCCAACATTAACAGAATAAGGTAAATTAGGCAACTAAGATATCAGTTGTATTCAAACCAGAAAACCTTATCACTTTCTTCAACTACTAACACAAGAGACTTAGAAGAAAGAAAAATTAGAACTGCAAGATTCATTACTTGTAATTCTCCTGAAGACTTATTTTATACTTTTCAAAATAAGCTTGAGTCTCTGGATAATGTGATTACTTTTGATACCTGGTATTACAGTGGTATATTATGATGCATTAAAAGGTAAGTGCTGTATACTTGATGGGTAACAATCCTTTAAGGAAAAAAAAAAATTAGTGGGGCTTTTTGTAAGCGGTAATAATTCTCCACAGATCTTACTGGTAAAAAAAGACTAACTGTGGAATTCATATCTCTGATTTATCCTGTGATCCCAATAAAGTTAGTTGTGTAAACACAGGGACTGATATTAGAGCTGGTGATTAGTCTATATCATGCTCTAAAGAGACCATTTCTACGTCTAATTTAAGTTCAGGGAAATCATTGCAGAAGTTGATTTCAATTGTTAGTTTTTCTCTTCCAGTTCTCCACTGCATCTCCTGTGTGATAATTTTCTCTTGCCTTTCTGAAGTTAAGGAACTGTTCTAACTTATGTCTCATAAGGGATATTTCAGTAGGACATCTGCAACCTCTGAAAGGGTAAACTAAGCAATATAATTTACCTAGGTGGTTTTGGCATAGTTAACTGCTGCTGTAGCTTAAAAGAACTGCTATTTCCATTCCCATACATTTACTTTCTATTGATTATGGGGAATATAGATCCAGATTATATTCTACCTTTTTTCAAACCTTTTAATGCTCTGCTGCTGAAGGAAGATGTATTGCCTTCTACCCCTCCTTGCAAATATTGTGTCTCTTGTGTTAAAGGTTTAATTCTATATGAAATTTATTTGATAGGTGTATGTAATGGTTTGACCCTGGCCAGATTCCATGAACTCATTAAATCCCTTTCTGCAACTAGGCAGAAGGGAGAGGGGTCATCCACCCACCACCCTCATGGGCAAAAAACAGACTCAAAGTGAGATAATACCTAAATTTATTGCTAACAGGATAAATGCTAAACTAAATAGTGAGGGGAAAAAAAAAAAACAGTCTTAAACACCACACACACACACTTTCCCCCCACCCCTCCTTCTGTCCATGGGGGGTTGCAGGCAGTTGCAGTTGCTGCCGGTTGTCATGTGAGTTCCCCCACCCCTCGGGGTCACTCTTCCATGGGGTGCAGTAAAGGTTGAGTCCCTGCACCCCAATGAGCCTCCATGGGTTGCAAGGGGACATCCTGCTTCACCACGGGTTACAGGGGACCACAACTGAGTCCATCCCCTGCTCNNNTTTAGCTCTGAGTCCTTCCCCTGCTCCATGAGGCGCCTCCTCCCCCCGGTCGCTTCTGCAGCGACCTTGATGTCTGCCTTGTTATCCCATGTTCTTGCTCTCTGGAATTTTTCTGCGCAACAACCTCCAATTCTTAAATATGTTATCACAGAGGCGTTCCTGTGATCTCTAATTGGTTCGGTCCTGGCCAGGAGCCGGATGTCCCACCTGGGGCAAAGTGTCATTGGCTCCTATGGGACAGGGGAAGCTTCTAGCAGCTTCTAGCAGAAACCACCTTTGCAGCCCCCCCCACTACCAAAAAAAAATTCAGCTACAGGAACCCAGGACAGTGTATTTTGACCTCTATCATGTAGATAGGTAGAGAGCAATCCTATACTGGAAATTTCTAACTACAAAGTAGAAAGCAGAGTCCTGGCCATAATTTCTTGTCAACATGATCGCTTCCACAGTGAAAAATATTTTAATCCATTCAAAAAATGGTCTCCAGTAAAAAGCACTAGTAACTAAAAAAAGCCTTGTAGGAAGGATTGTGTTCTAGATCGATACACATATTTAGCCAACCTAATGCCAGTATTCCTTGTATTGATAGTGTTCTGCTCTACCTTATACAAACAAGCAGATTAATTTTGATCTACCCTTAACCAACCCATTAATTTTTATATTTTTACATTTTTTTAACATTGAAAATTAATGTTTCAGCATTAATGTGAAACATCTTTGAGTTGATGTACTATGTGTTTGTTTCTGTGCCATATCAAATGGAAGGACAGTTTGAAATCAATTGACATTCATTTTCTGACAGTCTTTGAACCAGTCACTTAGTACAGAAAACCTTAATTACCAACACTTTTACTTTGAATCAGTCTATACATTAGTAAGAACAGTACACAGTCTATTCACATCTCACATATATTTCAGTGCTGTGTAGACAAATGTCTTTTAACAGGTTTTTATTCTGCCGCTTTCTGTTGCAATTAGGACTAAATTTCTGTGTAGATCATTGAGCACATCAATGCCTTAAGACTTTCTAATCAGAGCTGCAACGCAAAGAATAATTTGTAAATAGAACATAATCTGACAAAAACTGTTACCATATAACTAGCAGTCTGTTGGTAACCTGTCATCTTTTTGTTCTCTTTGCTTTTGGGATTCATAATTTTTTCTCCTTCAGTTTTCTGGGTTTTGTTCTTGTTTCATCTTGGATCTGTTTTTTTTTGGTTCATTGGCTTTTTTTGTTTGTTTGTTTGTTTTTGTTTTTTGAAGGGGGTTGGATTTTTTTAGGGGTGTTGGGTTTTTTTTGTTTGTTTTGTTTTGGGGTTTTTTTGAGAGGGAGTATTTCAAGTAAACTCAGTAACAAAACCCCATGTTCATTATTTCACTTTGTAGTCTCAAAGTTTAATTGTTTCTTTTGTCCTTCCAAATCTCAAGATATCCGAAGAAGCAGGCTAGAATTTCATTTAGAAATTAATTTTTTCTAGCCTACTGTATTTTTTTATGATAGGAGACACACCATGCATAACACTGCTGATTCCTTTGAGAACACATGCAGAATCAGTCTCGAGGAGAAAAGACAATGCAGAAAGAACCAGGTCTCACCAATACCACCGACAGAGACTTTCTGCTGTGCCTTTTGCAACGGGACTTGCCTATCTCACATCGGCCTCTTTAGCCATCAGCGCGCTTGCAGCAAGCGTGGGTAGAACCCTTCCCAAATCGTCGTTCGCGAAGCCAAGCCATGATGTACACAATAAAGTCATAATATAATAAATTTCCTTTGATATTGACAGGACTCTGAATGAGCCAGTGGACTCTACAGTCTGTCCCCTTCACCTTCCCAGGGGACTGGGCTGCCATGGCCCATGTCTGAGCTCTGGTGTGCACTGATTCAGCCTCAGGAGGTCTCTCTTCTCTCACTTGAATATAATGAAATGTTAAGCTAACCCTGTTCATGAACTAGAGTCTAGAGGCCATGGCATACTCAAAAAGCATCTGAAATTCTTTTTGTTCATTATCTATATTTCCTAGATAAAATGGGAGAAAACCAGTGGTGACTTTCATAATATCTTCAATATCTGAAACATGATTTCATTACACTTTGAAATACGCATAATAAGTTTCAAATATGAAAGGGACATCCAGTCTAAAATCTGCCATGTTGTCATGAGAAAATAATAAAGGACATACAGGAACAGTCTGTACTTTCTGTCATCAGATGCTCCAATCACAAACCCATTCTGTTAGTTTCAGGCAGCCTGAAGTGCTCTTCAGTATAACACAAAAGAAAAGAATAGAAAATAGAGTTGGTCCAGTATTGAGCTTAATAGGAAGTCTTAATCCTTTGTACTTAGGGGGAAAATTAATTTGAAAATATCAGACAGACAAAATTAAGTTTCTGAGTACAGCAGTTACAGGTCATGAGTTTTGGAGTAAAATTTTTTAAAACCCCGATGAAACCACCCTAAAAGCCCCTGAAAGACACCCCTATTCCAATATTTCTAGAGGATATCTAGGATTACCTCAAAGTGTAAAGACTCTGACTTTTTTATCCTCAGACGACCTGTTTCCTTGTGAGCAAGAAACTCCTGCCTGTGTCACGGAACCTTTTTCTAACAAAGTTTCAGTTTTTCAAGAGCTGTATGCATAGCTCTGCTTGAAAAGGTCTCACATATGTGATCTGTGCTTCTGTGGACTGCATGACTTGGAGAAGGCAGATTAAAGGTCAATATTTGTTATAACAGATCAGTCTGGCAGGAAATGAATGACTATGGCATAATTCTTTAAGCAGAATTCACTGTAGCTACAAGTGAGAGCCAGACACAGTCCTCAGAGTAGTCACTGACTTACTCGGTGCAGAAAAAGAGTATGTTATAACAGCCAATGAAAACAACTGAGATTCCTCCCATCCTTTCCTCTGTTACATATATGTCTACTACATCATTAAATGCATGATATCCGGGCAAAACAAGAAAAGATTAATTGGGCAGTATGCTAAATGTCATGGTGAAGAAACAAAGGTGTAATTTCTGGAAAGAAAAAAAATCAGGAAAGCAGCATTTTAATCAACAGCTATAAAAGAGTACATGAAAGACAGCAATGTGTTCAATGAAGTGGTTTACCAGAAAACACTGCTCTTATAGAAGGAATATGGTATTATAGCTACTCCAGGAAAAAAAAATAAAAAAGAAGGAATATGCTGAGTTGGAAAGGACTCATCAGGATAAAATCCAGCTCCTGGTGCTGCACAGGACACACCAAGAATCATACCATGTTCCTGAGAGTGTTGTCCAAATGTTTCTTGAATTCTGCCAGGCTTGGTTCTCTGACCACTTCCCTGGGGAGCCTGTTTCAGTGCTCAACCATCCTCTGAAAAAAACTTTTCCTGATATCCAACCTAAGCCTCCCCTGAGTCAGCTTCCTGCCGTTTCCTTGAGTTTGGTCACTGGTCAGGAGAGTGAAGAGACTGGTACTCGTCCCTCTGCCTCTCCTCATGAGGATGTTGAAGGCTGCAAGGAGGTCTCTTCACAGTCTCCTCTTCTCTAGGCTGAACAAACCAAGTGACTCCTCCAGACTCTTCACTATCCTTGTGGCTCTTCTTTCAATGCTCTAATAGTTTAATGTCTTTTTTATTTGTGGTGCTCAAAACTGCACATAAGACTCGAGGTGAGATTGCACCAGTGCAGAGCAGAGGGGAATAATTACCTCCTCCTAACAGCTATCGATGCTGTACTTAATGCAACCCAGAACATGGCTAGTCTATACACACAACCAGGGTTGCCCTGTGCTGTGTTTTCTTTTCCTGTGTTGAAAAAGAACTGTTAAATATTGTGTATTGAAAAAGCTGCTAAATCCGGTACATTCCAAACTAAGCCTGGATTTATTACTGTGGATAATTTTTTTTTTAGGGTTTTAATTTTTATGATTTTAATAAACTAACACTTAAATAGAAAATAGTAAAGAACTAATGTGGAATTATTTTAGGTGAAAATCATGGATACTTTTCCTGTAATAAGACCCTTGCATTTTTGCTTAACTTGCTGAAGATTTCCTAACCTTTAGATAAGGGATATAATGAGCTTTTGCAAGTAAAGATGGACTGAGAAAAGAACATAAGTTTTGCAAGTAGATAGGATCTAGCTCTTCAAACTGACAAGTAACCAATCAGCATTCGACATCCAAGACTGGGAAGTAATTCATCCAAGACAAAAAAGGTACATCATACAGAGGATTTTTATGGTCTAGAAACAAAGGACTTATATAGCTAGGAGACATGGAAAGGCAAGATTTAAAATGAATGTGTAATGACCTTTGAAAATATAAGGGTTTGGCTTCTGTAATTCTGTCAGAAGTACTTATGGAAGATTATCCCCAGTACTTCTCTAGCACTGAATAAAAAGGAATGTGACTTAGCATTGATCAACTTCGATGCTGAATGAATTTCTTTGAATCAGTGTAGAAGATAGCATTCAACATTCTTAATTTTCCATAGAATTTTTTCACCCTGTTGTTGAAATATCACAAACAGGCACACAAATTCTCACACTCATCTTCTCTTATGTACCTTTTACACCTGTTCAGAGACTGTGATAAACTAAATTTACTAATTTCTACATCTAGCAATTTATTCTATTCTGTTTTGCATGTAAACATAGACATGTAACAGGAATGAGTATGCAATTGAAATGTCTTGTGTTGGAGAAAAATGTATTTTTGCTTGTAACTAGCTTCTCCAAAGCCAAAAATGTCTTGAGAGTTCTATATTAAATTATACAATTTCCACATGTTGGGAACATGTTTCTCCAGTATTTGCTATGATTTTTATACAGATACCTCAAACAATTTTAATTCAGGTTGGTAATACCTGTTCTCAGTTAATGCCTTATGACTACACTCAGAAACACATAGCAGTATAAACTTAAAATTGCCAAGTGCAATAATGAACAAAGATGATTATTCAAAGCAATAATATCCAAAGTACATGTTAAAAATCAACACAACCTTCCTCAAACTTCACAATTCTCTTAACACAGTCATTCACTGGACTTGTATTGACAATATATGATTAAGCTTGATTAAATGCTTGCATTTGTTTTATTTAAAATTACTTTGCATTGTTCTTGTTTTCCATTGTTCTTCATGTGAAAAAGGAATTTTGAATACATCTGTTTTCCTTGGACTTCCTTATCCTATGGAAGAACACTTGCTCTTCCAGGTTCTTTGAGCACCCAAGAGTTAGAATTACATTATAATAGAAATGTTTTAATTTTTTTTTTAATGTAAAAACTAGATGAAATGTCAAGATTGTAAGTTATATATGTTTAGGTAGATATTTTTCTTCAATATTTGGAGAATAAATAATAGAATCTGAGACAGGTGACAATTTTGACTGTGAGACTTGCTTCAAAATGGAATACTCCAACAGAACTTTTTTTCCAAAGTGGGTTTTTGGAGGAGTGAGATTTTTTGGAAGAATGAAAATTGAATTAACACCCTGGAACTTGGCAATTCAGAACTATCATACTTTCAAATGGCAAAAATCCTATTTGATACCTATTTAACTTGTGTTTAGAAAGAATGAAGAAATGTACCCCAGGAATGTAGGGGTGGTGTTAAAGAAGTGAAAGCTCATCTGAAGCTGAGACTTGCAAGGGACATTGAGGGCAACAAGAGTATCTTTGTTGCTACACTAAACTGTAAAAGGCTGAACAAGGAAAATGATTATTTATTGTTGGACAGAGTAATGACAACAGACATGGTTGAAGTACTTAATGCCTTCTTTGCCTGCGCTTAGTGGCAGAGTTCTGGAAGACCTACCTGCAGCACATGAGGATTAATTCAGGGATTATTTGCAAGAACTGCAGCCATACATATTTGTGAGACCAGATGGAATGTATCCAAGGGTCATTAGAGAGTTGGCCAGTGTCCCTACGCAGCTAGTCTCTATTACCTTGGAAATCTTCTGGAGGCTGTGGTAGATCCCTGAAAACTGTTGAAAAGTGTGGGGGGTACTTGTTCTGAAAGAGGGCCAAATAGATAATCTGAGGAAGTGCAGCTTTACTGCCTGAGAATGTGTGGAAGTTTGACCCTGGGCAAAACCAAAACAAGGCAACACCGAATAGAGCTTCCCAGGACCAGCACAGATTTCCCTCCCAAACCCCTCCNTCCCCACCACCTGCCCGACAAGAGACTGACCCAGCAGGAGAAGAGACTGCACTGAAGAGACTGACCGAAGAGAGTGTCCAAAGACCGTGTGTCCCAGAACTTCCTCCCTCACTCATATCGCACTGATGTGAGACAGTAGAGAATACCTCTGATTTGTCAATGTATGTCACTTGACTCATTTCCCAGGAAGGCCCGAAAAACAACAAACCTGGCCAAAGCCTAAAATTTAAACTACCACAGAAAGTTGAGACAAGTCCTGTTGCAAAACATATTTGGGAACACGAAGGAGATAACTGGGAGTGAGTAGCATAGATTTACTAAGGGTAGATCATAACTGCCCAATCTAATTGCCATAATTAAGTTCTATGATTAGGGAAGAACAGTGGATATTGCTTACCTTTCCTGTAGAAAGGCTTTCGACACTACATACCACAATATTCTTGCATCCAATTTAGAATGCGAGTTTGTATACGTGATCTGGGTGAGTAAGAAAGTTTACATGGTTGGATCAGACAGTGTGGTTAATGGCTTGTACTCTACCTGGAGCTTTGAAAGTAGTGGAGTACTGCAGGAGTGTAACCTGAGACCTGTCCCACTTAATGATTTTATCCATAATCTGGAAGTGGCAACAAACGACACTCTCATTAACCTTGTGGAAGACATCAAAGTAAAGGGAATAGCTGATACGGTCAAAGGCATATTGCCTACTGAAGGAATACAGACAGACTGAAGGAATGGGCCAAAAGGAACCTTATGAAAATTAAGGACAATGGCCTAATCCTGCACCCGGGAGTATATGGGCTGGGGACTAACTGCCTGCCTGGAGCATGGCTGCATGGCTCTACAAATTAAAATACCCTGAGGTTTCTGTTAGACACTGAGCTGGCATGAGCCAACACTGAACCTCATAGCTGACACTGGTTTGAACAGGCACTTGAGTAGGTGATCTCCTGAGGTCCTCTCCGGAGGGAACTATCTTTTTACAGTGAAATACATCTTATCTGCAAAATGAACTCCTGAGGAATACATGACCTGTTTGTTCTCCTTTCACGCAAAAGTGAGAACTGTGGCTGCTGCTATCTCCCCTGTGCTGAGCTTATGAAATCATTGCATTTTCCCATCAACTTTAGAGCTGTCACTAGTATCTTTTCATATGTGTTCAAAAGATCACAAATATCCGAGACACTGGAATAATCTTGGAGTTATACTTGGAATTCTCAAATAACAGCAAATTTAAAGAGGAAGATTATTGCCTTTCACCATCACAGCAAGGGAGAAAAGATCAATAACTGAAAGCATTGTGAGAATGTCCAGCATTCTGAGCAAGTTGAATTGCATTATTATAGATAAAGTGTGTTCATTTATGATTATGTGCAACTTCGTAATTTGCCACTCTGTAATATTCTTGTGATGTAAAACATGCTCTAACAGATCAAGTCATTATGGTCTTTTCTAGAAAAGCAAGTAAAAGTAACACAGAAATAACTCATATGCTAGGTAAGAGGATAGTTAAGTGGAAAATGAATATTCAACTTTCTGATCAGGTCCTCACTAGGGGAGACAATTACCTGAAAATTATTTCAATGTCCAGAATAACTTTCAGTTGGTTTTACGTTGAACAGAGGAGTCAACACCGTCAAGAGAAACTCATTTGAGGACAACATTCCATTACTTTCAGTTTGGTAGCTACATAGCAGCATCCATCCTGTATAGTTTATTTAGGCCTCATGGTGTCTAGACTTGGGATATTTGATTTTGTTTAGTTTCTTTTTATTTCCCCTTGTCAATAACTCTTCTACCTACCACTCCTACTTTCTTAACATATAGTCACACTTAGTTAAAAAGAAGTATTTTAGCATTCTGAATTTAACTTTCCTGTTGTTTATATCTGTTTACACTGGGTTTACACTTTTAATATATCTTCTGAGTTGCAAGAGGTTTTAGTGATAAAAATGGTGTGAAGTTTCCACCTCCATCATCAGCTATATTTGGACTTGACATGCATATTTTTCTGTCCCTCATATCTCCTTGTCTGGCATTCTGAGACTTTTCAGTGGCATGTTGGGAATAGTGGCAAACATACAAAAATACTAAGCAATCCTGTTGTTTCAGATTAATCAAAGCATTTTGAGACAGCCAGCTCTGGAGTTTTATATCTGTATTGATTTTGTGCATTTTCAGTATAATAGGCTGCCAATCATTAACTTCTGCAAAAAAATACTATTCAGCATCACATTTCTTCACAGTTGTAGTACTTCTTAGGGCTTGTTTATTCTAAATTATGCTGCAGTTGGTTTAATTATGAGAAATCCTTCATTGTTGTTCTTTATTGAAAAGCGCAAATCTGGAATGACATCCGCTTTTCCTGTCAGTGTTACAAACTTTTTTTTTTAATTGTTTGTTGGCTAGTAAGTAAATGCTGGTGGGTATGTTGTGGCATAGCTTTGTAAGAACAGGCCAATAACCAGAAGGAAATTAACTTCTTTGATCAAGAATTGTATCTATTTTGATCCTGAGTCCCATCTATTTCTCTCTACGCACCATTATTACACAACTTCTGAACACCCTAATTGCCCTTGTAGCCTGATACACTAGAGAAAAATACTGGGTTGTGGATATGTGTGTAATGGCAGCCCTCAGAATATACTCCAGATGGCAAAATCCAAAGGCTATCCACTGCCACTTGGCATTCCACAGCTTGTTAAAGGGTAGTTGCTTCAGATGCAAGGAGATTCACCTACATATAAATCATGGTGCCTTTTGAGGTGGATTGTTTGTTCTTTATGATAAGACTTGTCCACCCCCAGCCTGTTGAAAAATATGAATGTTAATTGTAGCAGTCTGAAGGATTTGGGGAAGAATTTACAGCAGTCTTTAGTGTTTGTCTCAATTAATTACCTTTGAAACTAAGACTAATAGGACTAATCTGTAAACACTGTCAGGGCATCTGAAAAATATGAAGAATACGGGCCTATTAATACTTCCTTCAGTGAACGACTGATGCACCTTTGGCATAAATAATGAAAGCCTGCAAGTAATATGACACTTTTTATTCATTTCAGTTTAAATTAGGCTGTGCAAAAGCAGCACTGAGCAGATATTCTTCAAGATGAGACCAGAGTTAATAGGCCTGTTCTGGCTAGTAGGTAAATATAAGTTCTAAAGAAGGTGCATCTGAGTTCTGTAAAAAAAGGAACTGTAAAGCAATAGTAAGGCATACAAGGAAGACCAGTATTTAGAATTATGAGAAATGTTCTTAGTTGACTCATGACAAACCTGTTTCCAGACTCCTGCTGAAAATAATGACTAAAATGGACTGACAGATATTGGGAAACAAGGTGTTGGAAAAGATGAAGGCAACTTATGAGATAATAAACTGCAAAAGAATTGTTTTGTGTCAAAAATAAGGTATTTAATTCCTCAAATGATTAAATGTAATAAAAATTAAGACATAAGCAAGACGGTCAGATTACTTGCAGAATAAAATTACTGTTATTTCACAGATTTGCTGTGACAAGTTTGTTATTAGAGTGCTAGGAATTTTTTCCTAAAATTAGGCCATCTGGAGGTATGGTCTTGGTTTAAGCGTTTATTCCCCTATCCTATCATTTTCCTCTCCAGTTCCACTTTGTCTTGTTTCCTGGATTTTTTTTTTTTTAATTCATAATGTTGTTGGTATTATTGCTGTATTTTAAAAATTGATGCTATGAACACATTCTTGGCCTTTTGTGTGTTCAAATTCAAAGTTAAAGAATGATTTTAGAGATTTCTTTTCCAAGATCTTACATGAGGTTTAAATTTTTTTTT
>VWZG01005502.1:20307-43160 GCA_013396735.1 Grallaria varia | reverse complement strand
TTCCTGAACCAGGCCACCACGCCACATTAGGCAACAACAAACTGTCAAGATTCCATCTGTACTCAGAGACTATAGCAAGGATCTACTAAGGCATGCTTTTGATTTTTTTATTAATCTTCCCAATACTGATAAAACTCCCCTCCCATTTATCCCAGGACCACAGTCTTGCAATTGAGAATATATTTTCATGGCAACACACTACATAGCCATTTGAATGAGCAAGATTCTTTGTTTTTATATTATTCTTTAAGTAAAATAGTCAGAGTAAACACCTACGGTTGACTTTAGCTTACATGTACATCAATGAGAACGAGACAAAATAGGTATATATTGCCTGACTCCTACTTTCCTACTAAGAAGTGAAGGAGAGCTGAAATAGCAGATTAAGTTCCACACAAAAACCACAACAGAGCAGGAATTTAAAGTACCAAAGTAATAAAACAATGTGAGGCAGGAAATATACTATTCTTAAAGAAATGAAGAATTTGTAATATTGAGAAATCACAAAGGGAAAAAAAGTCTGCAGAAAGTCTATTGCAATCGAAATCACTACCCAAGCAACTTCTCAAGACAAGAGTCAACAAAACTGGATTATTTTTATACAAGGTCATAGTTTTTGATTTGAAATCCAGAGGCAAGCTGATAAACCCATTTCACCCTGTTGTATAAACTTGAGATGCAGTGTCCATGTAGCAGAAAATTAATACAGGTATAAACAACCCTCTTGTAGATTCCTTTCCATGTTTCATCAGTAAGACATTGTAACTGCAGTAGTCAAAATAACCTTTCCCAATCATCCCTATTATTTAAGCATCTTTGGCACATTAAGAAAATGGAAGCATCAGCTTGATGTAGCTTTTTTATGCTTAAAATCACAAAAGATGGGTTAAAGTAATCCACTTTGTCTAAAAATTCACACATTTTAATTAATGCAGTTTTTAAAAAAGTCAAAAGTCACATTTTATGACACATTAGGACATGTATTTTGATTAACACAGCAATGTTTTTCTCTGATGCTCATAACTGAAAGTGTGCTCTTACTCGTATTATGAACTGTCATTTAACTGCTGTATGTTAACTATGTCTCTCTGCAATGTAATTTAGCTATATAGGAAACACCATACATTAGCTAACTCAGAAAGTAGAACACACTCCCTTTACCTTCCTTTAACACCTGGAAGGTTGACTGAGAAATGTGTTTCACAGCTTTTCCCAAACCACAAAGAACTTTTTTTGACTAATGGATCACATTAACGTTCACAGAGCTGTGGAGTAGCTGTAATTAATCACTTAAACAAATTACAGTAAAGTAATAAATNCTCACCATCATCACAGTGAAGAATTTTTTCCTAATATCTAATCTAAACCTACTCTCTTTCTATTTGAATCCATTCCCTTTTGTCCTGTCACTACATGCTCCTGTAAACAGTCTTGCCCCATCTTTTCTGTGAGTTCCTTTCAGGTACAGGAAGGCCAAAATCAGGTCACCCCTAAGCCTTCTCTTTTTCAGGCTGAGCAATCCCAATTCTCTCTGCTTTTCTTCATTGGAGATGTGTTCCATCCCTCTGATCATCTTGGCAGCCCTCTGAACTCATTCCAACTGGTCCATGTCTGGGACTCTGGAGTGGGATGCAGCACTCCAAATGGGCTCTCACAAGAGCAGCGTAGAGGAGGAGAATTCCCTCCCTTGCCCTCCTGCCCAAGCTGCTTTTGATGCACTCCAGGATGAGCTTCACTTTCTGGTCTTTAAGTGCACATTATTAGCTCATGTTCACCTCTCATCCACCAACACTGCCAAGTCCTTCTTGGCAGGCCTAGTCTCAATCTGTTCATCCCACAACCTCTATTGACACCAGGGATTTCCCTGACCCAGGTGCAGCGCCTTGAACTTAATCTTGTTAAACCTCATGAGATTCTCATTCCCCCACTTCCTGAGCTTGTTTAGGTCCCTCTGGATGACATCCCATTCCTCAAGTATGTCAAGAGCGCCAAACTTTACAGACCTGTCAAATCCATGGTTACATTCCCTCACTTAGGAATCAGCTTTCCAGTCTGAAAACAGCCTCCAACATCAGTAAAAACAACTCTGCACATGCAAAAACTATTTGTAGCATCTATATTGCTTTTTTCTACTAATAGCATGACACTGAACTTTATCTAGCTCATTTTTCTTATAGATAGTTGATCTCAAACTTGCTGCTTCAGTTCTTTCTGAAGCTCAGGTAATGGAAACTCAAGTCCAATTACTCATTAACATGATATGAAAAATACAATGTATTAGGTACAATGTATTAGGTACAATGTAAGGTAGCTGAAAATAAGGATGCTATGTTTGTAAACAAGGGATAAAAAAATCTGTTCATTGCTGAGGCAATATTTCCTTCCCTCTCCCTGACTTAATTAAATATTGTTTCAGTGGTCTCATTAACTCTTTGAGTCCTCATAACACACTTGCTCATCACTCAGCACAGCCACAGGCACCTATACAAAGTCCTGCTCTGAGAGCTCTTCATGTTTACTTGGCATCAGTATTTCCAATTGCATGAAGGAAACTGCAGAATTAGATATTCACCTGGAAACAGAGGCAAGGCTTACATGGCTCTTTTCCTATGGGACTATGATAGGATGCCTTGAAGAATCAAATTACTCCACCACAGTTCATCCTGCAAGCATTTTCTCAGTCCTTGGAGAATCCACGTCTTTGTTGAAGCAATTCCTGTCTTCTTGGCTTTTCCTTTTCGCAGTTTAGCCTATTCAACTGAAGCAGGTTGCTGCTAATTTTTATTCTAACAGATCTGCAGCTTTTACATTTCAGCACCTTTTCCCACCTGAAAGAAAATGGATCTCAGTTCTTTTAGCTTTGCTTTCATAACTTTTTTCTCTATAAATTTGGTCAGAACTCCTGCATTTTACAGCTGCTATACAGCTGAGATTGTAATGCTCTCCACTTGAGTGTTGAAATTGCATTCTTTCCCTAACATTGAACATCTCCATAATATTATAATAATTTTTCTGATATTTTTATTTCTCTGAATAATAATTGTTAATATTTTTTCACTTGCTCTTGTACACATTTTCATCCTCCTAATATGTGATCTGGAACATCTGCTGACTTTTTCTTTAATGCCATCTTGAGCTACCTCCTTTGGCCAATATTATTATCTCGTCTGTTTTGGTCTGATTTTACAAGAGCTCTTACTCAGTATTATTAAAGAACTTGAAAAATACCATTGTGCTTAGTAGAACTGATTAAGGGATACACCCTCTAACATAATAGCTCTCTGTTGTCATATTGTCTAAGGTCAATTAAGAGATCCTGCCTCATAATTGAAATCTGGGGTTGCAACACTCAGCTTAAAGAAAAACTGGTGTCTAAAATGGTTTTTCCTGTGACATATTCCAATATTTCCTCTTTCAGAAAGACGCAGACAAAAAACTTTGAGGAGTTTCCTCAAAGGCTGTTTGTTCTTGTCAGTGCAAGTCTGTTCTGTATTCAGGGAGATAGAACACTGCCAATTTAACATGAAAAAAGGAAATGTCTACCGTGATGAAAGTCTTTTATAAACACATTAGAAAGTGAGATGTGGTGTCAAGAATTCATCCAAGGTAAAGCCAGAAATCATTTCACTCGTGAACTTCCTGAACTGAGGCTTCCTTCTGTCACATGGGGAGGGTTTTTACACACAATTTCTAGTCATGTTGCCGTAAGCTCTGAAACAACCATAAAATTCAATGTGCTAATTAAGACCTATGAGATCAAACAATAAAGAAAATTACATATCTCTCCAAATGGATATTACTTCAAGCACCACATATGAGTGGACAGCAATTCATCACACAGAGCATGACTGCTTGCATATTGTCACTCTCTCATATATATTAAAATTAATATCCCTCATGAATTGTGATAGCTCTTTTCCATCTTCAGTTTGGAATATACAATGCTTTTTCACTGACCATTTCTGGTCTGGCTGTTGGGTTCCTGCATATCACAGCCCGGCTGCAGCCCTGCCCCTGTTTTCCCATCTACCCACCCCACCACACTGCCCTGGAAATGCTGAGTGGGTGGTCCTGAGGTCCCTGGGCAACTCCTGCCTTGCTACTACTATGGTTGGATTGAGGCCACTGCTCCTCTGACCACTACAAACCAGCAGCTGAGCTGCCATTGCTCGGGCACAGGCTTTGATAAGTCCCCCAACGTCTCTCTCTTCTACCTGCACATCCAGACAGGGTTGTTGGGGAGCTAAGATAAGAACAAGGGAGCTATTGTGGTGGCTGCAGAAGCCATGTGACCCCTGGGGCTGAGACCCCACAACATGGTCCCCTGACTTATTTTTTTCTCTTGCCTAATGCTTCTCCCCTGATTGTTTGTACTGTATAGCGTCATCACAAGTTGCACATGCTGGTAGGAGTGGGAAGCAGAAGATGTCTCTGCAGAAATCATGTACATTTCTTCATCCAAACCATCCAAACCCCACAGTAAAACTTTCCCATTTACCAAACCAAGAGGGTTAGAAAATATATTGGGCCATGAGGGATTTATGTGAGCAGCAGGAAGGTTGCACCAATATGAAACAATGCCCCAGGCTCCTCTGTCTCTCCAAGCACAAGGCAAGGTGCTTGGACATGAGAGGGATCCTCAAGATCCTTAAGAAACCCCTCAGCGAAACATCATAGAATTCATTAATGTTGTTGATCTACTCAATTACAAGGGATTCTGCAATGTTGACATGTTGGTTCAGTCTAAAATTAACTTCTTGCTGAGCTGCTTGTGGGGATTTTTGAATGGCTCTTTCTGCTAGGTCACTGAGAAAAGTGCATGACTTTCTTTTTTTGACAGAAGTATAATTTCTCTGAGTGTAATGGAAATGCAGTCCTATAAAAAAGTAGCAGCCACTGAATTTATGCACTAGTGACATAGTACATTTGTGTTTCCATAACATGGCTGACAATTGCCTAGAGCAGACCTCTTCCTACTCAAGTAGTTGTTTCTCTGCTTCACCACACCAGACAAAACTCTTTAACCAGCAGGATGGATTCTGGTAATCTTATCATCTGTAGTGGGCCAACTATACTGAGCTCAGTCAAGGACAGCTCCCACTCCAAATGCTGACGAATACAAATGACAAGACACAATGAATTTATCAACTGGCTACATCCTTCCAGGTCCATCAGAGCCTTCTTGTTGGGAGGTACCTTGTTGTCTCCTGCTGAACCTTTGTGGTGGAATTTCCTGGGAAAAGTTTAACACTTTCCAGTGTTTTAACCTCATTTCTTCCTGGTTCCACAGTATTTTCTGCAGAAATTTATTTCTTTTGTTGGACTTCAAACTTGTGGTTCAGGTATGTGGATCTGACCATTCTGTAACCTCTGTTCGTCAATCATACCTGAGTTTGCAGGACACTAATAAGTTCATCTCTTTCTTCCAAAGAAGAATCAAGTTCCTTTTGGTGATATGTCTTAGCTTGTGATCCGTCTGGACCTTCTTTTCTACAGTTTTGATTTTCTCATTTATTGCAGCCTGTAATTTTTTCCAGACTCCTCTTTCTTTTGGGCAATACACAAAGCCCTCTCAATCTCTTCTAAAGCAACACTCTCGGATTTTTCTTTCTGGTGTTTGAATTTGTCACCTTTTATAGTTATTTGTTTGATCTGAATATGCAGTTGGGCTATCTCCTTCTTCTTTTCCAGAGTTTCTTGGGCTTGCTGCTTTTTCTCTGCCATTACCATGCCCTTCTCTGACTCAATCAAAGTCTTTGCATCACATAGGTGCGTAATCAGTTTAGTCTTCTCAGTCACATGAAGGCCACTGTACAATAGGTATGAGGATTGTAGAGGGAGATGGCTAGTCAGTAGATAAGGATAATAATACATCTACACCAGAAGTGTTGCCAGGGTCAGAAAGACCTGCCCTCTGTATCACAACAACCACCAAGTGGAACAAAAGATGGAGTATATTTGTATGCAACTCCCTTCTAAAGGGTGCAGGGGATCCAACATTCTGGACAGACCCTTCTTTTATGGAGGGCTACTCCCTTCCTGGTTTAAGGACATCGCAAGGAAACTTCCTAGTCTGATACAGCCTGCAGATTATTGTTGTTATTAGTCTTTCACATGGATGATGATGAAGTCTCAACCTGTAGTCCAAGGGCAATAATAGGGTATTCAGGATGGTCTTGGGATGCTTGGTAAGGGAATTCGGAGCACAAGTTATTTTTTCCCCTATTCTTCCAGTTCTGGGCAGTGACATTGGAAGAAACTGATGGACCCGGCCTATTAATTTGGGGATTTTTTGATAATAGGATTACTTGCACAGCAATAGGTTTGCAGGCATGAGATGAGATTCGCCTTTCTGAAGGTGAAGAGGGTCTTTGCTCATGAACTAGGGACTAGCTGACCTTTAAAAGTCCCTTCCAACCAAAACTGTTCTAAGATTCTATGATTCTGTGACTTTTCAGTCTATCTGCGCTGAAGAAGCACCAGCCCACATGAAGAGTTTCATAGGAGGGAGGACAAACTGAGAACTGTCACAGAGCAGAGCAGGTGGTCTCTATTTTTTAATTTGTTACTGAGGTGAACCTTTGAAAATGGCGACAGCTCCTGAGTGCTCAAAACATTAACACAGAGGTCAGAACACAGATGTGAACAGAGGTAAATCCCAGGTCACTTGTCTGCCTCTTTCTGGTAGCCCCCAGTGAAGCTGTGATGAGACTGTGATATGAATGAGTCATTCAGAAAGGATACAGCCTACTTTGACATAAATGTACTTTAGCCCCATACTGTACTAATACTTTCTGCCACAGCTGACAAGTGATTTTTTTCCATCCTTCTGCCTCCTTGCTAGGCTGTTAAGAGAGACTGATCAAAATTCCTTTGCCTTCCTGGCTCCCAGTCTTGAACGCTGAACTTTAACATGGAATATAAACTGATACTTGAGGTATTGGTTGCAGAAACACTGAAGCTCTTGTAGAGTCATGGAAGCAGAAGAGCTGGCCCAACTGCAGGCCTCATTCAGAGTTACTGAGATGCATTAAAAGGAAAGTTGTGGGAGGTAATTCTGATAGGAAAGGGAGGAGGACATGTGAGTCCCCAAGAGCAAAAAAACCATGTCTTATTGCTTCCCAGGAAACAGATACAAACAATTCAAGACTAGAGGACAAGACCTGAAACAGTTTGAATAGCCTAAGAAGACCCTGTAGAATATTACATATGTCAGAGCAGCCCAGTGCTTTCATGTTGAAATCTCCAGTTGGCCACTATCCCCTGTCACAGGGCAGGAGTGTTTATCCCTGAGTGTTTGGCCACCTGCTCAAGGGAACAAACCTGAAAGCCTTTTCCTTTTCTACCTGATGCCATGAAACACCTGTTAGCTAGGTAATTGAGCTGGTTTTTGTGCAACACTTCTTAAATTAATCCTCATGATGCTACAAAGCAAGACAGGCATTCTCCCGTCTTTTAAAAATGAAGTTCTGAGTATACACATATGCCTCTCAAGATTTCCAAATATTTAATGTGTTTTATTCACAGTATCCGCGAATAGTAAGAAGAATAGACCCTCTTTTCTTATTTCTCATTCATCAACCTTATACATATGTTCTTTTAATCTCTTCTTCTATGGTATAGGATAGAAGAAAAGGATAAGAGTGTTAAACGTTCAGACAGTTCTGATCCAGCATTATCTTAGCCCAGTGCTAACCATCTGCTTTATCTGCAATCACTGTCCAGGATCACTAGGTCTCTATGGGTCACTAGATCAGTAAATGCTACGATAACAGAGAAGAGCTTTGATTTATCAGTTATATGAAGATTATTCTGCAGGCTTACCAAAAAGAAAAAGGGAATTCCCTTTCATTGTCTTGGGGGTTGGTACCACATAGGGCTTATACCATGACTTTAGGTAAATCCATCTTTTTTGTCTAATTTTGTCTACATAAAAATAAATCAGTATAAGCAAACTGAAATGTGACTCAAATGTTTCAAATTCTTTAATGTAATGTGGTATATCAGTCTGAAGCATTACTCTTTACTGAAAGGGTACTTGGTCACATATTTGCAAGAGACTTACCTAAGAAAGAGAATGGCGGTGGATCATCAACCAAACACTGATTTGAAATACTGTTGGTTTGTTTGTTTTTTATTATTCTAGACAGAAGTGGGTAATTACAAGATTTTGGGTTTGGATTTTTTCCTGCTTCTATTTGATCATATATTTCCTGGATAACTTCATTAGAAACTGTGTAAGCGCTATACTCATTTATGTTATAGGACAATTTCTATTTTTTTTTTTTTTTTTTTTGTAACAATGAATATACACTTTCATTTACTCAGAAATTCTGACTAATGAGAAGTCCAAACTCCATTAGGGAAGAATCCAAAGCAGACAGGTCAGTTTCGATTTTCATGTCCCATTAAAGATGCTGTACAGGAAAGTTGCACTGGCACTTACCCAATCTGATGTGAACAGTATATACAATAGCGTATTTGTAGAGAAGAACGCATTTTTAGTATTACTTAGAAAGACTAGCTCCTGATTTCATTACAATAGCAAGTTTAAAAATCAAAATAGAAAGAGTGGTCCAACACTGGGCCTCATTATCAGAGGCTTTCTGCAAAGAACAAGTAGGAGCAGAGAAGAAGGTGGAAAAGTAGGAACTTTTTGCCCTGTAGATAGAATAATGAAACCGACTCTCGCTTCATAGAAACTTCAGTGCTGTATCACACCCCACTTTCCCCTGGCTACTAACATTTTGCTTGTCTACAGATCTTTGCCTTAGACCACCCATTAGACTCAATAGTTCTAGGTAATCGCTAATTCCCTGGGGATGCCCATGAGCAGCGCTGCATGCTGTGGGATGGGAATCAGGGGATAGTTTCTAGCCAGTTTGAAGCCCTTGCTCAGGGGTTTGGATTAATTCATCCTTCTCAATCTTGGATCTTGGGCTGTGGACTCACACTGAGTCTCAACTGTTTCTGCATGGGTGGCTTTCCATTGCCCCACCAAAGAAACCAGAAATCCAGGTCCAAAAATCAATGAAAATCCTTCCAGGCTCCAATACAATCTGCAAGGAAGATCTGTGCATGCACACCTTTGCAGGGGACCGAGCCAGGTATTGCCCACCCCAGGGAATTACATTTCAAACCATTCTACTGTCAATGACATGAGCTCCAGCTCTAAAAAAATACATGTTAAATAGAAATCGACAGCTGTGTTCCTTGAAATATCAAAGGCAAGTAGAAGGTACCTCCACGTGGTAGTGGAGGCCACTGTCACAGACCTTTTTCACATGGGACTGTACCCTGGCAGTCAGCTTTTGCATGGGAGTGATCTCATCATGAGGATTCGGGGAGGGAGCGGGAGGAGTGAGAATGGGGAGCTCTCAGACCTGCAGTTCATGTACTGTTCAGAGTACTTCCATAGCCAAAGCTCATAAAAGGATACCCAAAGTTCATAAAAGGATCCCCTATGGCAATGTTTTTCTGTACCTACCTTAACCATAGACTCTATGAGAACGATCAGGTAGGAGTAACTCCAGAGCACAGCTCTGTCACAAAACTCAGTCCTTGGCATTCAGATGCAACCAGCTCCATTTCTCCTGTTGAGAGCTCTGAAACATGCACTGCAGAGAGTTGTCTCCAGAACCCCTTACATGAGTCAGCTGCTTTGGCTGGCAGAGCCTCTTTGTCAGACAGAGGCCGCTCTCACAGGGCAAGAGGGTTGTGCAGAAGGTAGACAGAGCATTTGGCTGCCTCTTCTAGTCTGTCTCTGTAGCCCATTCTGCCTTCAACAACTGACTCCTCAGGTGGAATCAAAGGCACTACGCATTGGCAAGAACAGTCTAAGGAAAACACCAACACTTAGCTCGTGTCTGCCCTGCAGATCTGAGATCCTGGGCAACACTCCAGAGATGGTGATAAAAGCCATGAACAGAGTCAAAGCACAAGTTCAGGCTCAGGATAAATGTGCAATTTCTGGGGTTCAATTTTCACACCAACTTTCAGGTTTTCCTGCTTTCAATGGGGTTTTATATATCCTTTTTTTCTTTCCTGGACAGATCTTTTCTTTCCTTCCTTCCTTCCTTCTTTCCTCCCTTCCTTCCTCCCTCCCTTCCTTCCTTCCTTGCTCCCTTCCTTCCTTCCGTCCGTCCTTCCGTCCGTCCTGCCGTCCGTCCTTCCGTCCGTCCTTCCGTCCTTCTGTCCTTCCTCCCTCCCTCCCTCCCTTGCTCCCTTCCTCCCTCACTTCCTCCTCCTTTATTAAAGATTCCCTTATTTCAGGTATCTAACGACAGTGATGTTTCCTTAACCCTGACCAGACATCTTGGGACTGTTTCTGACCCTGAGTTCTCTCACCACACCTGCTCTTGATCCCACCCACACATTCATCTCAGACTGATGTCTGTCCCCTGTCTCCAGGAACCTGCACACTGCTTGGGACTGGGGCTGTCCCAGATGACCCTCAGCTTCTTTGCTACCTTGTGCAGTACTGGGTAGTCCTTAGTGCCATCCCTAGGTGACCTCCCCCAACACATCCAGACCTCAGCAGCCTCTGACACGTTCATGGCTCTGGTAAAGGACTAGGAAAAGCATCTCTTTGAAGAAAAAAATTGAAATCTACACCTGAAAAATTTTCTAAATTAGGTGCCCAGATGTGTACTTGAACGTTTTTTTATTGTGCAGGCAAGCTTTCAGCAACATGAGATAGTGAAGGAGCATGACATGAGCTTTTATTTAGCATATAGCTCTGTCTGAGATTCCCCACAACACAGGTCAATTCTTCAGCATGGAAAGAATAGTCTCAATCTTATATTTCTATTAATTGATAACCAAGCAAGTGAAAAACTAAGCCAAAGCACTAAGTAAGATCAAAGTCACTAGTGCCAAGTTTTTTTTCAAGAAGATGACATTCTGAGCTGAAGCTGATGATCAGTTACCTTGACTTTTTCACTGGAATAAGGATTTCATCAAGTATCTGAAACATGGCCTGGGACTGAGGGAATTCCTAAAAGCTCTTGCCTTTTCTTTCATTTTCATAGATTCATTCAAGTTCCGTGCAAATAAGGACCCAAATTGAAATCAATGCAACAGTACTACTTATCAGTGAGATACTGTCAGGAGAAAGGAGAACTCATCAGAGACGTGGTTTGTTCATTGAAGGAATGACTCATTTACCTCAATCTACTAGCACAGATATTTTAGCATACCTGTCATCCCTTAGGTGATCCATCTACCTCAAGGTCTTAGCTATCTGACAGTTCACTTCTGTGATTTGTGATTTTCTTGAAAATATGCTTGGAAGTAAAACCCCTTTAAAAAGAAACATACAATATGTCTTCATCTTTACAGAAGTTATTTCTTGAGTGTGGTTCTGTCATGGGCATTTATTATGACTGGCCATAATAAAATTACATAGGCAGTGCACACTAGCATACTAATACCAAAGTGAGGGGACATGATATTCTTATTTGTTTATTGTTATTGAAGTTCCATCTCAAGTCAGTTGCTGGGTGTCTTTCCTTCTTTCAACTCACAAAAGATTTAAAGTGCTTTATTATAGTGTACCTATAAATCTAACTACAAGTAGTAGAATGAAAGGTGCTCTGAGTGAGAGGGCATTTATACTAAAAGATAATTGGAAACGCAGTAGTTAATCTAGGTTTTTTTACTGATGGTTGGATTATGGATTGTACAGAGTTGTTGTCAGATTCAGTTAAAATCCAGAGTAAAGCAGAACAGGAAGGATTCTTCCCTTGTAATATTACTGGAGTTTTCAGAGTTCCTGTGGGAAATCTCTGTAAAGACTTCAAGTTGATTTTTGATGGCAGGATTTCAAACCTCATTTATTTTGAGCTTCATTCCTCTGCAGACAAACAAAGGCTTAACTGCCTCCAAGGCCAAGGGCTGCGCAGCATGCATGCACACATATCAAATCTTTCGTTCAAAAGTATATTAATACCTGGTTTCCAAAAATGGTTGCACATGTGTAAACTTGCACATATATACATCTGTTTGTTGTTATCCACATGAGTGGATGCTTCTACAAGCATGAAGGGGGTTGACTCACTACAAAGCACTATGTAGAAATGTAACTGAAGTTCATAAATCATTTATTTTTAATAACCTGTCCAATCATTTTTCAATTCAAAAACAACGGAGGTTTTTTTCAGCGGCATAAAACATATTTTAAAAACTAATTGAAGCTCAGAGTTCTTCCTAGTGAAAATTAATTTTTAGATGTTAGATATCTAGAAAGAATCTAATTTTTCAGAAAATCCAAAGTATTTGTTTTAAGATGACTAATGAGTTTCTGGATGCAGTCAGTCAATTTCCCTTTTTTTTTTTTTTTTTATGTCTTAAAGTGCTTCTTAGCTTATTGAAGATCCTAATTGTAAGATATTAGAACTTCCAATATAGGAGGTCTTGTGAAAAATCAGTTAAGATTAGGATCTTCTGCACCAAGATATTTTTGCCAGAGAAATGCAAGGTGGTATTTTAACAATCCATCAAAGACATTAAATCAATACACTTGTTGATAGTGTAAGTTAAGCAGTTCAATATATAGAAGCTTACACAAAAAATGCAGAAGTACAAAAATGCTACCTTAAGCAGTCCCAGATGCAGGAGCTTTGTATTTCAAAAAAGTACATTAATGCCAGTAATCATAAGAAAACCTAGAGCTTTTTAAGACAGGGGAAATACCAACAAAGTATGATGAAACACCTAGAGATGGAAATCTCTGTTCATTAACAATTAAAATCTTTGTCTGATAGACCAAGTAGTTCACATTTTCCTTGATCTTAGGCGGTGCAAGAAAGATATAGAATTTTTTTTTGTCTGTGAAAGGTAGAAAGCAAAATATAAACGCTCATATGAAATCAGATTATTCTGCCCAAGAAGGCAACATGACTTACCAAAAATATTACACAGATTATGATGTCTTTCTCACTTCCAGTACCTCATTTTAAGGATATCATGTTTTTATGACATTTCACTACAGTCCAACATAAAAATATTCTTCATAAGGCATTATATAATTGAAACTCCAATTTTTCTCCCCTACAGATTTTCATTACTTTTCTTAAATTAATTTTTTATTTCTATCAGGGAGTTTCTATGTTAAAATTAGAAAGGGTTTTTTGGAGATAGTATTTATCATAGACCCACATGGGATTTCTCAATTGCGAAGTTATATTTTGCAATAACTATTACCTTGTGTATATTTTTTCTTTTATCTGTCTTAATTGACATTATGCTGACCAAACCAGTTTACACCAGGAAAGCAGAAAATAAATTTGAAACTATTCCCTGATGTAGGGAATAACCTTTTGTGTTCTTGGGGTTTGTGAAGTTCGCAATCCAATTAACTAAGACATTAACTTCTGACATTCTCAGCTGTGAATTAAACACTAGTTAGTTTCCTACATACAAACAAACAGTGTTTTATTCCATCCCCTTCTACAGGATTAATTATAAACTTGTGCAAGAATGCTATCATTCTCCACTTTTTACACGTCTGGCAGACCTTCCAAAGTCTGCCAGTATTTCAAATACTGTGGCCTTTCATACACACAAATCAGAGGTGAACAGCTGGGAGACATGAGCAGGCAAACAACAGTAGAGGGAAAGAAGGAAGGATTTGCAAGGAAATGTGGAAAACATTCTCTCATAGTGCCCAGATACAGGGGTGAAACAAACACTGCTAGTGAATCAGTTGTTCAAAAGACAAAGGGTATACCAATAATCCACCAGGCAATACAAGTGTTATATATGTCTGAATGAGGCAGTTAAAAAAGGGGGTCCTATTCTCTAGAATATAGAGAAAGAATTGAGGCAAACAAGAAAAACTTGCCTAGTAACTAAAAATACTAAGAGCCTTTACCTCGCTAAGTCAAAGTCTTCATGCATATTTTAATGACTAAGACCTATTGAAGCAGGATTTAGACGTATTAGATGTAGAAGCATTATTTTGGGTACTCAAGGCAATTTAACATGGCAGTTTGGATTCAGCACAAAGTAACTTAGTTAAAAATCCCTTAGAGTCAGAACTTCTGCAAATCTAAACAAAATATTTTATTTTCTATTTATAAGCTGAAAGAATAATTGTGCCTGGCACTTTCTTTAAAAAAAAAATTAAGTAAATCTTGTATCAATCTTTTGTAAGTTAACAGCTAGAGAGTGTGTTCAAAGACCATTCAGGAATCTCCCCACTTCTTTGCAGCATAAATGCACTGCCAGAACACCACTCATTTGTAATGAGGTCCTTGACTTTGATGCTACCTTCTGTACTGCTATAATTTCATTTATAACACAGATCTCATTCAATAGGAAAAATATTGAACCAAAGCCAGATAGCACAGCTTGTCTACCTACAGAGAGCGAAAACTGCACACACACAAGCAAACACTCCCACACATGTTGTAGATACCTGGAGATTTTACTCCTGATACACATATCACATGCAGGTTTACACTTCATTGAAATTTGGTGTTCTGCCTTAGATTGAAATAATCTAAAATTTAGAGGGTGCTAGAAGTACGCAGACATCACTAAATTTTTTTTAGTGTTTTCCTTCCCCCAAAAAATAAAACAAACACAAGTAACTAATCAACCAATGTTTTAGTGTTGGAAGAACATTAGGACATTTGAAATAACATTAAATAGGCCATTCACAGCGAGTCTGAGTGAAACAAACCATTACCTTTTAAAGTTTTGCAGTATGTATTTTCAGATATAAATCACTAGAGATTCAGAGCTTTAACACAGGATATATGTAGGCTACATACAGGAAAAGCAACAATTTGACAGAAGGACAGAATAGATGAACAACATGGCTCACAATAGTTTCATGATACAGAGGGACTGAATAAAAAAAACTTCAGGGTAACTTAAAAGCTACCTACTTTAGGTCCATTTTTGCAGCACTGCTTAAAACTATTTATATTGCTATCCGTGATTAGAAAATGCTAAAATAAAACCAAAAAATATTATGCTATTATGCTGACCAGGAATATCCTCAGAAAAATCCATCAAGAATAAATGTGGAGAACACTTTCTCATCAAAGTTTCCCATATCTCCATGAAAATGAAGGTTTCTTTTTAAGAGAATTCGGGAAGTGTTTGGGCAAAACTCTAAGGCACATGGTGCGACTCTTGGGGATGGTCCTGTCCCAGGCTAAGAGTTGGACTTGCAAATCCTTGTGAGTCCCTTCCAACTCAGCATATTCTGTGATTCTGTGATAATTACGAAGAAGACATTTTTTCCAATATATACACTTATAAATTTTTACTTGTATGTTTTAGAAGATCTCTGGACCAATAATTTTATATCTATACTTCCTTCAAACCTCAGGGAGAAGCAGCTGAAAGTTTAAAAAGAGTCTTCAAACCAATTCTCAGTGCTCATAAAGGCATAAAGCCAAAGTAAAGAAGTGTCTGCAAGTTTGTGTGTCTTTAACTGAAGTTAGTGAACTTTGTTAATAGTTCTATTGCATTTATTCCCCTCTCAGCATTCTTCTGTCTCAATCTCTGCACTGGAAATCATCCAATATTTTTAGCTTCTTTGGACTCAGAACACAATGGAAGAGAAAACATTTGCCAAGGATCTGGAAAATTGTTCCTGGATGAAATAATGTCAAAGCTGGGGAACATAACACATATTAACATTTTGGAATAAGGCTGATGCAAACAAAAAAAATCAAAACCAACCAACCAACCAACCAAAACCGAAAACACCACTCCCAAACAAACAAATAAAGCTGTTTCCTGAAGGAGATGAATCTGGGAAAAAAAAAGAAATATAGTTGTTTGTACCATCCTGTGATTGTTTTATGTCCTGACAGAAAAGAAGCAGTTGTCTTGTAATAAAAATGTTGGCAAAGTGAGACACTACCTTTCCACAGAGTGCTCTGGAGGATGCTTCACAAAGGAAGAGCTGGGAATCAGGCTTTTTTGTTAGCTTTTGCAGGTTCTGTTGGTAGTAGAGAAAAATATTCATACTCAGACATGTTCACTGAAAGAAGAGTCCTTAGCTTACATTTGTCAAATCTATGCAGCATTCTTCAGAGAGAGATTAAAGTCTGCTTACTTGAGCATCATGAATGATTATGCTGTTTCAAAACACGTGAATGTAGACATCAAAGCAAAATCATCTGGAGAAGATAATGTACCACTCTCTGTAGGGACAAGATAACCAAAAGGAGATAAAGTTGGATTGGGAATAGCCAAACACTGAGCAGTCTTAAAAATGAAATAGAATTATATAAAATAGAAACTCAATATGGTGCTTCAACCTTAAGGGATAATTTATTTTTGCTACATGACAGTATGAGATTTCCAGATTACTTATGTCACAAATGAAGTCCTTTTTTCCCCCTATGTTGTTCCCCAGTTTGAATCACAGAATCAGAGATTAATTTATGAGGAAAGGGACCTTTTGGAGTCCAACCTGCTTCTCCTGGTGTGTCTAGTCAAATCAGATGACTCAGGGCCTTGTTGAGTTGATTTTTGAGTGTCGCTAAGGTTTGAAACTCCAGAGCTGTCTAATCACCTTTTTAAGGGCTTGACCACTGTCATACTGAAAAAGTTTTTCCTTATATCTTATTGAAAATTCCCATGTCATGACTTGTGTCCATAGTTTCTTGCCCTATAATAATGCTTCTTGTTCAAGTGTACATAGAGTGCCACAAGAGAAATGACCAGGCACATTTTCAGATGAAGTCACTATACGTCAGTATTGAGTCTCTGTAGGAGCTGAAGTCTGCTGATCCTATTTTCCTGCAGAAAGTAAAAGAATGGTTTGAGGGTTTTTTCAGTCCTGAACACATCAATTAAAAAGGTGGGCATGAAATTTCTAGAATAGATGTATTTCTTCTTTGAACTTTGAGTCTTGTGTGACTGCCTGAAGATATCTTCAGTAGTTGTCTGTACTTCCATATATGTATTAACTGGTGTGCAAGGAAAGCCGCTTATTACTAATCTTAATAATGGTGTTGCAAGGATTTCACTAACATTGTGAAGCTTTTGATTGAACAAAGATACCAGTTTAAAAAGCCTGATTTGATTAAATACAGGAAAATGACATATGAAAGGAGATAGGTGTAGTTTTTTTCTAACAGTTTCTCTACAACAGACATGCTGACTGTTAATTTAGTCTTGACAAAAATGTTTACACAGCTAACCACTACAGCTTAAACAGCTAATTTTACAAACACTGTGTGCAGAATCATGTAGGATCCATGTAAGTTTGTGACAGTGAATAAACAATATCAGAAATGGAAAAAGTCTTGTGAGAAATGGGCCAGTGAAAAGAGTGTAGAGGCTAGCAAAAATACCTTAAAAACTGAAGCTGTTACTATTGTTTAAAATGGAGTTTCTGTGGTTTTTTTCCTGAGTCATTGCTTCTTCTTCCCAAAATTCCTTGAGAAAGCTCTTATCTCTGTAGCCAGGACTGAAAACAATGTGTCCTTGAAGTTTGTTTAAGTTTTCCTATTGGCTCTTAGTTAACCCTTTCCCAATTGGCTGTTATCCCCAGCTTCTTATTGGACCCATTAGGATTCTTTGAAAGGTTATAAATACCTCTGCCCATGCAATAAACTCTCTGCTTCCTCTCCGGTGGTCTCTGCGTGTCTCTCTGTGGGGCTTGGGGGTCACATGGAAGGGGACAGTGGAGGGGCAAATCCCTACTATCTGAGGAGGGAAGAACTCCCATTATAGGGACGTGATCATCCCCATTAATCAACTATCACATAAGTGGTTTTAATAAAATTGTAAAAGCACAAACTAAACTGCCAACACAAACGCAATTTCAAAGGAACAGTTTATCTCCTGGATTTGTCTTTTTCCACATGCAAAGCAAAGGAGATAATGCTTGCTGATATTGATCTCAGGGTCCAATCATAAAAAATTAAAAGCAATCTGTCAGAAAAGAAAAAAGAATGTTTTCCATTTTGCTTAGAGAGCTCTTGAGTGCTTGTGTGAATGCAATTTACAATATTAATAAAATCCTCTTGGAAATATTATTTTACTTTTATCATTTCTTTTTCGTCACTGATTAAATAAAACACGCTGCACTACTTGGTTCACTTTTCTGCCCGTAGATGTGCTGGAATATTTAACTACAAGTTTACATATGTGTGTCACCAAGTCCAGGACACTGGTAACCCAACTGTTTTTGGTCTATAGGAAAGTGGACTCAGTGAAAGTTTCTCCTTTTCTTCAATGTCCTTTGAAAGAGAAGGATAGGGAAATAAATCTCCATGAGGATGACATCTGGGACCTGGGCGGATCTCTGAGAAGGCTACTGAGTCAGGTAATAGGATTTACTTCTCTAGGGTTTTTTTTAACATTTCAGTTTAAGAAATGTCTCTTTCAATGAAAAGTCTCCTTTGTACATTGTGAGGAAGATAGCTGTTTTCATGAAAAACAGACGCAGAGAAGCATTGATCTACATGGGGTTGATCTCTATACATTATGTCATATGATCCATGATAGTGAACTCTGAAACCACTGACAGTGAAGTTGGGTTAAAATTGTAATAAATCATGCCTACTGATGGTAAAATCATTTTTTGCAGGGGAGCAAGCAGGTTTAAATACCTTCTAGGAAGGGCCTTAAGAAGCCATCACTCCACATAAACACATCGCTTACACAATATGTACAATCAGACTAAGGAGATGAACTCTTTGTGAAAGACAGCATTGTGATATTGCATTGGCAGATATGTAAATACAGCTTACATGGAGTGGCAGGAACGAAATAGGAGCCTCTGGGAAAATCTCATGCCTCAAAAGCCTACTTGTGTCTCCCTTTGGGTGTCATTCAGGGGTAGCACAGTTTAAACCCTCTGTGAGGGTAATATGAAGACCAAAGCTTTCTAAGTTTCTCTGCTTCTTCTTTGTTTCCCATTCTGGACTTTTATGCCCACTGCTTGTTCTCCTGAGCATTTTATCTCCTCCCTCTCCAATAAAATAACTCCAAGGCAGTCTCAGGAGTCAATGTGCTGTCAGATGCTGTCACACAAGGATCAGTTGTCTCCCTGGTACAGTAGTGCTGCCTCCAGAATTCTGACTCTAATGGCAATACTCCCCACTCCCATGAATCCAGAAACTGCTCTTAATCCTCATTTGTGATGTTGTATGTCAGAAAGGTGATTTAGAACTGTTTAATAATCAGAGCACTGGTACTTAGTGCAAATCCCTAGAAATTCAAAAACTGTTGTTTAACTGAGGAGGTTCACACTGCCGAATGGATGGTGGAAATACCACATGAAAGTAAGTCAGAGCCACAGCTGTAACTGGGAGCTGAAAATGGCTGATGTAATTTGGTATAGGTAGAGACTGGAAGCCTTTGACAGACAGAGAAAAGCATCTGCAGTACAGACCTGCAGGTTCAATGAGAATGTATATCAGAGGATGATGTAATTACATTTCTGCTCCTGTTGTGTCACACAACCAACAGATCACAGAATCACAGAATATTCTGGGTTGGAAAGTACTGACAAAGACCATTGAGTCCAACTCTTAAATAATGGTCCATACAACAATCAAACCCCTAAGCTTTGTGTTACCAGCACCATGCTCTAACCAACTGAGCTAATCTCAGGTCATAGATGAAATTGCAGCACAGGAAATGGACCTTGAAAATAATGGGGAACCTGTTTGTCTGTGGACACTGTAATTTGCTCGAAGGAGCATTTAAAATTGCCTGATATTTCCTGCCCTAACTCAGTGAATGTTCAGGCCACCATGAGCACTAATGAGCGATGCTGTTTGTGCTGACCTGTCAGACCACTCTATTTTTTCAGTCTGTTGCAGACATAAAGCAGGCTTATTGCCATGCTCATGTAGGCTTTGTGTCTTAGTGAACACATTTTAACTCCACCAGGATGGGTAATTTGCTCCTGCTAGTTTTGCCTTTTCAGTCTCTCAAAATTATTTTGGTTTTGTCGAGTTCAATTAAACCTAACTTTGCTAAATATGATGAATTTGCTAAACGCTTCCTTTAGCTGCCAATACGTAGCAGAACTGGTGTAGAAATCAAGCTTATTGCAGCTTTTGGGGGATAAAGCTTACTAAATGAAGGTTACTGTGCTATTATGAACTCTAGCACTAATTGCAATACGAACTGTGGTTCAAACAATCTATTGATGGGAATAACAATCACCCATTGGGGACTTCTTGATGCAGCTGTGTAGAGGCACATGTGTAGAGTGAATAAGCAAACATGGTGGCATAACCTCCGTATTATTTCATTGCATTTAAAATGTAGGCCTAAGAAAATTTTTCTTACTTTCCATGTATGAAATCACACTACAAAATGTTTCCCTCTTTTTACAGTTTAATTTATTGTTTATCTGTTATTTTTATTAAATATTTTATTAAAGCAAAAAAGCTAACATGAAAAAGTAGCTACGTATTACTGTTTTACAAATTTATTGCCAAAGTCTTATTACAGCAGTACATATATAAAGTACCACACAGTTCAAGATGAAGTTCTAAAAACGCACAAACTGGCATCTCAGTTGGCTGGCAATTTCATCTAAGCTGGTTTGCTTCTGACTGTTTGTGACAGCATCATCTGTATTTTTCAGCAATGTTATTTGCAGAAGATCTAGTCCGATTTGTCAGACTTCACAACTATTTGGGGAAGTCCCAGGAAAGCTGTGCAAACAGCTCTAAGTCAACATTCAGATTCACTGCGTAGGGGCAGGAAAGAGGATTGTAATTGCAAAAGCTGTCAGATCATTCTTGGTTTGCTTTTTTGTTTTTGGTTTGTTGTTGCTGTTGTTTTTGGTGGTTTGGTGTTTTGTTTTTTTTCCTGAAGGATCAAATATAGAGCAGTGACAACTATTTAGTGGCAGCAGTGATGATCCATGCTTGTATTTTATACATACTGCGTCTTGCACTGGCATGAAGGTTTATCATTATGGTAAAATACTTTAATATACTCGGCATTGCAAGAACTTGAGAGAAAATACAGACAATATAGGTAAAAAACCCAGTAGAACACCAGCTTTCTATTGTCTTTAGAGTCATTATCCTGAGCAGCTGTATGATACACATGAACAGTGAGCCAGCTTGCTTTGGAGAAGGAAGCAGTATTCGATCTTTCCATGGAAATTCATTGCTGCTCAGAGATTTAGTTTGTATGAAGGTGCTTTGGTTGCTATTTATGACACCCTTATGAAACTGGTAGTAGTATTGGGTGGGAGAGATATGCTGCCATGGTAGCAACCAGAGGCCAGCAGAGTATTTCAAATATCCCAAGAATCATTGTACTTAGCCAGCTGAAAGCCACCGCTATGTTATTCCTACGTCTTTGTGACCATAACTTCCTACAGTAACTTCTGGATCACTGGCAGACTTCTAATGCTGTGGATCAGCCATGACACATTCCACTGACAAAGCAAAATTTGTGTCAGTAACTTCTACGTCCATGCCAGCATCATAGTTAGCCAGCTTCCCTTGAAACTGTGCCAGGTTAGTGCCTTCAAAGTCTATAACAATAGCCTATAACAATAGACCTCTAGTATCAAACAGGAACCCAGTCAGACTAATTTGGAATTCAAATTTCCTGAGAGCCATGGCAAATCAATCTGTATTTTGCTTTTATAGCACACATGCTTAGTCCATATGACTTGACAACAAACATGTTTAAGTTTCTGTGTTGTTCCTTTTATTCCATTGCTATCCAGCAAGAGCTGTCAGCTTGGAAGTTTTGCTGCTGACTGTGGACATATAAGACAGCCCTGCACCACCGAAGTCATTCAATCTTTTCCTGGCTCCATCTTCTCACAAAGCTTAAGTGTTCAAGCGCACCAATAGACTACCTGCCTACTGGGGCTTATTTAAGGTCTAGCAAGTTCAGAGCTTTTACCCTGACAGGATATGTCACACACTCACTTAGTCTTTCCCTCAGATATAAAAAGACACACAATGATCTGCCTCCAGTCGGCATTCGCAGCTTAATTTTTTCATTGTTCTTGTAGTTGTTTTGCCTACCACAATTGTGTTTCTGTTTGCATCATTGTGGTTTTTGCTTTCACGACAGTAAGCTCTGAAAGTCCCACTCACAGTAGGGTAAGATAGCTCTTAAGGGTAGGTCTTGTTCTTTCCCCTCAAAAGCTCAAGGTGTAAATAAACGTATTAGAGGACCAGGGGAAAGGAGAACCTGAGGAAGAGATTTTCGGGGATATGTTTGAACTCACATATAAACTCTGTGTTTAAGAGGAAAACAAAACCATTTCCAGTTTCAACAACTGGTTTACCTACAAGTAACATATTTGCCGTGTTCCCATATGCACATTGAGGCTCACATTGTATATGAATGCATTTTTAATTGTCATCTAAATTCCTGATCACCACAAATGAGATCATACATGTAATAAGTACTACTATGATAGCCATTCAGACACTTGCCTTTCACATGGTTTCTGATGTGTTTCTCCTTGTCAGATTGTAGTGGATTGAACCTGGCCGGATTCCATGGACTCATTAAATCCCTTCCTGCAACTAGGAAGTAAGGAGAGGGGTCATCCACCCACCACCCTCATGGGCAAAAAACAGACTCAAAGTGAGAGAATACCTAAATTTATTACTAACAGGATGAAAGCTAAGCTAAAAAGTGAGAAAAAAAACCAGTCTTAAAACACACACCACACACACACACCCTTCCCCCCCCCCACCCCTCCTTCTGTCCTTGGGGGATTGTAGTTGGTTGCAGTTGCTGCCACTTGTGATGTGAGTTTCCCCACCCCTCGGGATCACTTCTCCATGGGGTGCAGTAAAGGTTGAGTCCCTGCACCCCAATGGGCCTCCACGGGTTGCAAGGGGACATCCTGCTTCACCACAGTTTACAGGGGA
>VWZG01005502.1:6084-17926 GCA_013396735.1 Grallaria varia | reverse complement strand
CAAGTTAAGTATTGCTATAGTTCCATTCAAATTTCACAAAGGGGAGATTTTCCCCCATCAATCCTCTATACAAAAGGACTAATGGAGAAATCAATATGTATTTCTTATCCTGTAGACCGTAACTAAACAAAGAATCACTGAACTTCATTAAGCATTAAGTCATGGGGAGCTCCAAATTTGCTTACTGCTTCTAGTGGTAAAAGAAAACAATGTTAACATCTACAACTTGACTAGACAGTAACAGAAAAAGGACAAAACATAAGCAAAACCAAAATAGAAAGTAAAAATTCTAAAATGTTTTATTATTTTACATTATTTTATAGTGTATTACATGGAATAATCTCTCAATATAATATGAAAAAAATACATATTTCAACATTTTCTCCAGATATTAAAAGGACTCAAACTGAGGAGAAACAGTGTTTTGAAAACCACATAATTACATTCAATCCTTGACCAGTCAGCTAAGGAGTTAAAACTAACTTACTGAAATGGCATAAACCTTTTACATAAGAACATGAAATCTAGCTTCCTTATGATGAACTGTAAAATATATTTTCTGCCTGGATTCAGATGCTTTTATCCTGTCAATATTATTTGAATGAAAATAAGTGCAACAGTAGAGGTTTCTATTATGTTATATCACTTTAGCAGAGAAGCAAAATGAATCTGGGTTTGAAGAAATTGTTACCCTTCTTAATGTAACAGATGATCCATAGAAACTAAACATGGAGTGGTGGAGGAGCTCAGGACAATAATGAATGTTTGAAATATGTGATGCTTCACTGATTGAACAGTTCATCAATATGTTTGAAAACAGTTTGGTTTTTCGTATCTGTAGAAACTCATCAGCATGCTGTTGTGTGATTATAGTCTATATCACTACAGACTTGCTCTAGTAAGACTATGAGTCTTTGCAATAGAAGAGGAAAAAAGTATGGAAAATGCCTTCTTATTGTTCCTAGAATAGCATCATTTGATTAAAAACAGTAAGTTAAATTAGTGCAACTTAGTGATAAATGAATAGAGGAAAGTAGGCCCCTAAGAAATCCCAGAGGTCAAGAAGTGAGAGACCAGACTTGGGAGACTGTGTGGTGCAGTGGATAGAACAAGGGGAAAAGTGGAAAAATGCCATGGGCATGCCTGAAGCACAGTTTAGCATGAATTGTATCTGAAAGGCATTTCTACAAGAAAGACTTTTAAAACACAAAATGGAAGTTTTAAACTATAATAATGTCTGTCTAGGCCATTTCACTCTGTTTTAAATACGCTTGAGGTAAGATATGGCACTAGCGCAAGATAAAGAGTGCCCTTCAGGACCAGGGGAACAAAGGTCAGAGTCTCAGAAAGAAAAAGGCAGTCAAGGGATCATTGTAACCTCCAAGTGTTGTACGTGTTCTCCACCTCATTGTCCCACCAGCGCATCAACATCTTTTTCTCTCAGCATGTTAGTGTAGAGTTTGGATCAGCCTTCAGTGTACAAAGCCAACTCTTTCTCATCAACTGCCCTTGGAAAGGTTTGTTTGCAACAAGTGGCAAAATGGATCCAGGAACTCTATCCCATCTAAGCCTTCTCTAAAATGGTAGGAAGTTTAATTTGGAAACTGCAGTGGAGGTAGCACAAGGACATTCATAGAATCATAGAACGGTTTGTGTTGGAAGGGATCTTAAAGATAGAATTATAGAATCATAGAATATTAAGGGTTGGAAGTCACCTTAAAGATATCCAACTCCAACCCCACTGCAATGGACAGGGAAACCTTCCGCCAGACCAGGTTGTTCAGAGCCCCATCCAGCCTGGGTATCCCAGGGATGGGATACCCATAGCCTCTCTGGGCAACCTGTGCCAGTGCCTCACCATCATCACAGTAAAGAATTTTTTCCTAATATCTAATCTAAACTTACTCTCGTTCCATTTGAATTCCTTTTCTTCATTCCCCTTTGTCCTGTCACTACATTATTGCGAGGGATACTAATGGTCACCACTGTAGAACCAATATGATTAAGCAATGCTGTTTAATTGTTATCATAACAACTCTGATATAACGCAGACAGCATACACACTGCATACACATTGTAAACCACCTCGTGATTGGATAATATAAAAACACACAACTTTATTGGTGTAAAATAAAGTCCTTGTGACCACTCTCTGCGGCTGCTGTTTTTCAATCTCCTGCTGCAGCTTCTGTAAGTTTACATTCCTCTCCTTGTTGATCTCCATGGAGACTTCTTAAAATAACTTTACACTGCAGTCTTAAAGGACCCCGCAGCATTAATGCATCTAGCAAGGCAGGGTCATTCAGATGACCATTTTCTGCAAGAAATTCCCCAACACTACATGCTCCTGTAAACAGTCTTGCCCCATCTTTCCTGTGAGTTCCTTTCATGTACAGGAAGGCCAAAACTGGGGGTGATCACGTCCCAGTACTGGGAGATTGACCCTCCTTTATATGGTAGGGTTTTGCCCCCCCTTTGTCCCCCTNGGAGAGGAGAGGAGAGGAGACTGCTGCAGCTCACAACTCCAAGTCTGACCAGCAACAAGAGTTACCATGGGCACATGCACACAAGCACACATATATGCCACAAATATACACAGACAGCCACATGGATCAGCAGAAGCAAACACACAGAGCAGTCATATAAATCTGTGTGGCTCTACTGGCCTCATCCTGGTCCTCTGGCTGAACAGGATGTGTGGGGGTAGAAATCAGCAACAAGGAGCCTGGCCAAGATATCTGCAAAGCCTTGGACAAATACCCAAAGGCAGGAAGCCTTCCAAGGATGATAAGAGTTGATCCCTTATCCTGTCTGAAGACATCAACTCATCTTCGGACCTCCAAAGACTATTTGCATTTGACAAGATTTGTAGTTTCTGTGTATTCCCTGCCCTGTACACAAAATCTGTTTGGCGAGACTTACTGTCTTACTGTCTTACTCCACCTTGTGTCCATGAATAATGGATGAATTCCTCCTGCCTTGCTTTCCCTTAGTTAACATAATGTATTCTCTGGATTAGCTTAGCCTGTCCTTTCTTCAGCATAACCCAACCTTCTAATTACACCAAACCTATATTATACTGAAATTCTTTTCAATAAATGTCTTTGTCTTCCCCCTGAGACAGGGTCCGTAGTTATTAATCGTAACAAGGATGCAAATCTACTAATGGGGAACATGTATGTGTAGACATAGATATAAGGTGGATCCACCCAGCAGCTGGGCTCAAATACTGTGTTTACCCTGTAGTCCATAATGTGTGTTACTGGTAGCCATTATGTTCCATTGTAGATGTACAAAGAGCTTTTATCCCATAACCTAACAGGTTATGCGACATTAAAAAAGACACACCATTCAAATCTAAAATAAAAATAAGTGACAGATGGGCTTGGGGGTTTTTTGTGGTGGTTTTTTTGGGGGTTTTCCCAACAAGAAGCACAGGCTGAAAACACACTTTCAGAGTGCAGCAATAGAAACTGCAAAATTTATTTTCTGTTGTTGCTAAATCGCTCAGTTTTGATTAGTTTTGGGTTTGCTTGCAGATTTAGCCATGTGTTATCAAGTGATTGGGAATGGATTTTTAGAGTGAATAAGGTGGGATGGATTGCAAAAGATTAGTTGTCCAGAAAGTTATTATAATCTTTTGTGCATCGGGTGCTGCTCCAAAGTTATCCCAGAATGATAACTGCTGATAACAAATCAGTCTAAGCATTCTGTGATAAAAATTGGAAGTTGTAGCCTGTTTCTAGGCAGAAATTTGCTTCAGTAGTTGCCCAGCACTATCAGACCTTGCTGTCACCTCTGTAGTTCACAGACTTGTGATCAGCCTCTTGTTTCTGCAGATAGAGGAGTCTCTGTAGGTGTGCACAAGCCTTGAAAAGAAGCAGCCTTGCAATAAATGACTGGAACTCTCCAGGCTGTCATTACTATACCCAACACATTCGCAGTTATAAAAGCTGAAAATGCAGCAAAGTAAAAGCAGCAGCACAAGTGTACTGTTTGCTAAGCTCTGAAAGCATACTTACAGCTTGCTAGATGAACCATCAAAGGAGCTGACTGTTTCTGTTCTTGTGGAAAAGAACAAGGAAAATTAAGTGTTGGGAATGAGGAGAAATGTCACTGAGAGGGCGCCAATAATGAAAATAATTAATTCTTCGATTTTTCAAGTATTTAAATGAAAAATCACTAGAAATTATTTCCTGTACCTCAAGCTAATACCACAAAAGTCAACATTCATTATGGTGCAACGCCCATATGAGTTTTTTCGTGCTTTTTCTAGCTGATGTCCTCTTACTAACTGAACATAACAAGCCTCATAGTCATAAACATTTCTACTTTTGCATGTCTCTTTTAACCAATAGTGCTTCAATTTCAGTCATTTACCAAAACAGCTGAGGAAAACCTTCTCTGTGCATAATTACATGGAAGATCCTTTGGGCATATCTTTTTAGTTTTAGTGTAACTGTAAAACAGATGTCATTTAGCAGTAACTAATTCAAATAGCTGGTAGCTACTAGGGTGAATTAGCCATTAGAATGGATTCAACAACAAGAATGATAAATTGGAGCTTTCCTCGTCAGCCACCTGTTCAGGTGGGCTTTCAGAAAAAATACTTGTATTACCATTTTTCTGCCTTGGCCTGGGGTGCAGTTAATTTTCTCCATAGTAACTGGTATAGGGCTGTGTTTGGATTTGTACTGAGAATGGTGTTGATGATATAGATACGTTTACACTACTGCTGAGCATACAAGTAAGGAGTTTTCATGAATTTCTGTGGAGTTATCTCCTTTCAAAAGAGGCAGAAATTATCAAGACACTGTTATGGGATGTTAAGAGTTTAGTCACCTGCTCCAGCTGCTTTAGCCTGGGGGTCCAGCTATAGGACCAGCCACTGGAGGAGTCCAGCCCAGTGCCTTAGAGACCTGGGGCTTCTGCCTGTGCTGAGGAAATGGCTGCAGGTTCAAATGGTAATGAAGCTATTAAGCAACTTGACAGCCCTTCCAGATTTACTGCCAAGTACACATGCCTCTCACACGCACAGTAGAACTGAGAAAGATCCAGATGGCTCCCCAACAGCACAGGGTCTATGACTCATGATCCTGCTCCAGTCACCAGCACTGTTTTCGCTCACCTTATTTGCGCCATTTCCCACCATACCCTGGTTTTCAGGACATACACCTTTCCCACCCTATGACCAGAGGTTGAAGACCCCCACTCGGTCCAGTAACTGACACGGAGACCCCATTACTGACACCACGGGCTGGAGCACATGCAGACTGATCCTGGGAGGTGGCATCCTATCCCCTCATGCACAAGACTCTCACCAGTACTGATCACACCCTTTTTACAACAACCAGCCCCTTTTTTACCTTTTCTGCCTATCCCTGTTTTGTTTCTCCTTGTTTCCTTCCCTGGCATGTCCTCTCTGGGTTTGTACAGCTCTGACAATTCCCTCCCCCTCCAAGTCCTGGTTTACAGCCTTTTCCACTGCTGATCTTCCTGGAAGTGGCACCTGTAGTTCCTTGATACTTTCTTGATAGTCTCTTGTGAGTGGTAAGGTTTGGTTTTTTGTGATTTTCTCCATGTTTACTTTACCAGGTCTGTGTCTGTATATATTTTTTCTCTGTCTCTCTCCTTCTTATTACACCCTGTTGCATTTGTATTATCCAGATATCCCCAAAGGTTCTAGCACTCTCCTCCCACATGTACTTACAGGTTTTTCCTTGAAGAACGGAAAAGTGACTTTCAGTCGTTACATGAAAAATTAATTTATTTTCCTTCTGTAATTCCTCAAAGCATGTGCTTACAAGTGGTAATTGCCCTTTTCTCTGTTAAATCTAGCCTTTACCTATCAAAAAAAAAAAAGTGTGATAGAACTTCTGTTAAGCTAAATAACTATGAGAAAATTCAATTATTACTGCCTACAATGTGAATGCAGAATAGGCAAAAAAAGTCTTTTTTATTTGGAGACTGGGGCTAAGGGATGGGCAAGACAGTCTTTACAATTGCATAAATGACCATTTTGCAGATTTTAAGTACAGATAGATATTGGGTTTTGGTTTTAGCTACTTTTCTTTTTGCCCAAGCAAGCGTATGTTCTTTCTTTCTGGTTTCCTCCTTGTTAGCAGAGTATTGCTTTGGTTTGTTTCAATCGTTTGAAGGTATGATGGCAAATAAGATCAATCCAACAAAGAAAAAGGACAAACTTTACATCAAACAAGTCTGCTGCTTTTTTTAACTGGTTTTAGCATTATGCTGCCACACAAGCTCAGCTTTCTCCCAGTCCCAGCGATCCAACACTAGGCAGAAGATTCTTACCTTCTCTTGTTAGATTACCCAAAAAAAAGTGCATCTCCAGAACTATATATAAAAGTTAATCCACACATGGAGTTGAAATATCTTATGAAGCAGAGAAAATAATGAAAATAAATGTGCTGCCAGTCACAAAAAGTAAATATTTTCATTCCATAGGGAGTCCAGTAGTTTGTATATTTTGCAAAGTTACTCACTAAAGAGGGAGGGAGAGATTATGGGAGGTTGCTTATTTCTACATTACAGTTCTACATAAAATCAGTGTGGTCTGTGATATTCTCTTTACTTCAGGGGTCAATATTAAGCAGGCAGAAATATTCAAGAAATTGAATTTAAAAGAGCTTCAGATGCAAGATATTATTTTTTTTATCACATCTGGCAAAATAAATTTTAAACCTTCATTTTTTTAGCATAATATGTAAATGTAGAAGCACACAAGCTGTCTCAAGTCAAATCTAGCTTAGTATAAACCTGTCATAGTATTGTAGTTGCACCTGAAATATTCTAAATAATAATGAAAAAAGGTTTGTAGGGAGAAATAACAAACCAATTTAAATAGCTGAAAAATAAAATAAAAAAAAAAAATAAAAAAAAAAAACACGCACCATTTCTAAGAACAGGAAACTTTTGAAGAGGAATTGACTACACAGCTGCATAATGCAGAAAGAACCAGTTCCTCTGAACCTTAACTACATCAAGGCATCTACATCCCTAAGTATTCCTTGTGTGGGAACCAGCTGTGACACTTAAAAATTTATATCCTAGCTCATGCCTCACAAGCTTACCCAGGTAGATAAGCCCTGCGGTGACTTTAACAAAGCCAGAGTAAATTCTGTGTTTAGAAAAAGGCCTAAAGCCTGCACATGAAAGACCAAATTTTCAAGCATCCAGCTGCTCCTGTTGTTAAAAACAAATGCTGCTTTTTTCCAAATTCAGTTAATGAGAATTTCAAAGGCTCACAATAACTTTGTGTTCTCTCAGCAGCAGCATCTGGTCTCATCTGATCTACACTAGTCTTAACAAATACATCTTTTTTATTTGCCTATGGAGTATGAAGTCATTTTATTTTTCATAATATGTCCACAGGCCATAAAAATATGAAAGCTGAACAATAGTAATTATGTATTATGGAAAAATATGATTTTTTAAAAAATAAAAATGTAGGAAATACAAATATTCTTGGACATCAAACAGCGAATTTGTAGTGTACTGTATTTAACCCAGCAGATTACAACTGTGATTATTCTATTCGACATTGCAGAAAAAAACCTGCTTAGAGCATATAGATATATTGGAAATGAAAATGAGGGATTAGAAAGACATTCTGTGGTAGTTTGGAGGATTTTTTTCTAAGTTTGATCACATTTTTGCCATCAACAGAGTAGCAGAAGATATCAGAAGTCTTACAGAAAAGTTATTATTACTGTTTGTTCTCCAATATTAAACAGAAGTGCAGTGCAAAATGTTGGATACAGAAAATTTGAAAAACTTTTAGGAAAAGTCTCACTAATGAAAGGAGTAAATGCTTAGTTTCCAAGAATAATGGGCCACCTTACACAATGAGCACGGCTCTGATTCCTTCTAGAAGAGAGAAATAAGACTGGCGAAGTCAGAAGAGATGTCAACAACCTTTGTTGTTTAAGGCTGTCTAGCAAGTGTGTTATGATACCAAACGTTTTATTCATCGCAATGAGAAATTTTGATATAAGCCTTTTGCTTCAGATATCAAGCTGCAGCCATGTATCACTTAGAATATGTGTTCAAGGCAATGTGCATGTGCTGAAGGTCACTAATGCCCTGACCAGCCACAACTTTACCCCATTCATAAGCAATTCTCTCAGTCAGAGCATCTTTGGCCTTTGGGTGATCGAAGGATTTCAGTCTAGCACATTCTTACTGCTTTAGTACAAGTCAGCTCACAGATCTTGCTTTTCACTTCTGAACCCTTAATCTTAGTGCATAATTTGACTCATGATGGAAGTCCATCTTTTTTTTACAATTTTGCTACATATTTAATTGGACATTAATTATATAACATCTCAAGTCTAAAAAAGTTGAACGGCTACAGAAAGTTGAAGTTCTAATAGTAACATCACTCAGTAAATAAAAAGCAAGCACAACATATAAATTAAAAGAATTATTTAGATTGTGGTTCTGTGTCTAATTATCCATTGTGAAACTGAAGTGCGGGACAAGAGAATTCAATTATATCAAAACAAACGTGGTTTCCAGTACAGTGCTAATGACCGTTGTTACTTGGCAGCATATTCTGACAGCACCATATACCCACCACTTCGTGCTAATGAGGCAATGTTTGTAGCCAATGTTCTATGGAAGCATTCTTAAGTGCTATGTCTAAATATAAAATTAAGGTTTCATTGAACAAAAGAAAATTTAGTGAGACTAGCTATTTGTCCTGAAGTCGGTATCAGAGCAAACTAGTCTAATATAATCTATCTTAGTCTAATCTAGGGTAAATGAAAAATTAATCATCTTTTAAGTGATGTGGAGACATTCTAGTTAACATTTTTTTTAAACTTAAAATATAAGACATTTAAAAGGGATCTACAAGTCTGATTGATGATAAACAAGATATTCTGAGTCGGAAGGAATGCCCAAAGATCAATGCATTCAACTTTTCAGTGAATGACTCATATGGGGATTGAAGCCCCTACCTTGGCATTATTAGTAACATTCTCTAACCCAATGAGCCAACCCACAATTGGCTAGTTACCTAAGAATTTTCCCCCTTCATGACAAAAGTCGGAAAAAGAGTCCCAGGAAATATTTTGAGAGTGTTTATATAATTTGGAAGAATAACATATTCCAAGTGGTTTTATAATTTCCTGGTTTGTGATTACAAATAACACCTTATAGATGTAAAAAGACAGCCTTTAATCCCAAAACAAATGCCTCTGTCTTTCTAAATTACAGCAGTCCACCCTAGGCTACTCTTTCCAGAGGCTAATTAATTTTATGGGGAAAACAAACTTTTTCCATAGTCACATAAACAGACACTGACAGAGAATATGATTCTCCCTGATGATATTTACTGCCACATAATGATAGGACTGATGAGAGAATTTAAAAATCATCTAGCTTATGTCTTTGTACAAAGAAAACTCAACCATATTGATTTAATTCCTTGCTGATGTTTGTCCAAGTTACACTTAGAGAAACTCCATGTCATAACCAAAACATGTATTTGAGTGCTTTTTTTACTTGCCACTACAAAATCTGTCCTAATGCACAATTTGAATATCTGCCTATTTTTTCTATAGTTGAAAAATTTTACCTTGCCCATTACGTGAATAGAAGACATACCACTTCTTTTCAGCTTGAGGCAATTCTTCTGTTAGTCAGACAAGTATCTATGTTTCCACTGTTCTTCAGATGCAAAGCAAAATGTTCAGTTTTTCCTTCTAGGTCATATTTACTGTACTTCTGAAAATCATTCTTATCCCCTTGGGTCTCTCATTTGGTTCGTAACTTTAATTGAGAACACCACCTAAAATAGAGTGCTTTTTATCATACAGTAGCTTACAAATTCAGCTGTTTCTGCAGGAAGTATTGGATGCTAAGGAATGAAAACTTTGGGAGAGGAAAAATTTAGTGGCAGATTGGAGACAAAAGGTCTCATAGCAGATGAAAGAAAGCAACTGCATTCATAAGAATAATGTTACACAACTATACTACATGCTAGTTTCATGGGAAAATAGATTAAATTTCATCTGATTTCAATGCCTTACAATTTCCTACCTGAAATTTTACTTAGAGTATAAATGGCTGGGCTGGAGGGAGTGGGAATGTATGCAGGATTCCACTGTCCCAATTTAAATAACAGTTACAGTGAAAGTGTGAAATGTTTTCAGTAAAAGCAGTACCTAATATGAATATAAATTCTTTACCTCTGCATAGACAAAAACTGGTAATTTTTTAGTACATGTATTGCAATTGAGATTATGTTCTTTTGACACCTATGATAAATTATAATAAATATGTTTTTTTCATAATTCTGGCTGTGGGATGGTATTTATTGATATTTTACTTAGTTCCTTTATTGTTTAAATGAAATGTAGAGCATTATAAAATAAATCAACACAAACAAGACACAATAAAAATTCCCACTCAGATTTTCCCCGCAATATCAGGAAGCTTAATATAGGTTTGAATAATAAAAAAATAATGCAGTGAGAGAACCTAGATATTATTTTCTTTACAGTAATAGAGAGCTCAGGTGAAATAAACAGACTTTGTTAGGTATTTAAAAAACGAGGAGGCTTATCCATAGAAATCTGGAAAGACTGTTAAAGGAAATACAAGTATCTATTTATTTCAATTATTTCAGTGTTGTGAGGTTCATTCTGGAGTAAAAGGACTGGTAGACACTTAGAGTAAGCATTAATAAAGATCATGCTCAACTGCTGGGTTTGAGGATGAACCCTGGCAGAAAACAGTTTCTATACTTTCTTGTTTATTTTCTATTATTTCTTAGTCCATGAAGGCATTCAAGACCATGCTTTAGGGATTTCTCATTATTTATTCTGCACTCCTTTTTCATACAGAGCAATTGATACCAGACTTAACAATGCTGCAGAAACTCATTTCTGCACACCATCTAACAATCAATACCAATTAATTATGTTTTCACTTGTCTGAATACCACAAACTCATGCTTCAATAAAAATTCAGTAGTTCGTCACATAGACATTTTTGAGTCAGCCTTCTTGTAGTATGTTATGCCGAGGAGAGAAACTTTTAGATGTCTTCCTTGTAACAGAAAACAACCAGGGATGTTTTGTCACTATCCAAAGAAGAACACCATAAAATTAGTCTCTAATCCTTCTGTTCATCTCAACCTAATAACTTAACACTGCCTAATATTTGTCCATAGCACATGTAGTATCTGCTGTCACTGTATTTGTGATTCTGCAGTGGAATTTGTAAGGTTTGGTGGGAGAAATTAGACCCTTCCAGCAGTGACGAAGAAGTGATCATCATCTGCTGTCCACAGTCAAAAGCAGAAAGTACTCATGATGGGAAAATGGCTGTCAAGGAGATAAATAATTTCTCATACACGTGCTAATATGTTGTAGTGGGTTGACCCTGGCCAGATTCCATGAACTCATTAAATCCCTTTCTGCAACTAGGCAGAAGGGAGAGGGGTCATCCACCCACCACCCTCATGGGCAAAAAACAGACTTAAAGTGAAATAATACCTAAATTTATTACTAACAGGATAAATGCTAAACTAAATAGTGAGGAAAAAAAAAACAGTCTTAAAACCCACACCACACACACACACACACTTCCCCCCCCACCCCTCCTTCTGTCCATGGGGGGTTGCAGGCAGTTGCAGTTGCTGCCGCTTGCAATGTGAGTTCCCCCACCCCTCGGGGTCTCTCTTCCATGGAGTGCAGTAAAGGCTGAGTCCCTGCATCCCAATGGGCCTCCATGGGTTGCAAGGAGACATTCTGTTTCACCACGGTTTACAGGGGACCACAACTGAGTCCATCCCCTACTCCGGGGGGGG
>VWZG01005500.1:144757-221756 GCA_013396735.1 Grallaria varia | reverse complement strand
GAGATAAATCCCTTTATCAAAAGCAACAGGCATTTTTTTAAGTAGCTGGCACAGACTTATCTGAACAAAAAAGTTTTGTACTAACTTCACCAAGTTTGGCTGAAAATCCTGTGGAAATAATGAGCTGAAAAGATTTTGACAACCAGACAATTGATACTTGTCCTTCAGCAAGGTTAAAAAGAAAGGTGAGCATTGTTTGGGTGTCATTATTTTTATTTATGTCCATATGTGCTATTTCTTTCACATTTCAGAAAGATTTATCAAATTAGAGCAATACGCTGCTGAAGTTCAGGCCACTTCTATTTTGGAATATGTTATTAGTATTATCTTCTCTATTCTAAGTTATCCATAACCACTTTCTAACTACAATTTCAATATTTTTCTTTCTCAAAAACAACTTTGTTGTTCTTACAGCTAGAACCACAGATGAAAGTGGAAAAGAAGCCTGAGCTAATCAAAGTGTGAGACAACATGTGTTTCATTAAGCTAAAATCTATAAGCTATAAATCATCATACTTACTTAGTTGTGTCAGTGTCTTTTCGAAGTACATATGTATTCTAAATAGTTCTAAATTTAAGTATATACATAACTTTATATATTCTAAATAATTCTAAAATGTTTTCAATTATTAATCAGTGCAAGTAAGGAAGGGAAAGATTAATAAGTATCTTGATCTGTCCATAAGAGTTATTCCAGAGATAAAAATATATGCAACGGTTATTATATGGGTGAGATACAGCTACCTCTCCCATTATAGACACTGTGATAGGTAAATGTCTGCCTTCCCACAAAATATTTCCTTTCAGTGCCAGGAAAAATCCAAGTCAATAAAGTGTATATTAATGTTTAACATTTTCTCAGTGTTTTCATTGAGTAGCTATCTTAATTTCATTATACCATCTGTCAGTTGATTAGAACCATTACTTTCTTCTGTATGCAGCAGTTAAAGAGCTTGCAGTCAGAAGCAACCTCTTCCCCCTCAAATTTTCTTACCCCAGATCTCACACCAACCTCTGCCTCACACTGAGGTTTATCACTGGTCCTAGGTTTTCAGGTAGTTTTAAAGTAGGTAAACTTTTTTTAAGCTTTAATGTTTTTTTTTTAACCATTGAATGGAATATTTACTGACAAAACTCTTTTGTTTTGATTTTTTTTTTAATCTAGTGTTTGTATAAGTATATGGCCTTCTACTAATCATTACCATTTTTTTCCTGATGGATAAACAGCTCAGAAGTAGAATATGCCACTAGTAGAATAGTGGCATAAAGAGACAAAGGCAAAAATGACCTGCATAGTGGATCTTTGATGATGATACTATGAGACATAATGGAACAATACATTCATGGATACAAGAGTATATTTTAGTGTAGGTTTTTTTAATGCTAATACATAATCATAATCTGCAAGGTGAATATTAACCATATGATGATGTCCTAGTTACAAGGGCCAGGACCAGTTTATCACTACGTGAGTATAATCAAAACTGCTTATTCTACACCCTCCGTGCCATTTCTGATGGACCGTTAATAATGGATCGTTTGCAGCAACTGCCCAGGGCACACCTGACACCTCAGGCTACAAGGTGGGTGTTAAAAAACTCTGGAAGATAGGGGAGTGTCTCTGTCTTTATACCAGTGACTCGGCTATGATAACTCCCCTCTGGGGAGGCATCAGCATCTTCACACCCAGACTGAGGGGTCAGGTCTGCTAATGGGCCCTTAGGGACTGGCATAGTAGGCAGCTGCAATGACCTAGACCATCAAAGAAGTTAAATCACCCACAGTGAAACTCCCCGCCCCTGGGGAGGGATTGGGCATTCCCACCTGAACCTGAGCATATGTAATCTTTGCATTTGGAGACTTCTGGTACCACTTACTGAATCCAGAGGAGGGCCAGAATCTCAACAGGACTACTGCTGCCGCTCTTAGCAAGACTGCGATCATTACTTTGACAGAGCTGCAACCATCATCCTCACCAACAGGTTTCTTTTCCTTTTCCTTTGCACTCAGGGGGACCATGTGGTATGCAGCGCCAGGGCTAATGAACACCATTCTGTTCTTGCCCCGGGGTGCTAAGTTATACATCTGTTTTTGTGGGTTTAAGCCAGTTTTTCTATGTTTCATTGTATTTACTATACTAGTAAACTGTAACTCTAACTTGTAATCTCTGTTGAGTTGGGTTCATTTCTTCCACTGGTTTACTTTTAAACTAGCACAGATAATAAGTACAGAAAACCTGGATCCTGGTGGAACAGAGTACTACTGGCTTTCTGCTCTTATATACCTTCTCTCTGTGGTCCTGTGATACCAGTGGAGAGGGTTTTGGTTTATGTGGGTAAACCTGGGGTTAAAACTGATCTCTTTGCTTTTACCTTTCTCTTTAAACATAACTATTTTATATATGCAGATTAAATACAAGGATTTATTTGAGGCCTTATAGCAGTAGGTACTGTACAACCATTACTGGCTCTTAAAGTCATTGGTAAACGTGTTGAAAGACAGAAGGCTGAAGAAAGTAATAGCAGCATTTGGCATGCACATTGATTGGAGCACACTCCCTGGCACTGGGCAGGGAGAAAAAATATCTTGACAATCATCTCTGCCTCTAGATCAGAATATTTAGTTAAGGAGGATTTTTATGAAGTGTGGAAAAGTGATTTTCCTTCCTGCTGGAGTTGTATAGCTGCAGTTAGCTCTCAGAGGTTTGGGTCATGGGTGAATGACTTTAAAAGAGATAATAATTGTTCATAGGTAGAAGAGATAGATACGGATTGACGCGCTTTTCTGTCAAGAGAGGTCCAGCGCAAACAGTCTTTAATGACTGCAGTCCACCTCAGAGACCAATGTGGGGAAAATAGGGTATAATTTATAACCAAGGATTTACAAAGCAGCAAACATCATTACCCTGTAGTGGTCCATTTGTTGCTGCTCTGGGTATGATGATATCAATATAAGGAGGATTATTTTATTACTTAAAGGCTTTGTGGGAAATGCTGTGGGTAATACCAAACAGAAGACAGAAGCAAAAAAAAAGAGTGATCAGTTAATAAAGCAATACATTTCATCATATGGTGCTTTTGTTGATAACGTATCTATTTGTGAATAGATAGGGCTGCTGTTTCTTTTTAAGAAGCAAGGAGCTTGAGTGACTAGCACTCATGAAGATCAACAGAAATAATAACTGTGTGGCCAAAACCACATTATAATATTTGAAGTTAAAATGGCTTATATAGTTTGAGGTTGTTTTGTTTTTGTAACGTAGCATGTCACTAACATCCTGATGTTTATGTGAACAGTTGAAGCACATCTGTCACCAGCAAAAGCTGTAAGTGGCATGACAGTGGTAAAGAGATATGGAAAGACAACTGAACTGCAGCAGATGTGAACTTCAAACGTGACAGGATTTTTGACTGACAAAAAGCAAACTGTGGCAGAATTCTCCAGGCTTTGTTATCTTTGCACTTTTCTCAACTAGTTCTTCTCTGTATCTTGGTACCTTTTATCATTCTGTTAGCCTACTTTGCAACTGTATTATTGTGTCCAGTGTTGCAGTTTTTAATTTCCCTGTTTTGATCTGATTTTCTGTCCTTTCAGAATTTTTTCTCTCAGTTTTATTGGAGAAATCAGAATAAAACAATACCAATATTGGTATTTTATATTCACATGCAAGTACAATAGGTACGGTAAGAACTAGAGATTGTATTAAGAAAGAGGAAGCACAAAGACAGTATGCTGCAAAAGTCTGTGTTTTAGTGGATGTTCCACAGTTCTTTTAGTTTGTTTTGTGTGATGCACATATTTAAAAATTTAAGGACATTTGAAAAATGAGGTACTGTGACCAACTTTCCTTCAGCTTTAGTGATTGAAAACAATAGAAATAGAATGTAGCATTTGTCATTATAAAGTAAGTGTAAAATGCTTGCATATTATTGGGGAAAAAAGCTATTATGTACACATTTGAATGTAATCAATATGTTCCCAGAAAGCTTTTCACTGTAGTTAAGCCAACAATTTCTGTGATAAAAGGTTGGAAAGAAAACTAATAGAAAACTTTCAAAATGCTTTAGTATGAAGCACTTTTATAGAAATTTCGTGAGACAAATTAGGTGGAACTAATTGTTTGCCAAGAAATAAGCGCAAATCTAAACAGAGTTGCTCAAATGGCAGTTTTCTGTGCATGTGATGTGGAGAAAAATGAAACTGCAGATGCTGAGCCCACTCAACATGCAATCACCTTCCCACACATCTCTCCTACCACTTTTGTCTTGGAAAGAGCAGATGCAGACTGCTGCAGGAGTGTCTCTCTTGATTCCTGTTTTGTATGTTTAGATAAAACCACTTATTTCTGCTTTTCCAAGCTTCATTCCTACAGATACTGCTGCATCTCCATCAGGTATGCTGGCTGCTGCCCCAGTCAGCAAAGGAAATAAAAAGACACATGGACACACACACACACGCACGTACTCTCAGACAACTTAGGCCAGGTAAGAAATAATAGCGAACCTGGGACTTTTTTTAACACAGAAGTCCTAGAAATAGGAGGACAACACTGCTATGCATGAAATAGAACCTCAGTGTGCACACCATACTTTATCGGATTGCCTGTAGGCTGAACAATCACATATTGCCCGGTTGCCAACCCATTTTAATTCTATTATTTTTATTTCATTTATCAGACTGTGCATTATTTCATAGTAAAGAGGCTTAGTCTTAGCACGTGGTCTTCTGTAGTCAGCTAGAAAGTACTTCCTGGTGAGGAAGCAACTAGGAAGTCTGCATTTGCCATAATCCTTTTGCTAAAGATGATGTTTTCTTGTGCCTGCCTTGGTACTTGTTTCTTATAATTTATCTGTTGCCTCATGAAAACTCACTTTGGCTTTTTTTTTTTTTTAAATCCTGAAATCTTGCACCAAAGTACAATTTAAATGCAAAACTACCAGACATTTCAACTGAGTATTTCTTTCCTTCAGTGTGGCCTTCAGTACAGACAGGATCTGAACTTCTTTTAATTTGTATTGTATTCTACTTACCCATTCCTCTCTGTTTTCTGATTAAGCTGCTATTTGCTGGACAGTCCATTTTCAGTTTGGAATAAATATTATTTTAACCTTAAAGTGGGTGTCTTCTTATGGACCAGTGGAATTTGGTGTTGCTAGCATTTGTTAGAGACAATAACACTAACACTAATTGTTCAGGATCCCACAGATTGCTTTTCCCACTAATTGATACTTAAGTCCATAAGTCATACAAAGTCTTTAACTCCAAAGAAATAAAGTCCTGAAATGCTAAGGACAGAATCCTGGTAAAAATTTAATAAACCCCCCCAAGATTTTTATTTTTACCTGATATTTAGCAAGAAGAGTGTAATTTTTATCCCCACTATATGTAGAGTGTCAGATTAAAAAAGAATCTAAGCAGAAATCTGGCTTTAAGAAGCACCTCAATATGTTCTTTAGAAGGAATCCGTTCAGATCCAAAGGTGATTTTTCTTGTTATTTTATTCACAACCCCCTGCCCTTTCTCAGAATAGCACCAGGATCTAGGACACTGGCAGCTTCCATTGGTCTGCAAGGTTGTCTGTTCCTTCCTGTGACAAGATGCAGAGTGGAGTAGAGCTTTGATGTGGAAATGCCTCAGGCTTTCATCTTATAATGAGCTCCCCCAAAAGATCCAAAAAATTCTGAACTAAAACGAAGCCACACTTCATTTTAAATAAAAGGTTGCATTTCTGCTTCTGTGCATAAATAAAACTTAAGGCAACTTGATGTGACAGAGCAGAAATAAGATTTTTTCACTGTTCTCTTGTCCGCTATTGTTTTGCACAAAGACTGTGGATTTCAGCTGCTGGGTGCCAACAATTTCGATGTAGTCCTCTTTGGGAAGTTCTTTCTAGTCTTTCTGGAGCAGGCTGTTCATTGTTGTGAATGTCCTGTCTACTTCTTGTGGTCCCCTCTGACTTTCCCTTGGGCATGCTATGTTATCTCCCACTGTCTGGAGCAGGCTTCCTCCTCATCCAGCCTTTTCAAAGGAACAGAACATGTAACTGAGAGCACACAAATAAAACAAATACTGTGTTATTGGACAGCTCTGGACAATGGCATAGGCAACTATAATGTCAAAGATCATAATTTCTCGTAGTCTGTATGCTCTGTGTGTGTACGTATCTGTGTGCATGGGTTTATGATTCTTTCCAATAGCTACTGAGCCCTTTTGGTGTTTTCTCTGCTAATTATTAATTGAATTAGAACTCTGGGGTAACAAAAGACAGCTTTCTCAGCCTTTCCGTAGTCTTCCTTTCTAAAAATAACAAAACTGCAAGTAACAATGATGATAAAGGAAACCCTGCTGTTTATGATAAAATTTACAATTGACTAACAATGATATTTTACATTTATCAACTGTGTCATGGTAGTTTCAAATCTCAGTAGGTCTACTTTTACATGCCCTTGTGAGCTTGCAAAAGCTAAACTTAGGGTCTTTGGGTGGGTTCACAGAACCAATGTGGGCAGCATCTAATACAACATCAGTTTCACTGTCTGGCTTTCCGTGATATCTCTCCAGCCTTCAGTCTGGAGTGCTTTAAAAATCTTTCCTTTCAGAATACACTGTCATTCAAAAGTAGTATTGCAGAATACATTTTAGAATAGCCTTCCTTATGCCTGTGATTTTTATCCACTTTGTTTTGAACCTTCCCAAGCATGTTCTTTTAGACCTTATGTTAAAGACAGCGTAGCAAGCTCCTTCATTCATATTTCTGATATTCCAGCAGACTTTCTCTAGTTATTTATCTGTACAGCACCTGGAAGATGAGGAATGAATTTCAGGAAAATAATTTGCTCTCCTGCCTCCTTCCTACAATTATTCTCATAGGAGTTATTGTTTGAGTTACTAATAGAGTGGGTGTTTCTGTAAGACAAAATTTCATCATCATCCAGCAGGGCAAGTAAGTTCCTTGCCTTGGTTACCTTCTACACTTCAAGGTAATCTATTTAAAATGTATTAATTACTGAAGTTCAAAGCTGCACAACAAAATCCCAATGTTACCAAATTAGTTTAATATTTAGTACCCATTTGTGTTATCTTAGGTCCGGGTATAGACTAGCAATCACAGCAATTGTCACTTGGTGGAGCCAGATTACTCTGCAAATGAATGTGCTTTACAAACAGCGTGCAGAAAAGCTTTCAAAGGCAGGATTTATAAATAGTACTTTGGAGAAAGATAAAAATTCAAAAAAATCGTGGGATTTCAATAAACCCTTGGAGGAATTAGAAGTTTTATATCTTTGCTTTAATTACTCTAGCTCAGGAGAAGTAAAGGACTTGCTGGCGGAGGAAAAGGCTATCGTCTTTTGTTGGAATAAAATGGGAATATGGTGTTGGTATATTTGATAATGTACATGCAAACCTGTGATGATGAATAGCTATCAAACTTGGTACAATTTTTAAAAATTAAAGTTGTTAATGCTAAGCTTGTTAACAGTTTACAAACTTTTTATTATTATTTTCCTGCTGATATTTTAAATTTATGCTATTCATGTATCTATTCATTAAATCCAGAAGGGCACCTAATTTATTTCTGTTGTAGAGATTAGATCATACTTAGAGGAAGAAAAGGAGAGGATGCCAAACTGTAAACACCTTCTAGATGTAGAGAGCTCTCAGCAACTTTTCCTCATCTCACAATTTGTTTCTTTTCTATCCATATGCATGGGACACTATTTAAAGAAGTGTCAACAGTAGGAGCTACAACTCATTCCTATTCTGTGTTGTGTGTACTGTGCACACTGTAACAAAGATCTTGGGGAATTTGACTCTCTCTGCCGTCGTGATACTCTGCGATCAGAGGTTACTACTTGGGAGTGTGTGTATATTCTGGCATTTTTGTGGGGGGTTTTTTGTTCTTTTCATTTTTTAGTGTTTGTGTGCCTTGAATTCCTCTGAGACAGGTGGATAAGAATAGACAGTTTTGAGGAGTTGTTCTGACTAGCATGTGAATAAGGTCCAGTGTATTCTTTAGTCTTGTCAGATCTCATTTACTCTGTCAGTTGAGCTCCAGCTTCATATTTTACTTCATATTATATTGAGCACATGGCTCTTTCCTGGTCTGTGACCCAATGTGCCAAAAGAAGCTGGTTGTCCCAATCAGCCGTCTGTTGACAGATATATCTGGCAATTGGGGTTACAGAATAGGAGAGAAGCCACAACGCTGGGGGAGTGGGGCTTAAGATTAGCCACGTAGAGGGGTCTGTGCTTTAAAAAACAAGTTAAAAGACAAAATTCCCAGTGACATAATGGCATCACTGTCCCACACATTCTATGTCTTCACTCACAGCTCTCCTGTGTGTGTTTAGAAGTACATCTGCTTCTATGACCAAGTCAGACGATGAGATTGTCAAGCCTTCAAGATACTGGCAAAACGGGCTCAGAGTCTCCTTGTAACTTTTCCTATCCTAGTATGAAAAAAGTGAGAAAGTATGTGCAAATCTGATGTTACAGCTTCCTAGACTTTACATAAAATTCATATTGGTGACATTTTTCGGAACTACTGAGATTTTCTAAATAAATATATTTCCTCAATTATTTTTGAGTAGAACCCATTGTTTCCCAGTCAATGAAAACATTCATCATGAAAACAAACCATGTTTCTGGAACATCTTAATTTATAACTGTGGGCAGCAACAAGACATATCTTATGGAGAATTAAAAATTACCATATTTATCCCTTGCTAGAGAAAAAAAAGAAAAGAGTATATTAAACTTGCGTGTGAAGAACAGATAACAGTTTATGGAAAGACAGAAATTAAATTACTGGTGAAAAAGAGCTAAGGTCAAACAGAAAAAAATATCTGAAATACAAAAGTGACTTTCCCGCCTACAGAAGGGCAGGATGTGCTCTTTTTATGCTGGAAAGTAGAACAGGGACTGGATGAATGTGGAGTGTTGGTTTTGCAAATCCAGAATAGTTGGGAAGAGCCCTTGTAGTTGCCTCTTTCTGGATGATCCTCCACAACTTCTATTGAGGCAAAATGATGACAAGTATTAAGTTTTGCAGTGCTTTTCAGATAATGAAGGCTGTGGAGGTTTTGGGGGATTTTTTTGTTTTGTTTCCTTCTGGATAGCTTTATTATTTTTTTATACTTTTGATGGCACCCTGGTGATTTGCATTTGGTTTCACCCTTTTCCCTTAGAATAAGCAGTACTTATGACAGGTCACACAGGATGTTTGACTTGCTTGAGCAGGGAAGACAATATTTTTACTTTCTTTCTTTTTCTGATTTTCTGCTTTTCATCTGTGATACCATTTGAACAGCTGTATCTAACTGTGCCAACAAGGGAGAGAGGTTCTCAGCTGAAGGGTTTTAAAAGTTCATTAATTTAATTTATTCTGCCTCTCCAAAGGCAATTTGCATTGTCATTGGAATAGTAGCTTTTTTTGGTGCTTTTTCTTTTTTTTTTTTTTTTTTCCCCTCACCCTTTTCCTCCCTCCCTCCCTGGTTGAACTGGAGATTTACAAACAAAATCCCTGATTTAATGCATTTTCTAACTTTCATGCCTGGTTTCATTCTTTTTATATGAGCTATTTGATTTTATGTGCTCTTATTTTCATTCAGTTTAATGCTCTTCTCTTTTTTTACTATTTTCCCTGTGGTTTTGTATCGTTAGGAAATTTCACTTCTTACTGAATGCATCTTCATCCAGGTTAAAAGGGAGAGACAGTCAATCAGTCAGTAAATCCCTACTCTCTGAAAACACAGCTGTAGCTCAATTAAACTCAACACTTGAATGGATCACAAGAGAACCTACACTTGTATACACACATTAATCAAATAAATCCATTTTAATCTGTAGTTGTATTCCAAATTTTCAGTTAATAGCTTGGACAGTAAAGTGTGGGCTGGAGATATGTGATGGAAATAGCAGGTAACTAAACCTTCTCAGCATAATGTTTAAACTTATGGTGTCCTGATATGCACACTAAGCAAGGTATGCTGAATGAACCTAGAATATATATGGTTTACATGCTTAAATGTTGATGAGCACTTCTGTTGAGTAATACAAGCAACTCAGCTGTTCAGAACTGCTTGATGTGTTTCTAGTTTGAAAACAGAGAAAAATGTTTTAGTTTTTGCTTTTTTTCTTAGGATAGCGAGTGGAACAGTTTGTAGAAAGAAGGTTGTTTCTGTACATATTCCTAAACCAGCTTTAAAAACATTGTAAGTAAAGTTATATTTAGACTATTGAGACTAAAGCTCCACAGAATGTCTGCTTGCTTTTCTTAATTCTGCACATATTAAGAATAATTCCCCATGATCAGTGATTTCATAATCTGTATTTAGGACAACTAGTATATAACAATATGTGCTTAAGTCCCACTGACTTCCTGTTAATGACACACTTAAGTGCTGCCCTGACCATGTACTGAATGGGCATCAGACCCCTACTAAAGAGCACTAGCCAAAACAAAACAGTCTGCAGAGAATATAGGCCATGTCAGGCTCTATTTTAGCTTTCCAGTCATGTTAATTGAATCTGTTCTGAACAGATTTCAGGCAAGGTCAGGCTGGCCATGCTGATTGCTGTTTAGAATGTGTTCCAAAAGGAGCATTACTGCTACTGGTTTGGAATACATCACTGAAATTATTTTTGTCATGAAATGACTAGTTGTCAAACTGAAGTACATTTAGTTTAGTTTGGGACAGCTATCTTGACCCCATGCTGGAGAAAGACAAAGACGGACAAGCAGATGTAGTCCCAAACCACAATAATCAAGGTCACAAAGTTTACCTGGACCAAGTCCTGGCTGCAGTAAAACGTTTGAGTGTTTATAGATGGCATATATATGTAACAGTTCGAATGGCAGGGATTAAAATCCACCCCAATACAGTCTGGCGCTCATGACAAGTTAGAAAAAGGCTTAAACTTACATCTCTTGTTTAGACCAGGTTGTACAACACATTGAACTTGATCTGGGAGTGTCAAGGAAAGCATTATTTCTCTTTGTGACAACATTCGAGAAATTTTGGTTTCACACCAACAAGGAGTGAAAAATGTTTGAAATGTGGAATTACATGAGAAAATACTTTCCCAGCTGCAGTTGAAATATCTTTTTCTTTGCAATGATGAGGAACATTTTTTTGGTGATAGACTAGTAGACAGCCATGACAATGTTTTACTTGTCACAGGCCATCAGCAATGATCCTCCCTCGGGCTGACAGCAGTGATACACACAGATCACTTCCCACACCCTCTGCAGTAATTGAGTTGGATTGCTTGAAAATGAAATCATGTGCTCTCTGGCTGGTTGTTTCACCTTGCACCCAAACATTCTCAGTTCGAAGTAGAAAAGGTCCTAACCTGGGAATCTGGGACATTATTAGAGACACCCTTTGGTAATGGTGCCACCCTTCCTTCTTTTGCCTTATGGCCTGAATGTACTGGCACTAAGAGAGACACAGAAATTTGCTCCTGGGCTTACTGAAATCAGTGGGTTCCTTTAGACTGGCTTTATGTCTATGGATCAAGTCCTAGCAGAACTCTGAAAATAAAACTTTGGCTCTTTATGAAATATTATTAATTTAGTGATGGAAATATTTTCTATATAATTGGCCAATAGCAGACAAATTTCCAACACTGTTTAAAAATCTTTACCTCACTGATGCTTTGTGGTGTTCTCTTCCTAGCTCCAAAATAGTTTTTATAGATCATTATAATAATGCTCTGTGTTCTGAAATCACTGGTGTATTCTTTCAGGCCATCCTAGGTATCTGCTTGCATTTGAAAGGCATAGGTAATTCTGTTTAAGGCATGATTTATGGTATGAAAAGCTTGAACATCCTTTGGTATAGTAGAAAAACTGTATGAAATCTGGCTTCAAAAGCTGTACCTCCAATTCTGTAACTCTAATAGATATATTACCCTTTTTTATTCAGTTTAATTCTAAACAGAGCCACTGAAAACAGTGCCATAGGCTACAGGGTGGCACTGCTTTAAGGTGGCAAGTGAAATTACTTGTGGATATTTAGAAGTGCTCAATAAAGCATAAATTACAACAAGGATCGGAAGACAGGAAAAACTCGGATGCCTACAAATAACTGAATGTTTCCCTAGGGCATAAACATTAATGACTTTAATTAGATTGTAATTGCTCATGGAAGCATAGTCTTGCACAAGATAAAAATACCTGACATTACATTTGCAACTAGGCAACAGCATCAGAAACACAAGGAGGTTTAATGTTAAACAGAAATTATTTACTAAATATAAGGTGTCTGTGTGCAAAGTATATGCTCTGTTCTCAGGACATACTCATATTTTTGTAAGATGGCAGCACCTTCTTCATGTATTTGGAACTGAGTTGTAGTTGTTGGAGTTGAGGGGTGAATTAACTGGAAGGATAACAGATGACAATGGTGTATGTTCAGCTGAGGGTCTTCAGGACCTTACGGTTTTTATTTTCCTCTTTATTTTACAGTTGTGAAAAGACACCTCCATGATCATGCTTAGAATACCCTATCCTTGTGTTGAGTGAAGATCTAGATATTCACCCAATATTTAGATCTCCACACATTAAAATCCTGATTTAGATTAATGAATTGCATTTTGGCTAAAACAGTCCTATCCCATTCCAGGAGGTTTGATATGCCAGGTTATCAGGCATGCATACTACATGGCCACCTGATGGGGATGTCCTTTTGGCCATTCTAAAAGCCTGCTGATTGCCAACCTGTAAAAGTTACAGTGGGAAAGTAAAGGTGATTTTAAAAAAAAAAAAAGTGTCTTTATTCTCCATTTGGGAAATGAGACACTTTAACCCTCAGCAATAGTCTTTCCTCTGATGGAGTCTTTGTTCTCTTGCCTATGCACAACCACACCAAGAAAGTGCAGAGCATCTCTGGCCCCCTTAACTTACAGTTACTTAAGTTTCCTGGCAAAATAAATTTTAAGCCTCTGAGGTAAAGGGTAAATGAGTTCTGCTCTCTTCCATGCTATTTAAGCACATTAGCAACTAAGCAATTACTGATAGAAGAATAGGGCTATAACGAAAACTCTTAAACTGAAAAGATGCAGCTGCTGCACATTGGTTCAAAATCCTGTGCAAATCAGAGAATCCCTGCTATCTTCCCATGAGGAAGATATATGTCAGGTGTCCTATTCCTAGTTTCTCATATAGCAGATGGATTGACAGTCCAGTAATGTCTGCTCTGTTAGAAGTAGAAGGATCCACCATTACTGGCATCTGCTCATACTATTAACAAGATGAAAATTTTTTTTCTCAGGAAGTGTTTACATGATGCCTTCACAATTTTGAAAAACTGAAAAAAATCAAAATGGTTAAATTGTATTATTGTCTCTGTTATGGGTTTATATTGGAATTTAAACCTTTCAGGAAAAGAGCAAAAACATAGCTCAAATATATAATGCATAAAAACGTAATACTGGATCTGACTAACTTTTCTGAAGCACAGCCTGAGGCAGCAGGCATTTGCTCATTGAAGAACATTTCATGATTGACTCACATCAAAGTATTAGCTCTGCAGCGCACAGACTCAATTCACAACTGAGATCAACCATTACAGGGGTTGTTTCAAAAGCATCTGGACACTGTTCGGGGGTGGGTGCCTGTGCTGTGGTCAGATCCAACAGCCCTGGGAGCAGACCTGTATGGACATGTCCCTGAGCATTGCCTGCAATGTAAACATTGAACAGTGAAACACATGTATCTCCGCTAAACAAAGGAAATATAAAGGAATAAGTGTAGGTGATGATGCACCGTGGGAAGTACTGAACCCATGACAGTGATTCTACAGTGACTTCATAGTTACTTGGAAGTTATTGCTTATGCTAGAATATGATTATAGGGTGGTATTTTTCTTTTGTGTGTTTTCTTTTGTTTGTTTTCTTTTGTTTTAGGGGTTTTTTTTGTAAGTTCTCATAAAAAAAAAGAAAAAGATTATTTCTCTGACAAGATCATTATTTTCATATAATTTTTTTCCAGATTATGTTAGTGACACTGGCCATCAGGTCTCAGGAGTAGCTGCAGGTGTTTTCAACTAGGACAAACACTACTACAATTAATTTACTTCTGCAAGAATTTGACTTTGCTCCTATAGCAAATAAAGTGTTTCAAAGAATTTAAAGAACATTAGTGAGAGCACTATTGACTACGATTACCCAGATGCTCTACCTTTCTAACATATAGCTGTAGCTTGCTAGTGATGATGTGAAAAATAGGTCAGGTGAAAATACTAGAGGCGAAATTCTAAGATCCTTCTTTCATTCTTATGCATTTTTCTTTCATTTTAATTCTAGATGGATCAAGCTTTCAGCAGAGAGATCAGTTACAAAATTGGGAGAGAAAACTAGTCTACCGCAGTACTCTCTACTGATTTGCATTTTAGGCAGTGGTATTTCCTTAAAGGATTTCAGGTATTTTAATCTTCTCATGTGTTCTGCACCATAGCTCTTTTCATTTGCTTCATCTCAATTTTACCCTACTTTTTTTTTTTTTAATACTTCTTTGATTGTTTTAACCCTATACCTGCCATAATTCCTGACTTTAGCTCCCCAGCCATCAAATAAAATACATCCAAGAGGACAGGCACTGTCACACCTTTAATGATCCACTTACTTGATATCTCAGTTTCCCTTGCTGTCAATTATCTTCAAGGCTGAAAGCTCTTAAAGTGGGATTTGTCTTGTTCCATTTGATTCTATGGAATCCCAAGGAATTTTTATCTCCTGCACTGTGTGAGCAAATGCCAGTTTACTGGGTAGGGGTCCAAAGGCTCAAGGCTTCCTCCCCTTCTCTCTGCAATCAGTGACTCACAAGCTTGGGGGACCCTGATTTGTAGGTAATACGGCCTTGTTGACTGCAAAACCCTTCTTTCTCCCTCTCTATTAACAGGGAGTTATCCCTGATACATAATCAGTAACGTAATAGTCACTCTATTCTTTCTTGTGAATTGTATGCAAGATAACAGTTTAAATAACAGAAAAAATAGTTCATCAAGATTCACACAGTGCAGGATGGTCAGCATAAGTACTGAGTGTGTTGAATAAGGTAGAGGTGATAGTGGAGGAAGAACATATTTCTGGGTCTATCTTAGAATCATAGATCATGATTCGTTAATGTTGTGTCAGTGCTATTTATTGTATATGTTTTTAAGAAAAAATAGTTAAAAATGTGATACAGCCACACTTTTACTGTATGTTAAAATAGACTTCACCAAGTAGCGTTACTGGTAATTAATTAGCTTTAAACTCCAGTAGCATTAACTCGTCCCTTATTTCAGGGAAAATTTAAAAAAATGTGTGACTTTAAATGCTCATAAGTTTACAATTACTGAACCATGTTTCATTAGCCATGAATAATTTTTCCTTCCTCTGGAATGACATGCGGAGAATTAGCCATTTTTAAGATTTCCATGCTTGAAAATTTCAATCAGGACATATGGCGCAAGTGCAGTTTATTTTTCATGCTGGCTTAACTCAAGTGACTGAATTGATTTTACTCATGCTTTCCAAAATAATTCATCACTGGACTGAGAACAGACACAGACATTTTTGGCTTGACAGAATTTGCATGAGAAAGTTGGGAGCCACTGATGAAGGGACGGCTGAGCAGTGGTTGGAATTCCTCTTTAACGGCAGTGGTCACTACCAGCTGGATCCTGAAGAAGCTTAGACTGCACACTCAAGTGAGCAATAATGGAGGATTCCAGTGGAAAATTAATAGACTGGCAAATACTATTTGTGCTTAATGAACTGTAATTTCACAGGAAGGACAAATGCTAATGGTAAAACATAGCCTAACGCAGAAAGATTTATGCCATGGGTTATGGGGATCATTATTTGACTGTCTTCTCAAAGCAGCAGTCATAACTGGGGAAAAAACCCTCCATCAATTCCTACCAGAAAAAAAGTAACAAGAATGAAAAACTAGCCTCGGCTCATGTTCTATATGCCTTTTGTCCCAAAATGTAGAAAATTGCAACTAGTAAAAGTAAAGCGAGTAAAACATTGGGAATTTAATTTCTGAACATAATTCAGTCATGCAGCTCTGCCTTGAAACAGTGGACAATCCAATCCTCAGTATGTCAAATGGTAGAAAAGTATCTTTGCTTATCTGTCTTTAATTTCTGCTCCCATTCTGTCTTTTATACAGTTTCACAGAGATTTGATGTGTTTCCTGATGGATCTGTGAGCCAAATGAGACTTTTGGCGTGCTCTATGGAAATTACGCCATACAAAAGGAAACTGGGGACATGCTGGCACATCCCAGAAACAACCAGAACAAAACGGTCCATCCCAGCAGTGTGCAGGGTCATGATCCCAAAGGCAGTGTCAGTGCTAGCTCAAGGCTGCTCATTGCCATAGACTAAATTAATTCTGTCACTTGAAGGCTGAGCATAAGGCTAAGTTGCTTTTGGTACAGAAATGCCAGCTCAAGGAGGGAAAGGCAGAGGAACAGCCACGCTATATATCCCAAACTTTCCCTCAGAAAAAGTAGTCAGCTTGGTTCTCCAAATACCTGGCATAAACAAAGCAGGTTAGAGGGTCATGCCTGTTTTGCAGCTCTCAGTATCTGCCTAACTCTGCCAGTTCTTAGAGCCTGTCTTGAGCAACACAAGTGTGTTAACTGAGTCCCTGGGCTAATGAATGGTGTTTCCCAGCAGGGCTAATTGCGGCAGCTGTAATACCACCTTGATGCACTCACATTGTTTGTGATCAGCTTTTGCCAAAGTAATCATTTCTGTATTTTGGAGAACCCGGTGTTCTAGTTTAGTAAAACATACAAGAGGTGGAGACAAAGCTTCTGAGTCCAGATACTCCACAAAGGAGATTTAAAAAGAAAGGAAAAAGAATGGTAAATGCTTGATACAAAGGCAAATAAGTAAAATCTGTCCACAAGGATGTGTGCTTAGCCTATGCTTAGACTTTACAAAGGCTTCTAACTATTGTTACAAGAAGGTTTTAGGACAGAGTGCCTATGGTATTGGGATAAACAAAACTGCAGATGCCTTGAAGTGGATCTCCTTAGATCTAAACCAAAATAATTGTATGATGCTATCTGTGAATCTAAGCATCTAGACTTCAAGCATCTAGTCCAGAAAACCTACCTAAATTTTTGTAATATTTCTCTAGGAGTAGGTAAGGCAATCAATTGTAATTCAGACAATTTTTGTTGCTTTCTATTCCCCACAGCTTTTCTCTAGCTGATAGATATTCAGAGCCTTACTTACTTCTTTCCTTTCTTCTTGAAGAGCAGTTAATTTAGTTTCATACCTTCTGCTTGTTTGTACAGGATATAAAGCAAAACTCTTGCTGGTTTGCACTGCAAAAAATCTCCTTGAATTTCAATTAATGAAAAGGTTCATTGAAACTATTCACTGCCTAGTGAAATGTAATTATTCCTGGAATAGTTAGGGCAGTTCACCTTGCCCCTGAATGGAGTAGTGTCTCTCTCTTCCAAAGCCTTCTGGATTCAGCCCTTAGCTATATCATTACAGGATAGACAAATCAGGAGACTGAGAAATGAGTAATATAGGTGAAGTATATTGTCATTTTTGTGTTATGGATTGTTCTTCTGTATCCTGACTTTTTCTTTCCTAATCTACCATAAGTGTGCCAAAGTATATGGAATGGTGGTTTTTTTCCTTTTCTGAGAACAGTGAAGCCCGCTTGAATTAATGAGTTAAAGGAAAATGAACTCTGAAAGTGAATAATGAGTAAAATCTCTAGATAACAAACTTTTTTATGTGCCCATCAAGAAGACCTGCAACTTTTAAATTAATTACCTTTAAATACAATATATCAGAGAAATTTCAACACCTACTTTTTCCCCTTAAAACATTTTTGTGCCTCATTAATACCCTTCAAGTCGGCCAGGTTGTTAAGTGTCCATCACCAAACAGTGATAGCGTGCAAGCAATTGCCATCTGTAGCAGTAAAGTATCTGCTGAATCCAGTTAGGAACTTGTGTGTTAAGGTTATATTAGCAAGACAGAAATTGCCGAAGAAATAGTGCTTTTATCAAATGCTGTTAATATTTATTTTTTCTGAGCTCTAGAAGTTTTTCAAGTGTTTAATATGACTCAGATTATATGTTCAAAACAGTCCCCCTCTCCTCTGAAAGAAAACCTGGCATTTTTAGGAGCATTCTGAAAACTTAATTTGTTCATATTTTCCAAACAGATATAAAACATGCAACTTGTAGTTGGTTTCTAAGCACTATGACAAGTGTTTTGATTTTGTCTGCGTAAACAGGACCAAAGCAAGTTATGTTGCCACATGGACAGCCATGTCAACAAGAGTTTCTTCTGAGCTGATTAAATAGCCCGTTTGGTCAGCCTTGCAAATTTTGTCTGACCCACTCAACAAATGGTTTGTGCCAACTCAAAGCAAGAGTGCAATGGAATAAGTACATAAGCATGTTTTATTCCCAGGATTTCTGACCAAGAGTTTATTGGCATCATGTTAGAAACTGGAGCTTTAATTTGAAATTCCAGCTGAATTGCGTACTCCAGAAATAGGCAGAGCTTAGTGTTGGTAGAATTCATGACGTCATAGAATATATTTTATGATGACTCGTAACTTGAAATAATTTCTGTGCTATGTACATTGTGTTCTAATCATTGTGAAACAAGATATTTCGTTATAGAATTGAATGCTGGTAATTTCCCAGTGGTTGAATGGTACTCTGGTGATTCTTTGATATTGTTCTGTTCTGGCTGGTAACTTCTTTCCTAAGTGTGCTTTGTATTTTTTCAGTATGGTAATAGGGCACTTCAGTCAAGGAATGAGGGTTTCAGTTCCACTGCCAACAACTTGGCAAATCAAAATCTACATGTAGTTTTCATGATTAGATTTGTTATTAATTCTTCACTTCTGTATGCCTCTACTTTATATTGCCCTTCAATTTCAAGCATCTTACCTTTACCCCTGTCAAAAGAATATATGTTTCAGATGTTTGATTGACAGCTGGGGAGTTTATTTTTTTTATGTGAACTTTTCTTTGATAAATTTTTACTCATATTAGTAGACCATTGTTACACAAAGCATTTCTGGGATTACTCTTTTCACTGCTGTTAAGAACCAGGACATAAATTAGAGGCATTGTGGTGATGCACATGGTTGATGCTGGAGGGACTGTGGGCAGACAGTAGTTTGAGAGTGTGACAAATATATTATTCCGTATTCATATAGATGGGTGATACCTGTCTTGCTAGAAGGTTGAATATGAATTGGAACATGTGCAAGGAGACTGGGAGGAAAGACTTGACTAGCCTGTTGACTGTGGCGCTTGGCTGCTCTACTTACAGAATCATGTTCTGAAAACTATTTTACAAGCCTTTTCTGTTAGATTACTTTTGCTCTTGTTTGCCTTGAAGGCCTGCATTGCTATCCATTTTAGTGACTTGATCAAATAGTTAATATCAATTGTATCGAACTGGGAGGCTTATGATCTTTATGCTGTGTTCCCATTCTGTTTAGTGTTGACAGACTGACTCCACTTGGAAAAAAAAAACTACAGTAGCATTTGGTAGTAACAGCCTTCAGACTCAGATATTTGGCAAAGAAAAACAAAATGTCTTTAATGCCTCCATTATTTTGTGTCTTCTGCTTCCCTGCCGTAGCGTAGGGAACAAAAGTGACTTTCAGAGGCCACTTCCTTCTCCTAATTACCTCCATGCTCTGCGTAAAAAATATCAGACAATTTGGCCTGAGCTAAAGGTATTTCTTTGCATGGCATAGGAAATTGTTGTTTGTTTGTTTGCTTGTTTTCCCTATTATGCCAGGACTATATTCATGTTTATAGATGGTTGCTATATCAATCCATGTAATACAAGAATCAGCACAATAGAGCTGCGACAAAGACGAGTAAATTAACCATACAGTGGCATTCTGGAGACTGCAGATTTACCAGGGACAGTTTAATTCATCTAATTATGCTTTATGAAAAGCCTGCTGAAAGAGAAGTTTTCTCCTCGGACAGATATTGTACAAATATCATCAGCACAGTGGTTACTGATGACCACACATGAAGATGGATATGAGGTGTGTTTTACTAATAGCAAAAAAAATCAATCATTCTTGGATCTTCTCACTGTTTTCAAAATCCAGGACAGGGATCTAGGGACTAATTGGCCTGTTACACACAGATCTTTTAGGAAGACTCTTTTGGCACTTGATGCTCTCAGGACTTAGATAATTATATATCTTAATCAAAAAGTGGTGAACTTGCTCTCATAAAAAGAGAGCAGCTTCCATTCCTCAATGTTTACCTACTTTTAAGCAAAGTTTTTACTTCTAGGGGATCTGTGGAGGTTACATTCCTAAGGACTAGATAACTTGGCAGAACAGGGTGCTGACCATTCATATGTCTAAATGTTGTGACAATTTGAGGACTAATTAAAGCTGGAGCCAGAGTGAGAGGTAAAATGGCACTTCCCCAGAGGCCCAGTCCAAGCAGGGAAAGTGCAATCCAGCAGGCACTTTGGCAGCAATGCAAACCACTGTGTTCTTGGTCAGCTAACACCCGTGGTGAGCTTGCTCCACACATTGCCCTGATGGAATGTGAGCTCTTTCTTACTAGATGCTATTTAGATGAATGAGTGTAGAAATATGCTGAGGCTGATAAATCCTTCTTCTCCAGAAGAGCTTCTTCACTGTCTTCTTCCCCTCTTGGACCTGTTGATATAACCTTATTTTGGTATCCACATGGCCTGCTATCTAACCAAGAAACTTTTGAAATAAATGAAAGTGTCACCTTGAAAAGAAGCGTAAAATAAGCATGCAAATTTGTGACAGGAGAGTAGAGGGAAGTGGAAAGAGAACAGCAGTCAAAACCTCTTTGACACTTTCAAAAGTCACCCTCTGGCACAACAACTTCTGTCTAGACCTAACAGAACACCCTCCACATTGGAGTGATCCAGCCACTGCACTGACAGGACGCAAAAAGTAAGGATCTGTGTACGTGAACTTGTGGTGTGCTTTCTCAGCCACATAGGGACTGTAAAGTGTGGCATGGATACAAAGCAAGAGAACCCACATTTCCAGCAATGTGGAGGTGCACAGGGGAGAAACTGCACTACCAGAAGAGAGTGATGATGGCTCATTCCTCTCGAGCCCTGTAAGAGAGTGGGGTGGGTGTGTGTGTAACAGGGAATGTGGGGCATGCTGTAAGTCTTGGGATTAGTTACAGAGTGCTTAGTAATTTTTAAGTATTAACATTTCAGAAACTTCTAAAATTGTGGTTTCTGTGTTATATTCCTGATACTGATGCCGAATGCATAGTTTACTCATTGGCAGTTAATCACATAATTATTGCATCATGGTTTCTTTGTCTGTGGTTTGATTTAAACCAGGTGAATTGAGCAGTTTTTCCTGGTAATGTACCCTAACAAGACATCCCTGTGCAGCAGCAAGGTGATTATTCCTCAGTCACTGCCTTCAGCCAGTTGTCTCCAGCTTTGAATACGTTGTCTTAAAATGTTCAGGTTCTAAGGAAAAAAGACAAACCCTCTTGCTGACTCTGTGGTAGTTTTCTGTTTTTGCATGAATGGCTCATCCTTAAGTGAATACATTATATGTCTTACAAATAGATATTTGGACTCTTTTTGCAATCATCTGTTTTTGGATTTTAGTCATCCGGACATCTTCTCCCTCAAGCAGACTAGACTAGCAAACGAAGTGGTTTTTGAAAATGAGAATCTTAGTCAAGTAGATTTAAAACCCCAAACCCCAAGCAAAAAAATCCCCTACCACACTTCCCTGTGTAAAATGGCTTCTCCTAACCTATGTGGACCATAGAAGCCCAGTAAAATTAATCTTTCCGTGATATGAACTATTATTTTTCCCGTAGTTATTGCTTTTAGGCTTTCTTGGAGGTGATTAAAATTGTGTGGGTTTTAAAATTATTTTTTAATCTTCTATAAAATCCCTTTCCACCATAAACAAGTCCAGGAAATTAGTATTGCAGCTGGACTGTGCCACAGGTTTGAGTACAGATGAAGAAAGCCCCTGTACAGGTACAAAATGGGATGCAAGGAGGAGTGTCAGTAATTGTCCTAGCTGGTTTTCTCCTTTGTATGCTCTCCAGGCTGATGCCTGGGTTTCAGCATGGTCTGTGGCAAAGCAATCAAATTCGTGGCTCATAACTGTAATAGCAGGTGGAGGACATCTAATTAAAATAAGCCAGGCAGGCCGTGTGATACTGTCTCTATTTTCAGGCCTAATATTAGCATGAGATGAATCGTCTAATTACATACTCCCTAATGTTCTTCCAAAATACCGTTTCATCCCACACAACAGTGTGGTTGCAAATATCTTCTTTTTTAAAGGAGGTAAATGCAAATAATCTTTGTAAAAATGCTCTTTGGAGGAATTACTTCTTTGCTATGACAGCTTGGTTGTCAGCTGCTGAATTTCTCCAAATCCATATGCCTAACATGGGTAAGAGGTCTCACAGATGGGGAGGAGGTTTGTGAATGAAACTGATTTCTAATGGTAGCAGCACCACATGTGACAGAAAGGTAAAGCTTGAGAATATTTACTATGGAAAACCTGCATTGTGCTGCATGTTTTTGTTCTTTTGAGTTTCAGCCAACCTACTGATTAATCAACACATACTTAATGTTTACACTCCATTAAGTGTAGCAGTAGTCAGTGCTTTTGTTTAGTGTAGACCCTGACATATCATTTGGTGGAAGTCTAATGTAACTCACTTCATGGCTCTTTTCTTTTCCTTTTTAAATTTCCAATGGAATTTCTAGTGAATAAATTAGTAAATTTGTCATTTTCTCTATAATAGTGTCACATGGACAGTTTGATGAAATAGCTCATTACAGTCAATGAAGTGAAATATGAGTTCCATCAGCACATTTTCATCAAACAGAGTTACAGAAATTAGCTTGCTGTTATCAAGGACTGTGGAATACAAAAATAAAATTAAGCAAGCTATTAGAGGATAGATTTAGGGAGGGTCCCAGTTGAGTTGGAACACAACTGCCACTGTGAAAAACAGAAGACTGCTGTATGCTTAAATGAATTGTGAAGCATCAGTATTAATTGTTAATTATGTACTTTAGGGACAAAATTAAATTCGGAACCACCTGAGTGTACATGAATATCGCATACTGCACAACCACTCAGCCAGGAATGAATGAAAAGTGCGTGCTTGCTGTTTTGCAGTCACTGTCAAAGTTTGTAACTGAACTAACCTGTCCTCAGCATCAGTACTTCTATGACCCTACAACAGAGCCCAAATAGATGGAAATTCTCCTTTGTTGAAATTATCCTTTCCCTCAATACTTTTCAAAGTCAGAAGTGAGAAAGAATCTGACTCTGTTGTGCTCAGCCTGGGAGAATTAAGTACTGAAATATACCTTGCATAGTGGGGTGCAGCTCTCTCCTGCCAAACTGGGAAGCCGTTGACAGACAACAATTTGATTCTTTAAACGCTATTTTTTAATGTCAGCAACAGTCAATAATCTGTGATCAAGAGTGATGTACTCAAGCCTTCTCATTCTTGAAATAGTACTCCCAATATTTAACTTTAGCCTTGGATCTTCAGCTGACATTTAACATTTTGTTTTAATAAATTATTATTAGACTTTATTTGCTGTGTGCAGAGGGAATTATTTCAGCTGTTTCCACTTATTCATGTTATTTTTGTATTTGGTCCCTTTCTAATTTTACCCCTTAACTAGACTGGGAATGAATTCTTAGTGTCTTGATAATGATGTTATACAGACTAAACACTCCAGGCAGCCAAATGCCAGTTTCATGTGACATTTTTTTGAAGGTGTCATATGTGGTAAAGTTCTTATACATGAAAGTAGAGGAGGCAGCCTAAATCCTGCCAGACAGGAACTGGAAGGGATTACCACAGTTAAGAAAACTTGGAAGCTGCCTGGCTTCTTGTTGAAAAGAGAACTGGCTCACTGTCATACTTATTTTCACTTGAAGGTTATTGTCCCAAGTAAATTCAGTTTCACAATTATGACTCAGTCTCTAATGAATTCTAATAGACTAAACTACCCGCCCCATTTAGAAGCATGCATGTGTAACATTCTCTCCTCCACTGAGTCATAGGACTTGCCTAATTTTGGAGACTAAAATTAAGTTTAATTTTGGGATGGCATTTCCCAAAAGGGACATGAAGCTATAAATAATGGAAAGCCGTAACCAGTAAGAACTGTTTGCATTTTGATTGCTCTGTCATTTTTATTATGTAATTGTTTCAAAGTGCAGAAAGTCAGGCAGCATTGTAGTTGGGGAATATTGCATGGTCTACCAAATTTAGCAAAAGACCAAATTTACCTGCAAATTTAGCATCACTTGTAGGATGGTGTTTTGTAATTTTCACATTTCTTCTTTAATTATCCAAAGAAAGGGTCTCCACAGCCATTTCTCAAATGTCTCTTTCTGTCCTAATGATGGACTAGAAAAGCAAGAGAGGATTTGGGAGATGTGATATCAGTTTTGCTCTTCCCCCACCACCCTCCTCCCACATCAAAGGAAATGTTGCTATCCCTTTCAAAGAGATCTGATTTCATCCCGGAAGGAGTCAAGATAGAGGAGGATTAAGATATGCAGTCATTAGGCTAAGGTGTAGTATGGCAAGAGATTCAAATACCTCTGCTTAGAAACTTTTTTCCACTTGATTTCATGCCGAATTTTTAGAATCAGCTGAAGTAAGGTGAGAGAAAAAAGCTGAGAACAAGATTTTAGTGGTCTGTTGCAGGCATAAAGGTATAGAAAACAGATTTCTGATAAGCCATAGGATTGGGCAGAAAGTAAAGATGAGGTGAAGGAGAAATCAACAGCAAAGCGTGACTGATACTTGGTAGGTATAGATGTTTTACTGAGGCGTTGTCACAGTTACTGCCTCTTGGGAACCCTGTAACAGGAGATGGCAGAGGAGCCTTACACTGCAACTGCTGTGCTCATGTCTGCAAAACCATTTATATATATTTATATCTGTCACTTTCTCCTGCTTACATGTAACATGAGATAAAGTGAATGACTCTGTGTAAGGAGACGTCAAGAGTATATACTTGTGTATAGGCAAAATGCAATGTAGTGTTGTAGGATCATAGAGTGGTTTGTGTTTGAGGTTCCTTAAAGATCATTTAGTTCCAAACCCTCCTGCCATGGACAGGGACACCTTCCACTAGACCAGGTTGCTCAAAGGCCCATCCAGCCCGGCCTTAAACACTTTCAGGTATGAGGCATCCACAACTTCTCTGGGCAACCTGTTCCAGTGCCTGGCCAGCCCCGCAGTAAAGAATTTTTTCCTAGTATCTAATCTAAACCTGCACTCTTTCTGAAGCCATTACCTCTTGTCCTGCCACTACATGTCCTTGTAAAAAGTCTCCCTTCAGCTCTCTTATAGGCCTTTTTTAGGTGCTGGAAGGTGCTCTAAGCTGTCCCTGGAGCCTTCTCTTCTGCAGACTGAACAGTCCTAACTCTCTCAGCCTGTCTTCATAGGAGAGGCGCTCCAGCCCTTTGATCAGCTTCATGGTGCTCTTCAGAACAAATTCATGTTTTTGTTCCTATTAAAACTGCTGATGTCATGGATCTGCATTATAGTTCCCTGAAGGTTACGCTAATGAACAAATCTAGATTCAATTATTCAAAAGTGCTGGAATTCTGCCTGTACAATTTTCATTTCACTAATGGGCTGGGCAGATTCTGATTTTTCTCAAACATTTCACAAATGAAGCTTAACATCATGTTGTTAACTGCTTTTATTACATTTCCCATAACATGAAAGAAAACATAAATTTTAAATGCACAAAAATGAAAAAATTGAATGAATGCAAGTCTGAGGTTTTGTTCGAAATATTCTTGTCATTACCGACTTTTTAAATTTTCAGTTCATGTCTGTTTAACAGGCCTGCATTCTGTCTATATGACTGACAGGTTAGGGGAATGCAAGGTAGGAGTTAACCTGGTTGACTTCCATTTACCTTCAGATAGCCAAGCTCCAGTGAGTGAGTTGTATCTGATCACGAACAGCTTCTGGTTCTCAACTAATTTATATCTCATGTTGCTCTGTCTATCAAACCATAGTATGCACAAAGACAGAATATCATATCAATATTATTTTATACTTCCATTTCATGGGTATTAATGTATTTTCAGACAGTTGGGCCCAAGTGGTGTGTTCTGTTTGTTGCAGACTTCTACACTCTGCTCTACCACCCTTTTGTTGCAGCTCAGACTCTCCATTGGGTCAGGGGGACTTTAAAGACGGATGCCTGAACTTAACATTTCTCTTCAGTTTGCATAGCCTCAATTTGCAATTTCATTCTCACATGTTTCAGACCAACTGTTCCACTCTTGTCCTCTGTGGCAGAGGATCTTTGATAACCTGTCAGGACACTGAAATTGTAGCAGGCCTTCAGCCTTGAGCCTGCAACCACTGCGCCCTGAGATTTGAGTTCAGTAAGACCTCTTTTGGATAAATCCACTTGCCCGCTGCAGTAATGTTTCAGGACCCGAGGCAAGCTTTTAGAAGCAAGCTGATCTATCAAGTGTGTAAGGCACTAGTAAAACTGAAATATAGTTTTTTTTAAAGACCTCTGGTAAATTGTTTCAGTCTCACTGGTTTAATCCCTCAAGTATTAAGCAAACAGTTATGAATTGGGACTTGAGGATGAATCTGAACAAGCTGAGGGATAGGGCAAATGTTCATAAAATTAGAGTGGTAAAATTAGAATAATAAAACAGTTCCAAACTGTTATGTGGGCAGATTAAACAGTAAGAACTCATTTTCCCCCTCTGCTATTCTAGTAATGTTTTGTTCATTTTAATGACATTCTTATATCTTTCAGGGCTGTAAAAAGTTCTCTACTTCTTTCTGACAGTGATAAGAAGCTAGGAGCATGCAATAGAGTCCTAAATGACCCTATGATAAATTGAAGCAAGTTGGGATCTGCTAGGCTGGTATGGCATGAGTCAGGACTAGGATGAGAATCCAGTACCACTGCTGGAGAGTGACAGCCAGGACAGGTACCTTACTGCTCTTCCTCCATGCTGTCTTCCTCTGGATAAAAGGGTAATAACAGGATTGTACAAAAGGGCAATTCAAATTGTGAGTTCATTTTTGATGTTGTGGATTTCTTCCCTTGTAGGAACTTGTCTGTCTCTATTGACTTACAGAAAGCCTGTGATATCTGATATCCATTGATTAAATATGGTGGTGCCTAGGACTGATTAACGTCAATGCTTTTGTTGAGTGATATATGATCATAATTCCAGAGTGGTTTTAAAGGCAGTATTCTGGTTTACCTTTATCATAGTAAAATTTAAAGGTCATTACACTAACCAATACACTAATCTCTGTGGAAGGACCCATTGTGTGTTTGTATTGTGCATGTTTAAAGCAAGCTGTGGTATTTGGCACTTCTGTGATGAGAAATTTGTGATATTGTCGGAGGAGCCTGGTTTGCACTATCATGGGTTTCTTGATCTATCATTTCAAGGCAATAATTTTGGAAACGTCTACAAAGTATGACTAATATCTGGACTGGATCTAATCTTGCACCGTTTGGAATCTGTCCCTATCAAAATAGAAGTTGCAGGCTGGTTGGCAGACTCAAGACTATCTTTGGGTTTTCATGTCAGTACAGCTGATCTCTGGACAGAATAAAAGGCTAAGCCATCTTTGCCAACATTGTTTGAAATCTCTGCTTGGTCTTATTCTAATTCTGATGTTTAGCTTGGTCTTGAGCCTTCTTTTTCATCCTGAATTTATGTGTCTAAATATACCTGTTTGCAGTTCTATACGTGTATCCCAAGTCAGAAGTGTTATCATAGAATCATAGAATGGCATGGCTTGGCTTGGGAGGGATCTTAAGGATCATCTAATTCCAAACACCCTGCCGTGGACAGGGACACCTTTCACTAGACCAGATTGCTCAGAGTTCCATCCAATCTGGCCTTAAACACTTCCAGGCATGAGGCATCCACAATTTCTCTGGGCAACCTGTTCCAGTGCCTCACCACCCTTTCAGTAAAGAATTTTTTCCTAGTATCTAATCTAAACCTGTGCTCTTTCAGTTTGAAACCATTCTCCCTTGTCTTGTCACTACATGTTCTTGTAAAAAGTAAAGTCCCTCTCCATCTTCTTGTCGGCTTCATTCAGGTGCTGGAAAGCTGCATTAAGGTCACTCCAAAGTCTTCTTTTTTCCAGGCTGAACGATCTGAACTCTCTGCCTGTCTTGATAGGAGAGGTGCTCCACCACTATAATCATCTTAATGGCCTGCCTCTGGACTTACTCCAATAGATCAATGTCCTTCCTGTGCTGGGGACCCCAGAGCTGGATGCAGCACTGCAGGTGGGCTCTCACCAGAGCAGAGCAGAGGGGGGAGAATCACCTCCCTCAGCCTGCTGGCTGCTCTGCTCTGGATACAGCCCAGGGTAGGGTTGGCTTTCTGGGCTGCAAGTGCACCTTGCCAGCTCATGTCCAGCCTCTTATCCACCTGCACCCCCAAGTCCTTCTCATCAGGGCTGCTTTCAATCTGTTCATTCCCTCGGCCTGTATGGATACCGGGGGTGGTTCTGACCCAGGTACAGCACCTCGCACTTGGTCTTGTTAAACCACATGAGATTCCTATGGGCCCAATTCTTAAGCTTGTCCAGGTCCCTCTGGATGGCATCCCATCCTTCAGGTGTGTCAACAGCACCACTCAGCTTGGTGTCATCTGCAAACTTGCTGAGGGTGCGCTCAATCCCTTCATCATGGTAAGGTCTTCTGTGCAGGACTATTGAAGACATTTACTGTGGTGTCCTTCAATCTCAGCTATTCTTTAAATTATGAAAGCTATCTGACTGTTCATCTTATAGTAATGATAATGTGACCCTGATACTCAAATAGCTCAGATTTTCCTCCTGTAACTTAAGGAGCTAATAGCAATTTCCTTTCCTTTAAATCCTCCTTGAACACTTGAATTACTCTATACATATTGTAACAATATGTTTAATAATTTTGACTTGTTAATTAAGAGCTCAACAGCGTAATTATTCAACCTGCTAATTTTGTAGTGCAATTGTTCAAAAAAAGACCTATGGCCACGGAAATAGCCAAGGACTAATCCAGCATAATGAATTGCATTCTTATTTATTTATTGAGAGTTATGGCTGAACCACTCTACCCCAAAAAAATCCACACCAGTTCCCCCCAACCCTAACAGATTAGTAATATTTCCTTACAGAAATCTTACTTTTTCAGAGAACTGTCCTCAGAACATTAACATAATCACAAAAATATATGGAAAATAAAAGAGAAAATAATTCAGTTATGAACTTCTATTGAGCAGAAATGGGTAAGAGTGAGCAAAAGGAACCTAAAAGAATATTAAGTGAATGAATGATACTTCCTACCTGAAAAGCTATAACATGCACAAGGGCTATATTCTCTTTTTCCTGAGAGTTAGAAAAATACATATTTGGGAAGGCAGATGTGAAAAAGTGTCCCTGAGAACTTATGGAACCTGCTATATTTCATTAGCAGGCTTGGATTTTACAATTGTAACCCCTTCAATGTCTTTAAAATGAAACATCTCATAAGAAATTTTTGAAACAAGGCTGTTGAAGTCAAGTGATTTTTGCCTTATAGAAACTACTGATTCCTCCAAGAAAAATCTTCCTTTATACCTGAGATTATTTTGTCTTTCTTGTGGGTCTGGTGCAGGAATGCCCTTGGCTTTTCTGAATTTTGCCTTCTGTTTTTGCAAACCCAAAAAATTTTGTTTTCCTACAACCAAATAGATATGGTTATATGATTTGCTGTTTCCTTAAGAAAGATCCTTGATATTCTAAACAGCCAGGTGGGACTTTGACCCAGAGGGAACACAGTTACGTCTTTATCTATGGTCTGCTTGTGGTTTTTCTTACAGGTTAGATGATAGCAAATACCAGGTTTCCACCAGAAACAAAGTTAAAACCACAGCAGATCATTTGATGTAAATTTGGTCAATAGAAAAATATGCAGATCATGAACTGGTCTGTTTAGGAATAAAATTATGACTACTTTTCTGAATCTTCTGTTCTGCTCTACTTTGCGTTTATATAGTCTTACTTTTGAAATACATACAAACACAAATGAAAGATTCACGAAAGAGAAAGAACTCATTATGTATGACACTTGGGATTGATTCTTAAATTTCTTTTGGACATAAATAATTGAATATTTGCTGTATCAGGGAGGGGAGGGATGGCAGGTAGCATATTCTTTCAATGGAGATAGGAGTACTGCAGTCCTATTTGCATATGTATTAAGTAATATTAAGTCTAACACAATAGGAGAGAATGGATAACTGTTCTCATGGTCTGGTAATTAGGCCAGTGGTAGATATGGGTGGTCTCAATTGAGATACCTGCTATGACTTAGGCAGCTGGAAGAAGAGAATTTCATTTCATCTCTCGAGAAATAATCATGCAGAAAACTGAGTTACAGGACCTCCCAGAAAGTACAAGGGCAGGAGGAAGGGTTGGAAGCGGATAGATGTATTTTCTATGCAAATAGTTTTTTAACTTAACTGGAAATGTTTGCCATTCCTAAGCATTTCCATCAATAATGCCAGGTCAACTGAATAAGCGCTTTGGGAAAAAAAATTAGTTACTGAAAACCACCAGTTGCACTGGTATACAAAGCAGTCCAACTTTGCTGACAGCATTGTCAGTAGGCTGGTCTCATTCTATATGTAAAATTGCCTTTCCAGAAAATCTGAAGAAGTTTTATTTTCAGAATCTCATCTGATGTCCCTGGTTTTATCAATTAATTAATTTTTATTACAAAGAAACATTTTAAAGCTCCTCATGATGTGTCTCTGCAACTAAACACCAAGTGTTACAGCTTTTAGGTGTCAGTCAGCAGATCAGAAAGCATCAGGATAGGCTGAATTAATTTAGCAGAAGCTTTGATCTCTCTTTTCTCTGCTGTGTTTTTAAGTAGTCCTTTGGGTTATGGTTCATTACTGTGTTCTGTTTGTAGATAAGGATAAAGGCTAATGTGCAAGACATTTGTGCAACAAGAGTTATGCTCTTGCCAAGTGCATTAAGTCCTTTGGAGGGTTTACAAAATGTTTAGTTACAGTGCCTGTAGCTACACACATTTAAACAGCATTGTGCAAGGTGCCATACAGACCATTAGTGAATGACAGTTTTTGCCTCAGCTCACAACAAAATGTGACTTTCAGGCTTCATCTTTGTTTTTAAAGGTGTCTGAAACATGATAGTATACATTACTATGCTGTACTTAAAAAAGAAACGTGAAGATAATAGCATGTAGTGATTTTCTTTTTTAAACAAGTTTTTTTTTACAATGAATTGTTTAGAATCTTGGAATGATGGAAAGCTTTAGGTTGGAAAGGCCTTCCGGAGTTCAACAAGTAGAAACCCCAGCTGAAAACAAGGCACTGGACTGGGTTAACCAGGGCCCTGTCAAGCCAAGTTTTGAATATCTCCAGCAAAGGAGATCCCACCACTTCTGTGGGAACATCTACCAGTATTTAATTATTCTCACAGTAAATAACTTTTATGTAATGTCCCAGGTTCTGCACATTGCGTCTTGCTCTGTTACTTTCCTTCCTTCTGGACAGAATACTTCCATCCTCTCTAAAACTACCTTTTAGATACTGGAAGGCTAATTTATACTGGTACTCTTCCAGTCCCTTCAGATGTTGGCTTTTTAACATTTTGTTTGAACATCTGGCATAGTTTAGTTTAATCTTAATAGAGTAGATTATTAATGATTGTGATGTGCACTAAAACCAAATCTATTAAATAGAGGAGAGAGTCAGGATCCCCTTTGCTATTTATGGGAATAATTAATTTCCTATGGCAGGGAATAAAACTTCAGGGGATCAGAAAGGTGTGCTCCTCTGTATCATCTGCTTTCCAGAAAGCAAAGGAAAAGTTCATTGTAAGGCGACCTTACTCTACCTCTGAATTTAAGCAAATTCTTGCTCATATAAATTCTTCTTGAAGGCACAACAGCATGACAGGTGACTCTGACTTAGCGCTGCCCATGTCGCTTTGCATTAGGCAATACAGTGTGACTGACATGATTGATATAAAATGTCAAGTAAGACACTTGTCAAAAATGGTACCTTTTCTGTTTAAATGCAGCAAAAGAAACTGGTTTAAAACCAAGTCAGGTGGCTTAGATTTTGTTTGGTTCTCCTTTCCCTGCCCCCTCCACCCCCACAAAGGTGACCTGGGAATCTGAACTTCTAAATAGTTACAAAGGTTTTTATGAGTTTACACTGACAAGCTGTCTCAGGGATGATCAGGAGCAGTCTTCCTCATGAGGCAATTAGTAAGGGGACCTTCACTCACATTTCTTGCTCTGTGTACACCTGAGATCCCACTCTCCTGCTCTGAAAGTAACAATTCCTGCATTTCTAAGGTCACCCTGCAGATTGTCTGCAGCTCTCCAAGACTTCATTCCCATGTGGAGGGTCATGGGAAAGGAACAGAACTGCAGCTGCCTTAATTTCCCGCTCTTGTCACTCATCCCTAGTGTTCCCATCAGCAGGAATGCTTCCAACACTTGGATAGGATGCATAACAGAGCTTCTATGCCTTACACTGGGATTGTCTGTATAAACCCTTGGACCAGTTTTAGCTCTGTACGGAGATAAGGATGCTCAGCAAGTGACAGCATTTGGTTGGACATAGTGTCATAGTCATAGTTTACAATATCAGGTCCCAGTCCTGACAGGTGCACTTTTATCCCTGTAGGAGAAAAATTGTGTCCTAGACTTTAGGGTATATAACAAGTAGATGATGTAAAAATAAGTTAAAGTCATAGTTATAAAATGAAATTAAAAGAAAGGATTGGAAGTAATTCAAAAGTAAGATTTTTATTTCTGGAAAATGTATATTGGCTAAACAACTCTTACAGAGTCTTCCTATTGTCTTTGGGGAAGCTAGACTATGTCACAGGTGCATGTCTATGGGGAACTTGCTGTTTAGATATTCTGGAAAAGAGCTCTCCATGGCTGCTCTTGCTCTACAATGCAGTTTCAGTCTTCAGTGCATCCTGCAGTTCTGTCCTAGTTTGCTCTGAGAGATCTAGCCCAGACACACAATTTCCTCTACAAACTCTAGTTTTGATGGGTTTAGAGACACACTCACTGAGTTCCAAATCAGCAGCAGAAATGGTTGCTGTGCATGACACCACATACATTCACACTCCTTTTTACTTGAAAACACTTGTCACCATTTTAATTTGTGAATAATTTTAATACTACATAAAATGAAGACTAGACCCTGATTTTTTGAAAGATCTATTTTGTTTCTTAGCTGAATGCAAATAAAAATAGTGATTTAAAACAGCGCCACTTGCTTCTCCCTGGTGCCTATGAACGTAAATACAATTAACTTCATTGCTGGAATGCTTTCTAGATAGTAAAATCTTTGTGCTGTGATATGGCTACATAATTTGTATCTAAAATTTAGTGGGAGGGAAGGAGATCTGTGACAGTAAGGCTATAATGTGTCACGGGAACTATTTTAGGTAATTCTGCAGCAGATATCAGCTGATGATAGGGAATACTTACAGATCTTGACTCTCCCTTTGGTTGTTTCTTCTGCTTGCTAAGGACTCATCTCAAAAAGTCAAGGGACACCAGAATTCTCAAAATCAGTAAAATAAGACATCGTATTAACTATACTGGCATCCCAAAGCTTATTATTAGGACAGCATAGGCTGCCTCATCCTGCTTAAAAATAAAATGGACAAGTACAAATTAGGGGAAGATGTGGCCAACAGTGATCTAGGGTAGGAGGCAGGACTTTTTCAGCTGTGAAATGTAAACTGCATTATAAAAGGACATTTTACTTCTGGTTCAAAGAAAAAGTAATCTTGGGGGAAGGAGAAGGTTTTGAAAATACAAACATTGGTACCTCACATTGCTACCTCTCTCATTTGGGCTGGCAGTTGTTGAATGACATCAACATCCTTATCCATTTCATATACTAGGTGTTGAAGTTTGATTGTCTATTGCAGTTCCTTTCTTTAATGTGTTTCTTATCTCTTGAATATTATAATATTCACCAAGAATTTACTTATATTTTTTGCTCTTCCTCACTTTCTCTATGCGAGGACTCTTTTATAGGTCAAACAACATAATGTATTGCGGTGCTTCAGCAAACCCAGCTGTAGCTCCATGTGTTACATACCCTAAATAAAACATGTAAGACAAGTCCTCAGGTCACACAGTTGAATGTCTGCAATCAATCTTTACCATGCTGGGATGTATCAGTCATATATAGCGTTATGCACCATGGTAATAGCTAGCATCCTTCAGCTAGGATTATGCAGCAAGAATAACAAAATGTAGAAATACATAATTTTTGCAATTTTGGCCACAAACACATAAATCTTTTACAGGCACTAACACAGCATTTGCACAATCTGATATGTGGAGTAACTTGTAAAGTATGATATTTAGGGAGGAAAAAACTCATTGTTTTTCTCTTAACATGTGAATGGATGCTGTTGCTAACAATTTTATAGAAAGATGACAAATCTGCTCAGCACTGGAGCAAAAAGACCCAGTGTTCTGGGTGGTAAGATTTTCATTCTGTGTAAAGACATCCTATCAAGAAATTGTGGGGTGGTGAAGGGGATGGCAATGAAAAGGTTATTTAGGGAAAGGAGAGGAAAATATAAGTAATTTACATTATGTCATAAAATAGGCTTTACAAACAGCTGTTTCTTAGCTAGAACAGTTCAAGAAATTAAACAGTGCTATGCAATCAGATTCATCAACTCACAATAACTGCACTAACCATGTGAAAAAGAGAAAGATGCTCAGTTGAAGAAAAATACTAACAAATTTCTCAGACAGTTCAGTTCTTAAATAATGACATGTTTTTGAAGGATATTTTCATAGAATGTCAGAGGCTTCTCATAAAGGAAGAAATGACATATTTGCAGCCTGCCCACCTTCTGAGTTGTGAAGTTAACAACTCGTTGTAGGGCTAACAGTACAGGCTGTACCCTATACATAACAGAACTACAAATCCTATTTGTCATGAGCCTCTTCACTATGGAAAATAGGTCATCCTTAAGCATTAGGATTAGTGTTCTGTAGATCTGATTTTATCCTTGATTCTGCATCTGACATAGTCCTTAAGTTTTCAGCAACTCCTTTTTATTTCTCTGTGATCAGAGTTCTCCAGCCATGCTGTTTGGTCATCCTTTAATATAGTTTAAACCTGAGGCCATGTTCTGCTGTTTGGAGAGGATCTCGCACGATGTGTCCCTGATTCTGTTTGGGTCCTATACATGCTACAGTAACCATTATCATACATGATTATGTCTGGGTCTGTCTTTGCTAAAGGGACAGGCATTAGCTTCAGGCACACATGTTAAGCTTCCGCATATACAAAAGTGAGGACCTTCTTCTGTAGATGTGAAAAGAATTATGCAATTATATGGGGAAGATGAGGAAGATACAAGTGAATGAATAAAGAAGTCAGGGGCTTGAGGCACAGATGTATGAGTTATTCTTAACCAGTATCCATGCACCGGCTGAATTTCAGTAGCTAATCACATATATGCAGTTGTCTCTTGGAACTGGAGAGGTAAATCCTCTTCTGGCTTTCAGGATTCTCTCTAACAGTACAATGGAGTTATATATGATCCTGAATAGCGATATTTAGCTTAATGAAAGTTGAAGCAACAAAGAAGTATATAAATACTCTTTTTTTTTTTTTTTTTTAATTAAAGTCTTTAGAATTCAGAACTGGAGACTCACAAACCAAAACTATGTTATAAATTAATAACTATTGGGAAAGTTTTGCTAAACTCTAGCTCTGGTGCATGCTACAGTCAGATAAATATTTTTCTGGCTCAACTGTGTGCACTTTGTGCCTACATGAACTACATTCATTAAAGAACTCTGTATATTCAACTTCTTAAAACAGATCAAAGCAACTTACTGTTTTCCAGTGAGATGTGCTGGTATGTACTTGTTGATATAGTAACACCTTGCAAGAAAGTAATCAGAATTAGATTCATATCATCATTGATTCTGTTGAAGTGCATCACCTTGTTATATGGTGAAATTCAACTAAATGCTGTTCAGGGGCAATGTTTGAAAAAAACCACAAACAAACATAAGAATAAATTGTCTATATTTTCTTAAGTGCTGTTAGTAGAGTAGCTTGGATGCTCTCCAGTAAGTGTAGGAGGAGATGTTTTCAGGTAGAATCCCGATTTATTTTTCTTTCATGATAGACAAAGCCAAGAAACTGACTTGGGTTTTTTTTCCCTTCTCATAATGTCCTAACAGTTTATCTTTTGTCTATGTAAAGCTGTAATAGCTGGGAAAATTTCTTGATCGCCTGAGAGTTATTCAGAAGTTAAGCAAGCTGCAAATTTAATTTTGAGTTATCTTGCAATGGTTCACTTTGGAGTAAAGTTCCTGGGTTTTTTTACATGCTTATTAATTTGGAAATTAATCTCAAATGTCACTGGGATTGCCTAGATATCACTTAGAGAGTGTCTTGCATAAACAGTGTGAAACAATGTTGTTGGTCACACCTGTACATGAGAATGCTCCAACTGTTATCTAGTTGAATAGTAAAACCAACTTTAATATTTTAATCCTAGTCTGAACTCTACCAGAATTATCTTTCTATTAAAATCAGGTGGATGTGGTTTTCCAGATAGCTTCTGGGGCCCAACTGCTTCTTTCCTTTTTCAGACTGACTGAGTAGGTGGCTGGAGAGAGAGAGCTGGAGTCCAGAATGAGCGTATTTTTTGTGTTACTTTCCAAAAGATGTGGTTTCTGATTAAAATGATGTACGTATTCTCATAGTATTTTTCTTGATGCCTCCGAGGTTCCAATGAAAATTATTTTACCAGAGAGTGTTCCATGATTGTAGATAATCCTTACATTTACTCAGAGAGTAATTGCCACTGTATCTGAGGAAGCACTTAGACTGCCCAAAGAGGTAAACGTTCTTTTTGTTTTTTTGAAAACAAGCAAACAAGCAAAAAACCCCAAAGCAAACCCTTAGTCTTATTTTAAATTGTGTGTATCACAAGATCACAATATAATTGGTCTTCTTGCAATTTTTGTGCAAGTCTGGGACACTGAGAGACACTTTGCACCAATATCGAAAGTAGATCAGTGAATGAGAGGGATTTATGCCCGGTATGGAATGACGAGTTTCTGCAGTCTTTCCAAGACTAATTTCACACTTCATAATTTCTTGTGGAAGAGTTGTCCAGAAAAGGCTGAATCAATCCAGTGAGATATGTTATTAGGTTAAATAGGAACTCCATTCTTACTCTGTCAAAATGAACCAACCTCTGCTTTGTTGTAGTCTTGCTGACTTCTACAACAGTTTGTATAACTCCCCATGAAAACAGATTAGCCCTTACAGGATTTCTGTTTAGGAGGTTTGTACCTTCTCATATCTAAAAAAAAAAAAAATGGGCAGAAGTCCATCTTCTTAACTCCTGGCATTAGCTGTCCAACTCATTACCTAATTTTAAAATAAAAACTAAACTGCTAAAAAGGCTGGTAGTACCTTATGCACTAATATAGGAAAAAAGTACTTTCAGTAGTAAAACTGTATCAAAAATATGTTCTTGTTCTTACCAGCTATGATTGACATAGTTTTTCGCCAGTTTTTACAGCTGTCATACTAAATATGTGATTCCTGTTAGAAGATCTATCATGGTAAGAGACCAGTCAATACCTGGCAAACAGGTGTATAACTACACTGGTGTCTCTTGACAACCATATCCAGCTTCCTCCAGTGGCAGACATATCCAGAGGCTACTCCATGTGTGTCTGGGTAATAGTGTAGGAGTGCAATCAGCATCCAGTGGAGGGGACATGTTAAAGGCTGTAAACTTTTAGGAGTGACTGAAGACCCTTTCAAGATCATTAGTGAAATCAGACATTGAAATTCTCCCTCAGTTTCTTTGTTCTGTATGATTTTTTTTCCCCCTTAATGTCTTCAAAGCCCAGGTTAGTCATGCCGTGATTCCCAGTCTGGTTCTGCACAATCTTGCTTGTACCTGAGGCAATATAATGATATTAATGCAATGCTCTGCCCCAGCTAATTAACTCCGAGCTAGCTCGCGTTTCTCAAAATAGTGATGTAAAGTATCTGAAAATTTACTCGGAAGGAAGAAGCTGGTGTACTGGAGGGCCATGGTCCCACTGTCCACTTTTCCCATTAGCTGCATCCAATTTACTAATGTTTGCCTGGGCCCCTGACAGGGTTGCAGCTACATAGCTGGCTTTGTTCACTGGGAAATGTGAGGAGGATGTTTGGGAAAGCACTATACAAACAGTGAGCTAGAGATAATTTGCAATGTAGATAGACATGTACCATATGGATAGACAAAACAGATGGTGGGTGAGGGAGGAGGAGAGTTATGAACAGAAGCACAGAACAGTGAACAGATTTTCTCCCAGTTGTCCTTAAGTCTAGTACAGGGTCAAAATAAGAGCCCAAATTCCTTAGCCTGGAGGTTCATTTCTTAACTGTGTTGCCTTAAGTCAGGGCGTACTTTTTTGTTACTCCCTTAACTCATCTGCTCACTTTAAGTATAGTTATTACCTTCCGGAGAATTTGAACTGGAGTTTGTCTTTATGTCCGAACAGTTTAGTGATTTTCTAATCGCAATGGTTCTCATCAGGAAAGGTCAGAAGAAATGACATTTTTCATAGTCAGTCTAGTTTAAAACCTGGCTATGGTTCATGCATAACAACAGCAACAATTTGCATTTATATAGTACCTTTCATCCCTTAGGATCTCAGAGTGCTTTATAAACCATATGTGGGAATAACTTCACTGAAATAACGGTTACAAATCCCCCTTGAAGTTCTGCAGCCTGGGGTATAGCTGAGGGGCAGCATACAGTCCAGCACTGTTCCACAGCCCATAGAGGAAGGCATTGAGAAGGTGCTGCTTCTCACTACACAAAGCTGGTAGATGAAGGGAAAACAGAATTGAATTGCATAGCAGAAAATTTGGTTTGAATGGACTTGGGAGGACATTATCTGTACAGGAAGAATTGTGATAAAATTTCCAGATCACTAGTAATCAGGGCTTTGGTTTTCTGCTGCTTGGAGGATGATACCTCTGACAGTACAACACTTTACTGGCTCAGGATGAACATATCCATATGCTTCACTGTGCACACTGTCCACAATCAGTATGTATGTGTGGGTTAGATGCTTCGTAGTGAACCATGTTTGGTAATACCTATGGTTCAAATGTCAAACAAATTTGTCCCTGCTTCAGTCTGACAATATTAGTATGGACTTTTTTGGTTATATAGTACATTCTTCTCCAAAAAAATTCCACAACCAAACTTGTATAATCATATATATTTTACTTGCTTAGAGAACAATGATAAAGGTACTTTATTAACACAGGATAAGATGAAAGTGTTATCTACCTGAAGTTTTAGAAAAAATTGAGAAAATTCTGTTAAGTGGGTTTGATTTAATAAAATTCTGTTAAGTGGGTTTGATTTAATCAGATAGAAATGTGCATTGTTCTCATGACTAAAATTAATCACTTACTGAAAAGTAAATTCTATACATCCCTATACTGTTCTTTGGAAGTGAAAAAGCAGTGAGGGAGCAAAGAATACAATGTCAGAGAGGGTTTCTGTGATCTCAACTTACCTGAGTGCTTTCCAATCCATGGTGAGCATGAGGGTACACTTTTTTTTTGTTTTAAATTATTGTCACTGAGTCATAGGAAAAAAATCCATTTAGAGTTGAGTATAACCTACCAAATATGCCATTAGACTTGCCATTGTCCTAATCACTGGACATATAATTTGTATTAAGGAGCAGGCAGAGGTTAGTATATGGCTTGAATCAGAAGAAGGCTTGTACCCTCCAGCACAGTGTAACTAGAGGTAGTACAGCTCTTCTTGAACATGTTAATCATCCCTGAGGGATGCTCCTCCCACTGTCCTCAAGGACATCTGTGACAGTGTCTAACTGGCTTCAGCAGGAGTTGGTGGTACTCACCCTCGTCTGCCCTCAGTGCTGTATGGGCCCCCCAGTCAGGGCTTATTCATCACTGCCACCTTTGTCGTGGCACTCATAAAGGTGGGGACCAACATTTCTGCAGGGAATTATGGAGGTATTAAAACCCCTAGTGAAGATACAAAAGTAATATTCTCCCAAGGACATAATTTGTCTTACATGAGAGGAGGGCTGACAAATGCCACTGACAAAGCCTATTATTGTTACTATTAAAGTGCAACATGTTGTAATAACAGTCTGAGAGGAAACTGACTGCTTAAATAATAGGTTACCTCAAACCTTCCCCCAATCATAAAGTGCCTTCTTTTTTCCTAATATTTTATATTTTACTTCTAGGACCAGGGAACTCCTTGTAAGAAGAGTTCAAAGAAACAAATGCCTGTAATCTATAGTTATTCACTTAAACCATATTTCACAAAAAAAAAAAAATCTTAAAAGCATTTTTTCTCCCAGTCCTGTCTTTAAATTTTTTTTAGCATAGGGGTGTGTTTGGTTTCCTGAGTTGTGTAGGATTGTGTCAGTTACTTAGCCAGATGATTGAAAATAAGTAAAGTACAAAAGGAGAAGACTTCAGTCTGGAAGGGGAGATAAAGGAGAAGATACATGTCTATAAAATTGTTCATGGCGTGGAGAAAAATAGGGAATAAAGCCACAGGGTGTTGCATAAAGTGAAAATTCCTATGGGTCCCTAAAGTAAATGTGCAAGAACATGGGAGTAAAAAACCAAAACAAGAGAAAAAGGTATCCCTGTGCACAGGTATGTTTCCTTTGGTTCATGAGGTCCCTGAGCTACAAATTGCTGGGGGAAGGGGAGTGGTCTGAATGGCTGTCACTACAAACTTGCACTGGTCTTGTTCTCTTCCCTTGGCTGCTGCTGATCAACTGGAGACAGGTTACTGGGCCAGCTGGATCTTTGGTGTGCCCAAGTGCATTGCTCTTCATTTACTGGATTTCAAGTTGTCCAGACAAATCATTCCTGCCTGTCAAATTTGCAGGTGCATGTTTTATGAAAAAGCGCAGGACTTTGCGCATTCCAGGAATATTAAAAGTAAAGAGAAAAACAAAACAAAAAGACCCACAAAACCCAGGAACATATTGGTTTATATGATTCACAGGGGGAGATTGAAAGATGGGGGAATCCTCTGTGTTCTGATCTAACTGCATCGTAGCCCCTTGTGCTGCCTTTAGTGCCGGTGAGCTGAATCTCATGTGAATTCTGGATGGCACACGAATCCTCCCACACTGAACTGACTTTGAGCAAAAGTCACGGTCAGAATGGGAGGAGTGGGTGTCCCCAGGCTGGATCCTGGCCTGGAAAACACCTCTGCTGCTATTTCTGGCTGTGGAATAGAGGCAGGGCCCCAAGATAAACCAGTGCTTCCTTGCCACCTACCCAAGGGATCTAAGTGTTTTGACTATCTCAAGGGACACCTTGGGGCAAAGCACTGTTTCTGATTTTTGGACTTGGTGGGACAGACTCCTAGATTTCTCTGGTTTGGAGGTATTTTGAATTGCTGTATATGATGAAATTCTCCTTATATGACTCTTTCTTTCTCCCTTTTCTCCCCTGCCTCTCTCTGCTTAACAAACTGAGCCTGTGGGGACCCTGGAGCTTTCTGTGGCTGTTTTATTCATAGATTTAGCCCCTTTTATTAGTGCAGCAGCTTCATCAAATATTTTTCAAGGACAACTTTTCTCCCTAAAGGTTTGCTCAGCAGCAATGACTGTCTCATCTAGGTAATCTATTCTGATTAATTTGACTTTAGCTTTCTTACTGCTCCAGTGGAGTCCAAATTTGTCAAGGACTTAAATATATACACACATACTGGGGAAGTTTCACAAAAAAAGCCAGAACACAATGAACTGCCTCCTAATTTTATTAAGAGGCTCACTCTTAAGAAAGGGATTGCTGTTATCAGCCTGACCGGAGCGGAATGCAGGAAAAATCAGGATTGAATGCTGCCAACATCACTCAGTAGTTTCTGACATAAGCGCGAAGCATCCAGGGTCACTATATACACACATACACATACATATTTATTCTGTGTCTGGTTTCTGGGTGCGCTCGGTGCCCCTCCCGGCGCGGGGTTCGGGGCGGGCGCGCAGCCCGCAGAGCGCGATGCCCGCGGGGCTCGGCGCTCCCCCTGCGCAGCCTTCATGGAGAGCCGGGAACAGCGGCCGTGTTCCATGTCCAGCCGCAGCCAGGACGTGCAACCTGCGAGGTGCTGCAGCTCAGGGGGCTGGGGCAGCCCGCGGTGTCAGTACGGGATGGGGTGAAGGGATGCAGAACAGCCCTGCGGAGAAGGGCTCGGGGCGGGGGGTGTTGGTGGGTGAAAAGCTGCCCGTGAGCCGGCAATGTGCTCTCACAGCCCAGAGCACCCACAGGACCCCTGGCTGCACCCACAGCGGCGAGGGCAGCAGGTCCGAGGGGTCCTTCTGTCCCTCTGCTCTGCTCTGGTGAGAGCCCACCTGCAGTGCTGCATCCAGCTCTGGGGTCCCCAGCACAGGAAAGGACCTGTTGGAACAAGTCCAGAGAAGGGCCATAAAAGTGATCAGAGGGCTGGAGCACTGTCCTGGGAGACATAACTCAGAGAGTTGGGGTTGTTCAGCCTCGAGAAGAGAAGGCTCTGAGGAGGCCTCATTTCAGGTATAAAAAAGGGCTTGTAAGAAAGATGAGGATGAACGTTTTAGCAGGGCTTGTTGTGATTGGACAAGGGGCAATGGTTTTAAACCTTTGAAAGAGGGTTGCTTTAGATTAGATATAAGGGAGAAGTTTTTTACAGTGAGGCTGATAAAACACTGGAACAGGTTTCCCAGAGAAGTGGTGAATGCCCCATCTCTGGAAATATTCAGGGTCAGTTTGGACAGAATTCTGTGCAACCCGATGCAGTTGGAGATGTGCCTATGCCTTGCAGTGGGAGTTGGATTACATGATCTTTAACGGTCCCTTCCAACCCACACTGTTCTGTTATTCTGTGATCTTGGTGTTATCCCAGACTCTTCTCTCTCTGTATTTGCTTCAGTTTCTGCTAGGAACATGTCTATTTCTTGTAATCTATTCTGGTAGAGGAACCTAGTTTTATAGACCCATATCTACTCTTACATAGGTCTTTCTTCTGTGTACTCCTTGATGATAGAATACAGCTTCTTAGGCAGCACCTGGCCACTTTGCTGTCTTAGTTTAGCTTATTTAAAAGGGAATTGAGAATGGAATTCCTAAAGAAAAGAGCTGAAAGCTTTCTTCTATCATAGGCAAATAGAGGTATCACTTTCTTACAGAACTAAAAGAAAAGCTGAGCTAAAAAGAAAGGAGGGAGAAGACAGAGCACCCTTTAAGATGCTGATAGGGTCATGGATGATATCAGAAACTGAAGGTTAATGTGACTACAAAACACCTTTAGTGATGGGTCATGATGAATTTTGTATCCCCACCCCAGAAAATAGTCTTCCATTTAGCTGTGGTTTCCCTGCCTCTCCTCCCATGTTTGAATAAGAGTCCATTTTACAAAAGAAACATAAAAGTGGAGGTGAAAGTAAGCCTGGCCTTCTTCATCCCCCGTGTGGAATTAATACTGGAATGACTATAAGTTAACTGGAGCACTTACAGGCACCTTTGTGAAACTCTTGCACTGGCAGTGAAAGCAAATTTCTCTACCCATCTCTTCACAAGTAGATGTTGTATGTACAACATTCGTGGAAAATTAGCTTTTATTCCCCTACCCCCCATATTGTCTGTCCCTACAGACACATGTATGCCTGACCACACAGTGTATGTATGTCAGCCGGCCCTGTGATTCACATCCCATCTGTGGGATACTTTCACCTGACCAGCTGCCTTTGCCACAAAAGCTGTTAAAGTGTTGTACTGTTGCTCAGCAGGCTAATACCTTCCCCTGATCCTGCCGTGTTAAGTGCCACTGTTCAATCCGTGTGGGACTGAAAACATCCTTTACGCAATCCCTGATGGTGTCCGGGCTTAGAAACATGAGCTGCAACGGGTGACTCAAGAAGGATCTCAAAGCTGGGATTAGAACAGCTCACTGAAATCGGGCCAATTCCCCAGAGCTCAGGAGGGCTGAGCCTTGGTGGTATTTTTCATCTTGGTTAGCACAGAAAGGCAAATGAATTTCTCAGTGCTCTGATTTACAGAGCTTTCCTAATTTACCTTTTGGGTTGCTTCCCTCCCCTTTGTTCTAGGGTTGCCTCTAGCTTTGGAGTGTCTCTCTCCAGGACTCTGTCTCGTTCCCAGGGGTATACCAGAGATGGGACTGCCATGCCTTTTAGGTCACTTGGTACTTTTGGTATTAGCACTTTGCTGCAAACAAGATCATGAGAATTGTTTCCCACTCGTACGGGATAAGTAGACAGGGGCTGTTTGGAGAGGCAGACTCCAGATGCTTGTCTGTGTGGTGCATGACCTTTCCTTACTTGTGCAAGGGCACCACCGAAAGGTGAATGCATTTGGAAGCATTAGCGTTCCTCCACGCCTTCTGAATAATTTTACTATTTTATAGAAGTTAATTCTGTTTGAATTTCTTCCCGTTGTTTTCCTTCCCTATCCCCACCACTTAGGAGGTCAGCAGAAAGCTACAGCTTGCCTCATATTTATTCAGTGACTTATTCAGATCAGCATCTGTCTCTTCAGACTTCTCACATTTAACCCCTTGCTTTGGGTAGACCTTTGCATCTGGGTTTGGAGATAATTTACTAAGTGTCCTCTGCTGTCTGACTATGACATTGAATTTGGAGGAAGAGTTCTGCTTCACAGGGTTGAAAATTATTCAAGGGAATATTATGTAGTTGTTTTCTTGTTAGGCATCTTGTACTTCCCACAGAAGTATATCTTTAAAAGCAATACTTTCTATGTTATCATTAACATTAAATTATCTAAACCAGAGCATTGGCAGAATAAACCCAGATTTGCTCCCCCAGGAATCAAATACTCAAATCAATACTTCTCTCCAGGCCAACTTTATTATTTTTAAGCAGCTTTTTATTGTTTAAAGAATGTGTATCTGGTAGCAATTACCAGCCAGAGCTGTGTCTTAGGTAATAAACTAATGTTCAACAGAAAGTTACCCAACAGCTTTATCTCTTGATTTTTTAATTTTTTTTTTCCGCATGGGACAGAAAGATTTGGTTTTACTTCCTATTTGAACATAGTCTTTAATTAATAAGACTTTCTTACTGTTTGGCATGTACTTTCACCTCCACAAAGGGATTTGTGGGTAGGAGACGGACAGACTTGAGGCAGCCTTTTTCTGAGGTGCATCTAACTCTGAATGCTCTCTGTGTTTAGGCTGTGAGTAAAAACCGTTCCCTGTCCTTCTTGGGTTCCCTTGGTGCTAAATGGAAGGGAAAATGGTAAAAGACATATAACCAAAGAGCTGGGTCTCATTAGATATGAGATTGTACACAACTGAGACAAAATTTAAATATTATTTGTAAAATTATAAATTTGAAAATTTAATTAGGAATTTGAAATTGATACTTATTTGGAAACTTCTTTCAATTTAAGTTAATTTAAACCTATTTCATGGGAGCAAATGCAACAGTAAACTGTAGAGAGATCCTAAATTTGGGTTAAAGAAATTTTTTCTTTTAAGGCACAAGAAGAGTCTTGTGCTGAACAGTGTTTATTAGTACTGTCATTTGCAATTAGGGATAGTCTGTAAGTGTGTCATCTAGGTAACGAGATGAGTGCTAGAAAAAGAGTGCTAAAGAGTTGGAGTCTTGATTTTCAAAACAGTCTGTGGAAAGAACAACTTGGTTTATTGTGCTTGTAAGCTATGCCTTTCTTTGTTTAACAAGAGTAAATATTTTTACACATGTAAACACAGCCCATTGTGTGGTGATAGAATTCAGATGAATATCTTCCCTGGACTATACTAAAAGATCTGTATTATTTTTCTTGATAATTTCCTTCCAAGGATCACGTGCAATATATTCACTTGCAAACCACTTGCAGTAGGAAAAGCTAACAGGTGGGTCACAGTCCCTATAGGTCTCTTAATATACCTCTACTTAAAAGGAGAAAATCAGGAGCATCTTCATGCTGAGATGCTGATCTTGGACAAACTGGCTCCAAAAAGACAAAGTATTATTGTTTTTGACTTTCTGCAAATAGGGCACTGTAACTGTACCAGTGTACTGTTGGAGCAGAGGTTGCCATGACCTGGCAAGCTCTGCCGCACTCCCTAAATTCTGCTGTCAACAGATGTCAACAGAGCCAGCATCTACATTAACCTGAGAAATACTGTTTTTTGAAAAGGATCTAATCTGTCTTTTCTATCTTCATTTTGATCCCCACGTTACTCACCCTGAAAATTTTATACAGACATCAGCAAATATCCATCCGATTTTTATCTTAAACTGGCCATGAGTGTCAGTCATTCCAGTTCTGCAAAATTAGCTCTGAACATGTTGCTATTGTTCCTTTGGTCTCAAAGTTAAACACATGTTTTTATGACTGCTCAATGAAGGTAAACATCTGTCTTTCTAAGTTTTTTAGAGGTCAGATCTTGAAATATGCAGAAAACAGCAGTCAGACAGCTAATTCAGAGCCTGAGCATGAAACTGAATGTGAGTTGAAGTACTTGGCTTCTCAAGATTGCAGCTTTCCTAAATAATGTTTTTCCCTCTGTTATTTAGGGTCACTTAAAAAAAAAAAAATAACCACACCCAAACCTCATGTGTACCATTTAAACAAGAAGAGAGATTTGTTTGGTTGGTTGGTTTTTGTTTGTTTGTTAAGTACTGACCTCTAAATATTCTTTGTAGCTCTGCATTTACCCAAGTTTGGTCTTGAATATTATTAGATGATTGACACAGATGGGAAGTTTGGTACTTGATTTGAAGAAAGTGATGCCAAAAGAAAAGGACAGCTCTGTGAAGAAAAGCAAAAATGACTGCTTCTGAGTGATGGTGTGTTCACTCTATGCTTTCAGGTAGACTAGAAAGATTCACGGAGACATTTCAGCCTTGGTTCTTCACAAAATTGCTACAGGAAGCACCCCTGAAACTGAAATATTCTGGTAACCCAAAGAGGAGACTGATCTAACTGGTTGCTTTGACTTGAAGTATTGTTTTCTGCCTGGAACCATGTTGTGCACCGAACACTTGCTGCAAATGCTGCAAGCTTGAATCTAGAAAAGTCCAGAGAGCAGATTGCCAAGAGAGATGCTCGTATATCATGAATGAAGCCAGGATAAAAATCCCAAACAAATAAAAGAACTAAACCCTATTATGCAAATTTTATATTGCCACAGCTGAGTTGTTACAGTTGGCATTATTTCTTAAGTACCCCAAATAAACGAGAGCAAACTCATTGGCAGAGTTTGTATGTGATTTGTGAAATTTCTCAGCCAAAACAGGTTTCTGTGCTGATTTAAGTTGTTTATTCCTGCAGCTGCCTGCATCTGTAGAATTGTTTGAGATTTTGTATGGCCCTATTTTTGTTTTGTTTTGGTTTTTTTCTAAGCATACCTCAAACCCTCACTAACAACCTTGTTGGCTTTTGAAAAGAGAATTTCCCTCCACTCCAAGATAAGCTAAGACAAGAATTTGTTCCTGAGAACGTGGCATTTGACATGAAGACAAGACCACATTCTTCTGAAGATAATACAATCTCAGTACTATGTGCCTGATGCATGGCTGGATGTCTCCTCCAAGGAAGAATTGTTCTTTTAACTTTCAGAAGAAGAGTTACAGCAACATTTTCTAGAAGACTAATATTGCCTGCTTTTATGGCAACATGCAGCCTAAGAGGAGTATAACTGCTGGAAAATTAGTACTTTTAAGATGAATATATGATTTTCTGTCCTAAAGACAAGTTCTTGCCCATTATCACTTGAACTGTGATATGAACTGTCTGGAGACAAGCATTTGGAGCTCTAAGATAGCTGAAAGCCTGAGGGCCTCTGTGTCATTCTTGTGTTTTACACCTGGCAAAGCACCTTCTCCCACTCTGTCTTAAGCCCACCTAGAAAGACACAGAGAGGTGAAATGTTCTCTTTTTTGTTACACCCTTCCTCCACTTATGAGTAGGCAGTAACCCTTCGTTCCCCTTTTCAGGGGCAACAGCAAGATTGATCCTGTATAATGCAAGCCTTATGGAGTCTTTTTTATCAGCCTGCTTTTTTTAATTGAATGCTAGTAGTGATTTATCTAAGAATGTAGAGAGCAACCAGTCTGGAATACCAAAAAATGGCACCTTCTTAATTAACCGAGCAATCGTCAACTTAATCAAATCTCTTTGAATTTTTCCAGCAACTACGTGCACACCATATGCAAAGAGATTAGTAATTTGGGAATGCCAGTGCTGGCAGTAAGGTCAGCTTCTTGATCAATAATAACTCAGCCTGAGCAGACATTTAGTCTGAGAGAAAGAGGTCATCTTCAATCATGTCCTTTAAAGAGATTGAACAACAAAATCTAATCTCTGATTACCAAATATTTAGTCAAGCAGTGACCTTGCTTATATTGTTTAATCATATATTATTAGCTAATTCCTTTCAACTCCAGCTTCTGAATTAGATTTTGTCCTAATTATTATTACAAGTGTTGAAGAAGGAAGACATTACCATTTATGTAATACTGACTTCATAGGCCATGGCCAGCAAAATCAAATGCAAAATGTTTCTGTGAGGCTTGAGTTTTCCTGTCTCCATCATTCATAACAAATGTTTCTTTAGCCTTTTCTTAAGGACCTCTAATGCTGGGCAGTCCACAGCTTCACAACATAGCAGAATGTTATAGCATATCTGTATCTCATGCACTGAGCAAAAGTAAGGAAGGGATGTGTCCTTTCATGGGTACGTTGAAGCAGAACATCTCCCCATCAAATGTCATCAGTATTAACAATTAACTGATTGCTAGAGGTTGGGTAAAAGCATAGAAATTGTGTGTTTACATGGTGTTATTATTATTGATATCTCATTTAACTTTTAAGAGGGTGATGTAAGGGGACTGGTTCCCAGTGGATAGCACCAAAACAGCCAGCAGGCTAAATAACAGGGCTGGGGATATAGTCTTCAGCTCCAAAGTCATCTTGCTATTATAAGGTGATTTACCTCCCTCAATCATGACTGAACAGGGGTGATTAGGGATAGGAAACCACTTCTAATTTCCCAAACATTGTCTCCAGAAGAAACTAGTGAGAACGCCACTATCTGTATGCCAGAGGTAATGAAGTTGCAAGTTATTCAGACTACATCATTATTTGGGGGAAAAAAAGCCAACAACAAACCAACAAAGAAACAGATAAAATAAAACCACATCCTGACTTGGGATTAGTATACTTTGTTGGCTCACAGAGGGAGACTGTATTTTAAGGCCAACATTAAATCCAGGATTATTAAAATAGGATTTTGATGTGAATCCCTAGCTCTAGCATCCAGAATGTGTGTTAGGTGATAACCTGCAATAAAGCTAATAGTTTGGGTTGGGTTTTTTTTTGGTTTTTTTTTTTTTTAAATTTAGGCTAGACTTGTGCATTGTAGTTCTTTTTTTGTGCATCCCATGTGTTACAAACTGCATAAAATCATGATACAGAAATAAAGAAATCGTAGCTTTAGTTCATCTTTAAATCTATGAGGAATTGGAAACCTGGGCTGGTCTACTTCTCCCTGAAAGTAGTAAATCTGCATAAAGCAGCCCTTGCGTGGTGTGTTTTGGCAAACTCAGCTGCCTCACCTGCATTCAACAAGTGCCCTGTTCCCTATCAAGCACCAAAAAGATACAAGGGTACTTTTATTCTTTGCCAATTTTGGAAGGAGTTACTGCAGCAAAGCCAAAATGGTGGTTCCCATGGCTAAGCAAGGATAGTTGAGAACAAGCATTAAAATGTTGTGGCAACTCAGCAGGGTAATTCCAGGAGTTCCTGACTGTACTTGTCTGTTGAGAAGACCCCATTCATGAGCTGTGCCTGACATGGTGCTCTTGCCAGATCCCTCAGTGTGAAATAAGTTCATTCAGAGGCTCTTGTGCCAGGACCAGACTCTGCTTGTCTGCGGTGGGACACTCTTTAAGCTTTTCATGTTCTTAAAGAAGAATCTACTTTTCTTCCAGCTTCACCTGCACTTGCTTATTTCTTGCACACTATACTAACCCTTATGGGACTCTGAGCCCAAAAATGCATCTGTTTTTTTTTGTTTGTGTTTTGTTTTTTGTTTTGTTTTTTTTTTTCCAAGCATATCAACTATTTTCACCAGATATACCATCGAATTCTGTGTGTTTTGCCTCTTTCTCCTTTGACCATCTCGGTTACAGAGGTGCCCTACTGATGTTGGCTTCCTCTTAATGGCAGTATGGACCCATTTCAAGTCTTAAAACTCAACTGATCCATTAAGGTCTGCAGTAGGCACAAATTGGAATGTTCTTCTTTCTTTTCAGAGAAAAAAGGGGAGACATATTAACTAGACCTTGTTCATTAAAACTTGGTAACTTTTTTTTGTTTTGTTTTAAAGCCTTGATATCAGACTGCTCATCTATTACAGTATTTTTTAATGAGGGGAAGTTTCAGTGATTTGCACCTATTGATCTCAGAATTTTGGGTTGGGAATTGATCTTCTCAGACAAATTTAAGACTGGATTCTGATGCCTTCCAGCTCAGAGTAATACAGTCTGTGATGGTGCTAAGGAAAGGCACAGGTTTCAGGTTCTGCTTGGTAATCTTGAGAGACATCACTCTACTGTTTTATGCCTCACCTGTCCAACCAGGAAAGCTGTGTATAAATCAAGATCACAAGCAAAGCTAAATGATGCCTCAGTGGGTATATTCAGTGCAAAAACATATTTTCTGTATTATTTCTTTCCTTCAGATGGCTGTCCTAATAGACAGTCATACTGGGATTTCCTTTTACATGAAAAGAAAAAATAGCTTTTACTGAAGGACTTATTGTGACTTAGCCTGGCAAATCTGCACATATTAGACCTAAAATGTACTGGAATCTGGAAGATTGATCTTGCAGAAGCCAGTGTTATAATCTCAGAGAAGTTGATATGTCTAGTCAGGGACTAAAATTACTCAAATACTTGTTTTAGCACATCTTTTAAATATTTTATCATGGTTGTTAAACTTATGTTTGTGATGTTTTGACAAACAATGATTTCAGGAATACTTTAAATATTGATTGCATAGCTGATAACTAATTTTAGGAAGGATTTTAGTTTTCAGGTGGGGTAACTGCTACAAATAGAGACAATAAGTCAGAATTGGTTAAGTTTATCCCCTAAGGTTTTCAGCTGTTTGATTAAAATCCAAACTAGGAGGAATGGGAGGAGTCGAGCTACAGCAAGCTCTGTGAAGTCAGTTTTGTTTTATTGTCAGGTAAATACCATAAACCTCTTGTGGTGTCTGATGCTACAAAATGATTTCAATTGGGGAATTTTTCTTTTCTGCCATTTTACATTGTATGTTTTCTTTTTGCTGGGGCAATGTGTTCATTCCCTTTTTGTGAGTGGAACTGAATCCTCTGTTCTCAGTATGGTTAAGGGATGGATGGATATTTTTGAGGTGCAGGATCTATTGGCCTCTGAATGCCTTTATACTCTTCTGATTCAGCACAGCTAAATGTCAGTAATAGCGTTCTGGGACAAGGGAAAAATAACCTTTCTGTTTAACTGGTGCTGGTGGAGTGTCTGTTTTCCTTTTATATTTATTGTGTACCACAACACCACACCATGGATATATAAACAGAGTGGGTATGAGTAGGAATTTTGTTTGGGTGTATTTGCATGTCCTTGTGTGTGTACTGAATGGGATTTTTTCCAAGAAATAAATTAAATATTGGCAGGGAGAAAACTGCAGAGGCTTTAACCCTCTAAAGTGCTGTTTGTCTACATATGCGATCTCCCATTGAAATGGCCTGGGCCAAGCAGAGCGCATCATAGCAGGGGAAGCTAGAAAAGGCAGCAGATCTTCTTCCTGTACAGAAACCTGACATTTTATATCCCAGATGGTACTTTTATGGGCCATTATGATGCCTCAGACTGGCTCAATAGGTGACGTGAAAGAATGAAAATACTCCTATTGCCAAAAAAGAAAAAAACCCCCAAAATGTTCATTTGGGAGCTCAAGAACTGGCCCTCACTAGGGCTGAGTAAGTCTCAGACCAACTGCTGTGATTTATGTGATGGTACAGTGTGATTAACTTTCCCCTGGATCATTAGAGAGTCTCTGTGGGTGGTGATGTGCCAGTTACTGTTCTCAGCTGGAAGGAGGATCAGCAATAAACAGCCAGATGGGGGGAAAAGAGGAGAAGGAAATTCTTAATCAGAGCTGAATTTTAGATTAAAACTGCACAGATTTCAGGTCGACTAAAAAAGTGCTTACTTTCTTAACCTCAGGGACTTCAGTTGCCTTTCCCTGTAACAGCAGGATGCAGGAGATCTGTCACCCCGATTTGAATCCTTGTCTGCAGTTTGCAGAGGTCAGGTATAGTTGTACTCAGCCCACTTCCACACCCGCATTTGCAGCAGTGGGTTGGGGATGTGTGTACTGTGGGATGGTGGAGAAAGTGCCCAGGATGCGTGGGTGGGTTGGCACCTCACTCCTTGGCCTTTTCAGTGATGAAAGTTTAAAATAAAGTCAGATGAATTTCACTGTGACAGGACTGTAAATTGTATTTGACATTAACTCACATCATCTGCTACTGTTTTACTGCTAAACTGGGCTTAGAAAGAAATACCTCCACTGTCAGTATGGATGTCCTAGGCTTGAACCTCTTCTTGTTCAGCCACAATGTTTCACAAAGGTATATTTAGTTTAAAAGGAAAGGTGATGAGAGGCAAAGGTTCAAGTCTCTGCCCTTTCCAGTATAGAGACAATAGCAACACTGGCTGGAAATATGTGCTTCTAGATTTTGAGGGAAAAAAACCCATGGCAAAAAACACCCAATTTTTTGCGACATAATTTGGGTCTAATGCAGAATGAAAATTGAAGTTTTCAAAATACATGAAAGAGAAGAGGCACTTTTTCTTGGGAAACATTCTTCCAATGTACCAAATAACTGAACCACAGAATGGTTAGCACAGGAAGGGCCTCTGGAGGTCATCTGTTCCAACAGCCCTGCTCCTCAGGGCTACCGTGTCCCAGGTGTGGCCTCACCAGTGCTGAGCAGAGAGAAAGGATCTCTGCCCTCCACCTGTTGGCATTGCTTTGCCTAATGCAACCCAGGATACCATTTGCCTTCTTCACACTAAGGGCATGTTCCAAGGTAAGTTGTGCTTTTTGGTTACTTTTGTTTTTGAAGTTCTCAGTCACGTAGCACCCATCTGTGCTTCAGAGGTCTGGGGTGTCTGAGCTGGATGAGAGGAGACCTTGTAGCTTTGAACACTTTTCATTGCTTCAGTCTGCTCTTCTACCCATCAGTTTGCCCTCTCCTATTGTGTCTTTTGCAAAGCCTGTCTGTATATTGTCTACCACTGACAGAAAGGCCATGGTGTGGTGTAGCAGATTTTTACATTCAGACAAACAGGATGAGTTTAGGGAGAATCAATTCAGGGGCAGCAAACTGTGAAATCACTATTACAAAGGACTCATTCTGTACAAGAATACAGCAAATCATGTTAGAGCATTTCCTCTTGGGAAGGCTCAGCCCCCCCAGTTTTGCAAGTGGGGCGATGTTTCAAATCACGTTGTAACATTTTACACCAAGGATGTAAACTGCAAGGCTGTATGCAGTAGTGAATGATAAACAGTGCTGAGCCCTGTTTTCTAAACTCTTGTAATTACTTTACAAAATGTTTTAGAGTTTAATGTTTCTATGCATAGGGTTGATGGTTGTTTGAAGAATCACTATATGTGTATAGCACAGGAGGCAGTCGTATATGTCTTTGTGATACCTATACCATCTGATACAACTTATAAACCTCCTTATTAATTCATCCTCATCAAAAATGTATCTCTCTCAAATAGACACCATTGTAATAGATCATGGTTAAAACACCAGACCACAAAGAAATGTTTCTTGTGCTTGTTTAAGTGTGGAATTTCAGTTTATGTGGTTTGTTCTGTAGCATCATTGGCAGTGGTGTCTGCATGTCCAGTTTTCCCTCCCAAGGGCTCAGAACTGAAAATACTTGCATCTGGATCAGTGGCAGGTCTGAGATTTGCTGCCTTGTGAACCATCAGAGTTAGGCACTGCAGCTTGCTGTCGTTCAAAAGTCATGATTCACTACTTCCCAACGAGATAAGATTTTGGTTTCAAAGTCCCTGTATTCAGGAAATGTGAGTCCTACTATACCTGAATTATTGCCTATGGAATATAGAAAGCTCTAAGACTTGCTAATTGTTGTTTCCCTCCATCTGAGGCTTTGATGATTATCTCTTACTGTAGTAATAGCCCTTTATACACTGAGAATTTAAGGAGAAAGAAGTCTCTAGTCTGTCTGTAAAACACACAGCTATTCTGAATGCTGTCTTGCATTTACACTATGTTTATCTCTCTGTCACAGATAATATTTACATATAAATGTTCCATTTCTGGTTATTTTTCTGTTTTCTCATGTCACATCTCTGACTGTTTTTTCTGAATTTGGTTTGCTTCTCATGTTGTTGTTAGATCGATAAAGCTTTAATATTTAGGGTTTGAAGTAACTCAAAAGTCAGAAGACCAAGTGGAGGAAATGGAAAATCTGTATAAATATTCCTAGCAGTTTAAGGAGAAAAGCCCATTCATTATAAAGATTCTTTAATTAGGAGAGAGTCTAAGCTCAGGGTGAGTGAGACTGGAGACACTGAATAGTCCCTGCTAAGCAAATCATTATTAAATTATGTACACAAAGTAGAATTTAGTAAGAAGGGAGGGTCAAGGCTGACTTCCCTTCCTTGCCATCTCTTTCCACCCTGAACTGTAGCCTGGCAGATAATCCACATTGGTGTCAGCAGCTACTTTTACTCAAGTCTCTTCAGGCAAGAGAAAGAACTGAACCAAATCCTCCCTCACTGTGGGTGAAAAAAAAACCCCGGCATTTTCTTGCTCTTCATTTCTAAACATTGCTGTGTACTTCCTTTCCTTTTATGTAGTTCATCCAAATCAGAACATTCAGTTTTGGATCTCTTGGTCTGTTCCATTTAATATACTGATTTTTTTTTTTCCCCCGGGTTTTTAATTTTAGCAAGGAAAACAAAAACACGAACAAAGGAAAATCTGATTTGATAAAGACTAAAGTGTGTTGCTTGGTTGGCTCGCTTTTTTAGTTGGATGGTCCTCTGGAAAATTAGTTATTTGCTCAGCCCTCACAGTGGCAGACAAATCCTCTGTCCTGAAACAGACCTTGCTTACGAGTCCTGCATCACACTGAACTGAAAGCTGTCTCTATTGCCTGAGTGACACTATCAGTCAAATTGCTGACCTAAGTCAAGCAGAGTGATGGATCTTCTCAGTATTGTGTTTGCCCTGTGCAGTGCAAACTGGTGCGTGTCATGAGAGAGAATTAAAATGATGTTTATGTATCATTATAAGCCTTTTAGACAACATATGTTTAGGGAGCCTTATGTGGACAAGAAACACAGATGACGAGTTTTAAATGGAGCTGCTTGATCCTTTCCCTACTTACAGCTGAGCTACACAGAGTGTCATTACTGGTTCTCATGAACCTTAACAATTTGCTTAGATCTGCTTTTTGACAGACCTTGTAACTCTATACAGACAGTTTTCAACCCCAAGTCTCATCTTCTATCTTTCAAAAATCACTGTTCTATCTTTATAGTGACAGAGGTCTAGCAGGGAATGAGGGCATTGTATCACTTTGCACAGTAATGGGGAAAAGGAAAGGGAATTGTCTGTAATTTGTTTTTCCATCCAGACAAGTCAAGCTAAGTTATGGTGGGAGCGGTGCAGCAGTCATGATCACCTACCGTTTTATAGCTGATGTGATTGCTTTTATGAAGCCTATAACATTTTTAACAGTGCTGTTGTGCTGATCATCGTTCTTGTCTCAGCAGAACAATATTACTACAGTCAAGTTATTTCAGCTTGCAAACAGGGCGTGCTGCTGACAGAGCATGAGAAGAAATCTCACAGAGAACTCTCCTGACTCACTTGTGGGCAGGGGACAAGAGAGCAGGGACACTGGTCAGTCGGTCAAACCCTTCAATGAATTATTCAAAGATTTTTTTCTTATCCTTTTGGCAAGGTGACGAACAGTTCTGCCACATTTCAGACAGATAGCAACCTGCCATTTAGTGTGACTCTTCAGCTGTTGTTATTCACACAGTGAAGGGCGAAGTCTGGGTGAAGGGCACAAGCACGGATAAAAATAAAGTCTGGAAGTAAGGGTTTGGTTTTTTTATTTCCCATTGATCATTCTGAATTCTTCAATGTGCTGCTTTGCAGTAGGTCACACAAGTGTCAGCATAGTGCTGGCTACAGCAGCCCCACAGCAGAAGGAAAAGGCAGGTGGTGGGTGATGAAGAGGGAGCAGGCACTCCATCCCCCATTCTTCCAGTTTCTTAGCACAAGGTTTTTTCTGCCTGCTTACCAGAGGCCCTCATTTAACTGATTTCTTGATTGCTCTTATTTCTCTTCTGAGTTGCAGCAGAACATGATTTGTAAACTAATGAGTAACATCTTCCTAGCATGCGGTGAGGTCAAGTGCTGTGCTTACCCCTCTGCTGGTGTTGGTGGCCTTGCTGAAAAAACTTTCCTACCTTCTACAGCTCCCTAGACAGCCCAGTGGTCTTTATCACTGCGATAAGAGAAAAGAAAAACTCAGCCTGCTTCTCTGGTCCTTGGATATTGCTCATGCCATCTGACTGTCTCCTTGTTTATTCCCTCCTTTATTCCCTTGGTGCTACCTTGGGATTTTTCGTTCAAAGTCAGTGAAGTTACACTGGTTAAAAAAGATTCTCATTTCCTTTATTCCTTTTTCTATTGTGTGTCCTCCACCATTTTTGCTTACCACCATCTGCCTGCTACGGATCTGTCAGGACTTTAATAGATATCCACTGTGTGGTTTGACAGTTGTCCTGGTGTTTTGGTCCCAGGAGACATTTTTCTTTTTTATCAGAGTGTTAGCTAGTCTAATAAAGGACATTAATTCTGAAAGAATGGGAAAAGTAGACAAGTCATATGAACCTTGACGTAGATGGAGTTCTGTGTTCCGGAGACAGGGGAAGAGGAAATTCTGCTATACTTTCATCTTGCCCTTCAGCTTCTGGAAATTATTCCTGGGAAAGCTTGCTACTCTCTGAAATATATCTAGGTTCAGTGTTTGCTGTTCCTGCTCTCTTTTCTATAACAGTTCTTTGGAAAGGGATATTTAAACAGGATGAGAGCTCTGACATACAAATAAAAGCGTTAGATTCTATGCAGCTAGAGGAAACTATTTAGCAAAACAGCCGGAGTCCAGAACTGGTTGTATGTACACAGGTGCAACTCCAGTGGAAGTTACTGGGAATTACAAATTGCTCCTGCAGGCAGAAGTGCTGGAGTAAGCATTTCTTAGTTTAGGCTAATAAAGCTGGCAGGAGAAAAATCCATGAGACTGACCCAGAGTTTGGTGAATTCCAATTTGAGATGGGATTTCCACTAGCTGTGCATGCAGAGAGTTGACAGTTTCATGGAGACAGATGGATTCTTGTAATCTTGTTCCCTGTGTGAGAATTACACTGTTGACAGGGAGGGCGAATTTTCTGGTTTGACAGTAGAAATTAAGGAGTGAAAATGTTTGCAGTGATTTGCTTTTGAAATATTTGCATGTATAGAAGTGTCTGTGAGCATTTCTGGGCACATGGTTTAAAAACTTGATGGGTACTGAAAACTCAGTGAGTAAAAATGTGGGGAGTAACTGGCAACAATACCAGGCTGAGCATTTTTGCTTACACCAGGTGAGATTTAAAGAGCTGATGGATGCTGTGGAAAGGGGGAGGAAAAGGAAACTTCTGGATTTGGCTGGTACTTTCCTCCTTTTACCAAAATGAATTCTGACATCTCGGCCCGAGTTTGACCAACTGCTGCATGACTGCACTACCAACTTCCAAGTCATTCCTTTTAAAGTGCTCTAGGATACTTGGAGTACGAAAGGTGTCATAGAAAAACAGGTTTTGTTTCATTCTTTTTGACATGTACTTTTTGAGCTTACCATGCTCTAATGATACACAGAGATTTTAAAGTTTACTGAAGGTCTTCTGTATATGCATGTGTTTATGCATAAAAACCCCCTGTGGTATAGTTAGGGAAGACTGAAAATAAATGAAATATGAATGTCTGAGCAACAGGTCCTTGTTGCTTCTTTGTAAGAGCCAAAATTTCCTAGTTATCAGCCTTTAGCTCCTATTAAAACATAACGATCTGCTTAAATTTGAAGACATTTATGTAATGTGTTCCCCTATAAGGTTACTCCCTAACGATTTGGTGAACAGGGGCCATATCAGAGGGTAAAATTGCTGCATTTCATGATATGAGAATTTTGCTTTCTCTTTCCATTCACTGGGTTGAATTCTGGAATATAGTTTAAATGTGCCTACATAAAATACTTGCAGATATGTGTTGCACATGGGTGGACCTTGCTGTTGGACGCACAAGAAGTATGCCTTGGACAGAGCATATTAATGATACTGGAGATCTCACCTTCACACTTTTGTTTTGCCAGATCATAGGGAGCCTGAGGCCATAGAGTTAACATTCAGGAGCATGGGTCTAGGAAACGGTTCAGGCCTCACACCTCTGCTTGGTTTTGCTGGCAATCCATATCAGCAACATCTGGCCCCTAAGTGGCTTTGATGTGGTTTTCCCAAGCTTTCAATATATGGCCTTGGAAAGACCATTGTTCTCTTTATTAAAATAACCTGGTTGAAACAAAGACTCATGTCTGCCATAGATTGAGAATGAAGAGAGAGAGAAGAAATGTTGTATGCAGCCTGTGAGCCAGATGAGTAAGTGTTTTAGCTTGGAGGGTCTGGCATGTCAAGATCTGCAGAGTCCTGAGGAGGTTGTAGGTGAGCAGGAATTCTGCCTTCCAGCCCAGTGGAGCAATGGGTGCCTCTGTGATCACAGGCAGCTAGTTAAATCTCCCTGCCCCTTGCCTGGTCCAACAGAAAAACTGGATGAAAGGCAAGACCTGGTGAGATACCAGATGCTGTTTCCAAATGGAATTTTCCAAGGAGAGGTAAATGCAAAGAACCATGCTTTTACCAAAGGCCTCATGCACTCTATCAGAATATTTGCAAGTGGTATGTGAGGCTGGCAACTATATCTCTTAATTCATTAGCGTGTTGCCATTTGAAAACGTTTTATGATCTTGGAAATGTGATGCCAGGTAGCTTTTTTCATAGTTCGTGTTTTTCCTGTCAGTGTTGCTCAGAGTTTGTTCAATATAGGGGAAGGGGCAGAATTTGTGAAAAAAATAGATTTTGTGTCTTTTTGCTGCTTTGTTTCTAAAGGGGGTGACAAGGCTTGACATCTGTAGTGGAAGAGATATAGGTGTTGTAAATATTGCTTTGTCTAAGATTCTGATTCTGGTGACTGTGTGACAGAAAGGGAGAGCAGGGATGGGAAGATTCAATGACATAATTAAGGTGTCCCTCAATGGGAGAAACTGTCCTGCTGAACGGGGGAAAGTTTCTGTGGGGGAGAAACACTTTTTATGTGGCAATGTGACACCATTCCTGGAATTCCACCATTGAGGGATAACATTTGTAGACCACCTGAGTACCTCAAATGTGCACAGCTACAAATATGAACTATTTGTGGGTCTGTACCCAGAAGCACATATATCTGGTAGTTGTGGCCCGGTTATTTTCATCATTTTTATTGTTTCCAGAAGTTTTTTATGACACGTGAAAATCTGTGTTAAAGGGATCTAACAGGTGGATGGGAATTACTGATCAAAAAGAGATTGGAAATAGAATATATGGCATGGAACATGTTATGAGGGATGGGAAAGCAGGATTGCTTTTGTGCAGAAGGGGGCTCAGCAACCACATGGGAGGTTGGAATTTCACTGGTGGTGTAAATTTTATTTGGAATTCTTGTGGGCTTCCCTCCCTCCTCCTCATTTAGAAGGAGCCCGAATGTGATAAAGCTTGTCATGGCACAAAGTGATTTGTGACAAAGCCAAGGCTGTACAGTAGAGAATGATCATTCCTAAAAGCAAGAATAGTAAAATACCCTCTTTCCATGCTGAAGCTCAGATCCCTCAAGGATTTGTGTGGATGAGAAAGTGAGTGCACCCTCCTTGGTGAACAAGGGGAAATTCTGTTTTTTTGTAAAACATAGAGAAGGCACCAGGAGTGCTCACTTGACAAAAAGTTTTCATTTATTTCTGAAAGTGAATCAGGATTTCTGATGCAGCTCTTTCACAATACAGTTGAAATAGTGTGGGGTTTGTTTTTTATTTTTGTTTGTTTTTTCATTTTTTTTCTCCCAATTTATCATGGTTCTGACTTATGGGAGTTGTGGTTTCTTTATTTGTCCATTCATTTCTTTGTAACAATCCATTTAGAGAAATGCAGTTTCCAAACAGAAATTGACAATGATGTTTTTCAGCCTTCCTGTCTTTCTTTACTCACCTGCCAGGACTTTGCCTCAGTGTCTCAGCTGGCTGTCTCTCTGTGTTGTTGGTTGGATTATGAGAAGAGCAAGCAACAATCCCTGAAGTATGATGTCTAGTCATTATAAGCATAGTGTCTTTGATTATCTAGTATGAGTGATATATAGTGGATCATATGGTGTTTTATTTAAACCACAATGACAAGATATTCTGAGGGATTCTCCCACTCTGAAACTAAATTTTTATTGAAATACAGCTTCTTTAAACTTCTTCATCACAGCAGCTTTTGTTAGGTAGCGTCCTGATGCTCCAAATGTCACAGTCAAAACTCCCACCATGCAGCAAGCTAGCATGACAATTTCTTCTACAGCCACTTTTAAATTCTGGGCAACAGATCTGCCATCTGCAGCCCATCTGCTGGCCCAAACGTCTAAGACACAGATTTCAACCATGAACAGCTAAACCCCACAAATTTTCAGTAATGAAGAGTCCATCGTAATCACTTAATGTGTCAAACACTTGTGTGAGCAAGACAGTGAAGGAATGACTTTTGCAGGAGAGTGGATATAGGATTAGATGGAGCGTTACCTGGGGCCTGGATGGGAATATTTGTTTACAATGAAAAGTGCAGTCATTGTGGCACATTTCCTTGCAGCAAATCATCAGCCCTGGAAGTCATAGAGCAGCACGCACCCCATTTGGCAGCAGTTTCCTAAAAGAACTGAGGGTGATACCTAAAATGCAGCAGTTTTTTTGCAGGCTTGCCTCTGACCATGCCACAAATATATGCAGAGTCACACAGAGGTCCTGCTTTGATGAATGTCCCCAGTTCTTTACAACCTGAACTGGAGGGGTGGTGCAGCACAGCTGCTGTTTCACAGTCTACCCCGATAACCAGAAGACACTGAAAACATTGTGGGATTTTTGTAAACAACCTGCTGTGTCTGTTGTGCATGTTTCCCTTTGCTTGAGCTGGTTGATGTGGCACATAGTTACACACTTCACTGCTCTGCTGGAGAGGACTCCATTATTTGCATGATGCTGCAAAGAGTGGGAATGAGCCGAGACCACGGGGTACAATGTCTTAGTTATAAATCCTGAGGACCAGTATTAAGAGTCACTGTACCTCCTATTTCTGGCACGGTACTAGAATCCTGTGTGATTAAAACTACAAGCATGTCTATTTAAGACCCTATCATGTGCCATAGAGGGTGTAATCTGTGTTTCCATGGAGTACTTCTAACCAATGTTGTCAAAGTGTGTCCAGCACTTGTGGTAGTTCCTGCAACAGGAACAGGTAAAATGTCACAAGATACATTGCTGAAAGGTTCAATGAAAAATGCCTTGAGGATGGTACAGAAAGAAGAAGAACTTTGCATTAAAAAAAATTAAAATCACCAGGCAACATTGTAAAAGAGAACGGTTTATTTTGTGGAAGGAAGGTAAAATACCCAGAAAGTGGGAATGAGAATTTGAATGTTAGCAGATTGTAGCTTGTGCCCTGGGGATGAGGTTTGTGAACTTGATGCAGAAAGTGATGAGAAGTCATAGAAGGGTGATAGCTAGAAGAATTACCTGCACTGAACTTCTGACTTAGGCAGTGAGACAAAAGGGAGCTGTTTGAAGAAATGGAAGGCTCTATGCCCTTGGGAAAAGATCAAAATGGTTCGTAGTTGAAGCAGTAATTACAGAGCTAACATCAAGAAAAGAAAATTTCCCTCCCCTTCCCTGATTAGGGCTTTTCCTTTTATTTGTTACCTTTCTTTTCCTGAAGGCACTAGTAGAATGCTATAGAGTAATTTCTAATGTCTGTTGTCCCCTGCTTCTCTCTTGCACCATTCTAGACATAAAATATGTAACATTTCCTGGGATTGAACAATCCTAAAGTACAGAACAAGAGAAAATGGAACTTCCTAAACTACCCGTCAAGATGAACAAAAAAAAAATTCAACAGCTCCTGCAGTGCTCTCAACACTGAAGAGAAGTCAAGGTAGTAAAACCTTGTCACTAGGATCTCCAGTCTGAAGAGTGGGAAGGAAATAGAACACTTTTTTTCACAAAATTAAGTACCTGCTTTGCTGTCAGCAAAGTGGTTAACAAAACTAATAGTTAATCCATCCACTGTGATTATGCAAATTAATGCCCCAGAGAAACAGACAAGGACTCATAATTGCTCTTTTAGGCTTTCTGCTGCAAGTATTATGTTGGTCACAACTGATTTAGAACATTTCAATGGCAGCTTGTGAAATGTAAAGATTTACTATAGGAAAAAGAAGGCCTTCTCTAGATAAGAACATGGCAGTAGTTTCCCTAAATCAGTTTTCTTGGCTACAACACAGCAGAAAATAGGACATCAGCCTTTCTTCCTGCCACGGGATAAATAAACCCCATCTCCAAGCAGGCTCAGAGATGTCCAAAGGAAAGATGATAATCAGTGTTTCATCTAGGATAGAAACATACTGAATTTTCTACCTTTCTAAGCTTTGTGTGTCTGAGTATGTGTATGATAAGATCTCTGAGTCAATTTGTTTACCTTCCAGCACTGCTCCCATAACATCTGGTACACTGAATACAGAGCTCCCTTCATGCCAATGGACCGTACAGTAGGATATAAATACTAACCAGACTAGTAAAATGTATTTCCCACTCCTGTTCTCAGTAAAGCAGTTGAATTAAAAAAGACAGCCTTAAGTGACATATCCCTACTAACTTGCTGCTCTTCTACTTTTATTCATAACTCCTCTGCAATTGCATCTGCTCTGATGTAGTATTGTGTCAGGAAAGTAATATTAACCAATTACTTCTCTCTGCATATTAAGTAGAGCTAAAAAAGAAATGCTATGGTAGTGAGATAAGGAATTCCCTATTCTGGGACCTGGCAATGTATTTGTAAGGTGGTAGACAGAAATAACTATTTCTAAAAATACAGTACTTATCTATTGTAATTTTTTAAAATCCTCTTCAGTGTTCTGTTTATGCTACAAGATTTGGTAGATGTTAAACTCTGGATCTTCAGTGAATTCAAATAAAACGTATCAGTTTTAGGCAAGTGACAGCACAGACACATGCCAAATGGATAAGACTCCGCATTATTTTTAAGTCAATAATAAAAACCTCATCCACTTCAGAGAGGATTATGCAGGCAGTTTGTTAAATAAGGAAATTCAAGGCTTGATGGAGTCTGTCATCAGGGCCATTTGTCTTTGTTATCCACTTTCACTAACCTTTTCTCAGCTTTATCATGGCTTCCTTCAGTTGTAAGCTGTGTTGCTTGGATTCAGTTGCAACAAAGATGTCAGACCAGTGGAGATACTAGCCTTTCTGATTCATTTCAAAAAATCATGCAATCATGCACTCTATGATTCCAAAGCCTGGCAGTTTTACATGTTTTGTATGCTATCAGGTTATACAGGACTGGAACAGGAACAGGAACTGGACTGGAAAACCATGGTGGTCCTTCCTTTGTTTTGGTGTCTTTTGTCTTCTGGCCGTAATTCCCAAAATTCAGTGGATTGTCAGGAAGGAAAAATGTATCTATTTTTTCAGAGGGGCCCTTCATGTATTTAAAATTGTGTTTCTGAGTAAGGCTGTGCAGTCAGTTTGATTGTTTTAATGCATCTTGTTCAAGAACTAATTCTTGGCACATGTAGGATACTCTGTTAAAAAACAGGCCAGTACATAATTTACAGCCATTTATAGTTATTGTATGTTTTCTTTGATGTGATAACACTGACGAGATGAAAGCCTTTGAGGAAAGCGGCTCCTTCACAGCATAGAAGAATCTGAAATATCTTTCCTATTTATTTGAACCAGACCACTAAATCCAGACTTCCAAGACAGTGGCATCCTCTATTGTTTAAAAGAAACTTTTTCTTACCCTTTGAACTTGCTGACATCCCAAAGGCAAACAAATCTTGGACAGCAAGTTCTCAGCTTCTGTTATTCTTTTATTTAGAGATACCACAAAGGATATCTCACACTGTTTCAACCTTTGATTTTCTCTGTTAGACTATCAGACTGAACCTGTTTCAATAAGTCCATAAGAATGGGAAAACTTAATTTCAGATAATTAGTTTCTATTTTCTTTTGCAGAATAAGTTTCTTGATGACAACTTTTTTACAAAAAGTCTAATTTTTAGACAAATAATCTCTAAAAAGTAAATGGGTTTCAATTACAGACTTTTAGATAAAGTGCTAAATATATTGGTTAGACTCTTGATATGTGCTTCTGAAGAATACACCCCTAAGCTTTTCCCTGTATTTGCAACCTTGCTTTATTTTTATTACAGAATAGAAATATTCCTACTTTGCCTGAAATGGAAAATAGCTGAACTTCTGATGCTATAAAATAAGTTGCCATCAATCTCATTAATTGTTTCATTCAAGCACTTGAACTAAAAGGATATTATTTCTATAATTCATTGTATTATTATTTTGGTAGAACTAGAACCACCAGTGTCACTTTAAAATTATAAGATTTTAATATAGTTCCAATAGTGTTTTTGAATAACAAATCTCTTTTTTGTTTTTGTTGAGGACCAGTCAGAGACACAGATTTTTGAAAATATTATTTATATGTGTTTGGAAATATTAATCCAGAATTATTTTGAAGAAATTTTTAAGATAAATTGTTACCTTATAGATAAATCTATATATAAATCAGAGACTATAACAGTCATCATTCACTTTGGAAAGTAATTAAAAAACTTTAGGGATTTCCGTAGCATTACGTATGATCAGATTTTATGTATTAATGGGAAAAAAAGCGCTCTTCCACAGAGTTGTGAGAGTTTTAATGAATTCAAGCAGATGAGAACTTTCAGTACAATTTTGTCCTTAACATCGTGTCCTAATAATTGTTCAGCTCTGACCTGGTAATGAGTCCACAACAAAGCCCTCAATCATAGCATGCCCAAGCTCTTGAAAGTTCAGGCCTTGGCTGAATGATATAGCAGTCCCACCTTAAATAGCAACTCCTGACTGGAGTGGCTTGGATTTTGCATCTGATCAATGACCCAAGATAACCTCAGTTAGTTTGTGAAATCTTGGAAGATCACAGTTCAAGATAAAGGATTAAGGACACAGGAGAGGTAAGTTAAAAAAGGTAGCTTGTTCTTTTCGGGTCAGCCTCAGTATAAAAGGTTAATTCTGCTGCTCTGCCTTTAGTATTGATAACCTTGAAAGAAATGTTGATGGAGTGAAACTACTCTGTGAAGTGATCTTTTGTTTTACCCTGCTCTTGGGCTGAAGTTGATACTAATTCCAGTCTGCCAGAAGTTATTCTGAAGATTTCACATGGACTACTGGCTGGCTGCCACCCACTGTGGTTATTAAGCTGAGCTGTGCCATTTGTTTCTTTTTCTGGGGCTGCATGTGCTCAAGCTTTCCCTGAGCTATTGTCAGTTTGCCCACGTTAATATATCGTGGCCCCAGGACCACTAATACACAACGCCACGGTATAAGTTTTTGTCTTGCTGAGTACTTCATAATTCACCAGCGCTTGTGCCTGGTTAGTGAATTTCAAAGACCGTACATCACGTTGTGCTTTCAGATACTGAATCCTTCCTTTGGGGTTGTAAGTGAATACTACTCTGGTGTCACACAGGCGCTGGAATATCTCTTGGGTTCAGGCCTCATTCATCTCCCTTTACCTTATCTTTGTGCAGCCCTGTGCATAAAAAAAGAAGCGGTGTAATTGCACTTGATGCTTTACTGCTTTTGAAGGGGCATTCAGTCTTCAGATGGAAAGGTCTTTGTGATGTGCAGAAAATCAGCAGGCTAAGACAGGGGACAGGCATTCTCGCCTCCAGACAGAAAGGCTGCAGGGTTTCCTTCGGCCTGGCGCTGTTAGGATCCAGGTCTCCTGTCATCCAGTGACTGCTGCTAAATGCTCAGCGGTTAATAAGCCAGCAGGTGGTTTCTAACATTTTGAAGAAAAAGTCTTTCTGTGGTCTACTTTAGTTTCTGAAGTTTATTCTCATTTGGATTATCTCTTCAAAGGATCCTTGTTTGGTCATTGGAACAAAAGGACATTTGCTAACTCACATGGCTAAAGATTCCTGTTTTCTCTCCTAACCATCACGTGATGCTACCATGTCATGTTCAAAGGCAAAGAACTGCTCTTCAGAAAAAGCTGTAACTTCAAAAAACTGTAACCTCAAAGATAAATCCTTGCTGACAGGGACAACTTAGTAGTACCATGATCAGGACAAGTGACCCCCTCAGATGAAATAAAAGCCACAGAAATGAAGCTTTCTGCTTGCTGTCAGAACAATGCCAAGAGCAGCAGCCTTTCCAGAGCATTGCTCTGCAAAAACATGGAACAAAAATCACATCTCTGTCTTCAAATTCTGGAGTAATTTTTAAAAATACTTGTGAGGAAGCTAGGACTGAGCAGCTTCAGGCTTTTCTTCAGTCCAGATGGCCTGACAAAGAGATACATAGTTGGATGAGTGGGTACTAGTGAGCATTTCTGAAGGGCTTGGGAATTATGTGCTCTCATGGATGGAGACAAAGCTGATTTTGAACATTTCAGCCGGGCAAATTTATCTACTTCAAGGTAATACATAACATAATCTGTGCTAATTAAGCAATATCAGGTCTCCTGATCTTCAGGCAATTGACTACAGCAGTTCTGCTGAGCTTGCTCTTTGGGGGGAAGATAATAATTTATCTATTAACTGAACCTGGGAATTACATTGAAACTTTAAAATACATTTTAATTTTTTTTGTCTTGTTTTTTTCCTGCCACTAAATAAAAATCCACTTTCTGACACGAGTCAAAAAAGGCTGGTAGAGATACATCTGTGGCAGACATCCCAGAAATCAGCAATAGAACAAGATTAAAGGTGCTGATTTGCTTTAGAGACATCCCAGATGATGAGGGAGAAAAAGCTTGGGACCTTGTTTCGCCAGATGCTAAGTGCATTTCAGCTTTCAGCGAGGGCAAAAAGAGTCAGAGAAGCTCAGCCCCAATGGTTTTGATCTCTGGGAATTTTGGCCATTGGCCCATGCTTAAATGATTATTATAGGTTTTTCCATCCCATTCCAGTGCCTTTTGCCCCCACCCCCTCCCTGTTACGATTCCTAAACTTCCATTTTCTAGCCCAGCTCATTCAGAAGGCCAGTCCTACCAGGAAGAAGAAATGGAGGTGTTGTTAGCTCTGGGCAGTGTCACCAGCAATTTGATCGGAGGCGAGTGTGTTAACCCTGGAATGAATAAGCACTTGTCATCTTACTGCTTTGCGGCCATGGCAAGGTCACCCATCCTGAGTGACTGAGAAGAGTTGTGATGTTCTCTTTAAAACAGTGGGTTGCTAGAGGGATGCTAATAAATTGAACATAAATAGAAAGGACAAATACTGCCTGGAGAATAAAATGACACCACCCTCTCCCATGTTCCTGCCAGTACCTTACATAGTCTATATACTCCTCAAACAAGCAGATATACCTAAGTGGCACAAAGAAATTTTAATAGCTTTCTGTGGAAATTTAGTTCCGTATTTCTTCATTTTCTCTCTTATAAAGTACCATTGCAGGAACAAAGAGAGGATGGTTTACATTTATAGAAGGTGCCAAAGGCAGAGAAGAAATATGGTGTTCAGTACAGTAGAGGAAAAGAAGAGAAAGCAAGAAAAATAGACTCTATTGCTGCAGCTATAAGACACTATGTATTTCAATTCAAGCCTCTGTCATCTCGTGTGCTGAATCCTCCCTGATGGGCTGTTCTGTAATCTTCTCTCTAACAGCCATTTTTCTTATCAATACATCACTTCAGAATGAATGCAGAAGAGATTTTAGCTAAAGCTGTAGTTGCATGAAAAGGTAAATCTGCCCTTGCAGATTCCTGGCACCAGGTGAAAGCTACTGTGGTCCTGTGACACAGAGCCCCTCTCTGAAGTTTTCAAGTGCATTTAGAAATCACTGGCAGGTGAACCTGGAGGCTTTATGACTGATCAGCCTCTTCTGTCTCCCACCACACTGACACCATCTGCTCTCTTCCAAATCCAGTAGAAAGCTGACGTAAACTGTACGTTGTGAGAGCTGGCTTATCTGACAGAATTTGGCAATTATTTGGCATGCCACTTAGGCAGCCATGCTTAAACAAGACTAAATGTGTGTACTGCTTTGTGAGCACAAAGATCTGACAATGATAGGCATGTAGAGAGAAGAAAACCATGGGACTGTGTACATTCAGAATGGTCTCTGCTTCTTACACTGGCTTATCAAAGCTTTCTTACTCCCTGTGCAGAACTGCTAACCATGTAAGATTATTTGTCTTTTAGTGAATGATTCTTCTTCTGTATTACACGTTTTTGATGTCACACAGTAGAGACTTGGGCTCAACTGTCAACTTATTCTGTGATGTAATTGATTTAAAAGACAACAAAACTGTTCTCATTGGTACGGCCTTGCTGGCTGATATTTAGATATGTTTAAATGTTGTATAGTGAAACACAAGTAATAGCTTTCATCTAAGATGAAACATGTACAGGTTTTGGTACAGGAACTTGTTCAAGTAGATAAACTTAAGGTTTAAACCTTTTTCCCCCTTTCTTTGCTTCTTATAAGCTATTAATAAATGCCACTATGTGCTGGGGACTTCTAACAGTGCTCCAGACTTCTGTGCTTTGAATACTAATGTGCGGGCATGTATAGGGTAATAGAATGCATTTTTAGTCCAATATTACTTTAATCAGTATTATATTTGTCAATAACACATATCTAAAATGCTTATAAAGACATATCAGTGTAATTACAGGAAAGCAGAGCCATAGGTCATAACTCATGGCTCCCAAATAAGAGTTATGAGAGCAAACCAGAAGCAAGGTCTGAACACCTTGGACTGTAGTTGGGGGTGGTATACTGGCTTATATGCATTCGTGAGGGATAGTGTTGTAATCTTGGCACAAATTATTAGAATTAATAACCCTCTATGTATTGCCTTTTGTGACTTGTCCGTGGCTGCCTATTGGCTCCATGGCAAAACAAGGAAGGAGGCTGACTCTCAGCTATGTATTTTAATCTCTTACACTAACATACCACTACACAGTTTGAGGTCAAATGTGGCACTTGTAAGGTCACTTCATGAGATCACTTCCAGTCACCCAGGTGGCCAGAGGACTTTTCAGAACACATGAGAAAAGTGCTCCTGACGGTCATTGAAATCTATTTTGCTTTAATTTGCTGATCATATATATGTCTGCCTCTTGCTTCACTGTGTGATGCAATTCATTGCATGAGAATTTTTCAGGGGCAGAAACATGTTAAATCCCTTCTTTTCATATTTTTTAGATGTAAAGAAGCAGCCTGAGCTGCTCAATTTTCGTTTAATAGAGACCAAAGACTCATTTTAAAGAGCCAGGTGGTAGCAGCTTTTCTTTTGTTGAATAGGTTCTCCTCTGCAATTAGAATTTGAAGGTTTGGATTTTCCAGTTACATTTAAAGAAGAACATCATAGGAACCTGTTTCATGATTTGATGTTGTATTTTTAGGTTTAATTTAACTTTATCACAAAAAGCTTTTATTTCATGCCTTTGTGCTCTTCATTTCAAAAGTCATTATCTTATCTTTACTTATAGCTGTTTCTCTAAAATGCATTAAGAAAAACGCAAAACCAAAGCTAAACTAGTGGAAAAAACCCCCACCAGCCCAATCAAGTAAAGCTTTCACCTGAAAAGCTGATAATTTTATCATGAGGTAAGTTTAAAACTCTAACTGTAAATTTAAGTGTTTCCTGATAATTTTCCAAAAAGCTCAGATTATGGATGGGCTTCAAAAAATGCAAATGAAGACTGAATGAAGGCTTGTTTTGGTTTTATACATATTTCACATTAATAATGGCTAACTAGTCTGCAGTGTAATCCTGACTAGCTCATTGTTTTGCATTTTTATTATATTTTAATATGCTGTAAAGCTTCTTTCTTGTGGCTCTGTGTGCTCTTCTCACACTGACTAGTCAGGAAATTTGAATAGGCTAGATGAAAGGGTATGGTTTTGGTAATTTGTGCCGTAAATATTTTAAAATCTTCACAGGAAGTTTTGGTAACTGTCATAGTTTTGTCTGAAAACTAGACATCACTTTTTAAACAATGCATTAGCACTTCTTTTTATGACCTTGTGCTGGAGTAGCAAGGTATTAATTCTTCTTTTTATTAACCTGCTGTAACATAATGGGGAGCACATTATCTGTGCTTATACACATGTGGTGTCAATAAGAGAATTAATGTTTTAAAATTTTTTTTAGTTACAGGTGAAGATGAAAGAATTTCACATCTTGCATTCTTGCTTGTAAAACTCAACAGGAAATTTACATTTTCCTAAGAAAAGTAAAGTGGTTTCATAATATCAGGTATTTTGCACTGCATTTTGAACTCCACACATGTCCAGGTGCATTGAAACCTTGAATGACTCACCAAGCCATAAGGGGTTGTGAGTTTGCCAAGCAGAAGATGATCTGACACAGGAACAGGCTTCCCAGAGAAGTTGTGGATGCTCCATCCCTGGCAGTGTTCAAGGCCAGGCTGGATGGGGCTTTAAACAACCTGGTCCAGTGAAAGGTGTCCCTGCCTGTAGCAGAGAGGGTTGGACTCTACATGATATTTATGGTGTCCTCCAACTCAAGCCATTATATGATTCTATGAATGTAATTTTAAAAATTATTCTAACTGGTTCTCTCTAACACTCAAGTGTCATTAAATAGATTCCAATGAAGAATAAATGCAATTGTCTTCATTTTTCTTTTGGGAATAAATTACAGGAAATGAGTTATGGAGGTGAGATAACCTGTATAAAATCTTAGCATGGTGTGGTGAGTGGGAGGTATCCAACAGAGTTCTACTGACTTGATGGTTTTTGTGGACAAAAAATACTGGTTTTAAAATCAGCAATACTAAATAGGATTTGTTGAAGAGAATAGTCACATTATGCTCCCATCTAAGAGCATAGTATGGACTGTCACTGCTCCAAGTTACATGCAACAGTATCCCAGTTTGGGACTAGATGTGGAAAGTTCTTTATCTCCAGCAGTTTGCTCTGCTCTGTCCTCACTTGTTTTCTCTCTGCTGTCTTGTATGTGAAAGATAATGGAGGCAGTTCTGGTGAAGACTAAGGCAGCAGGTTCCATCAGGTGTGTGTGATCTCTGTGCAACTCTCCTGCATCCAGGTAACACCCTGAACAAGTAACACCTTGAAATTGAACAAATTTAATTATATTTTGATACAGAGAAACACGCAGTGAAACTAAACAAAGACAGCAATATATAAATATATATTAATATACTCTTTTAACCTGCATATTTGATATGCTTAAATTTGTTTCATTAATTTGTATTCAGATGTGAAGAAATTCAAAATTAACCGCATTGAAAGTTGTATCCTGATCTCTGTTGTAAACATTTACACTGCAGGAATTCTATTATTCATCCAAGAAGTAAAGTAACTGACGATAATCTCGCTTTCTGGTATGACAAAGCAATGGAATTTTTTGTCTCAAAATGTTCAATGATTAAAAAAAATCCCAAAGTGGGTATGATAATGAACTGTCCAAATATCCTGAAATCTCTTTTTACTTTTCATCACAGTAGTTTACAGAATCATTAATTGCAATGCAGCGTGAAGTATTTCCAGTCACAGGTTCTAAGAAGGAATTATGACTGTCCGGCATACAAGATATCAATGCTTTTAAAAATCAGTCCTTTTTATACATAACTCTTATGTGTGCAAGAAGTCAGAATAAGGTTTCTGGGTCCTGTCAGAAAAGAATGTGTAGATTTTTGGAGGAAATGTGGTTCTTTGGCTACATCATGCTCATGCAAAGTGAGCTGGAGTTTGTAAAACTGTAAGCATGGATAGAATTTTATGAACCCATAAAACTTCAAACCTTAGGCTCAGCTTCAGAGGGCTTGATGTGCTTCAGACATTCCCGCTTAATTGTTTTGGAAGAACACATCAACATTTCTGTTCCTCACCAACCAAAATGCCTTGAACCTTTGAACAAATTATTCCCTTGTCCATTGAAGATCTGCCAATACTGTCTTTTCTGTCCTGCAGAAAATACATTTTAGGAGACAAATACGACATTGTTATGAACAGATTGGAAGGTAGCCTGCTGTCTTTATACAACCTGTTCTCGGTCTGCAGAATCACTGGCACGTTTATAGACAGGCAATGCCTTGGCATTCACTTTGAACCATTTTTTAGGGTCAGAATTGAACCTCTCTGTTTACCGCCCACAAAAGTGGTAAATAGAGAAGGCAAAATGGAGAAGATTGTGTTCCTACTTTTAGCTCCTTTGTCAGTCCATCTCCAGAGGCAAAATGTTTACTATACAGGAACCTTCTTGTGCAGATAAGCCCTAAATTCCCTGCCTTCGGAATGTGTGCATTTTCACTGCTGGCCATTAAAGTGGCAGGTATTCTGCTCTCTGAGGTCACCTCAGACAAATATTTTGTGTCATTGCTCTGCTATCTGTCTTATGCTAGAGATGGATGCTTCTCTGTCCATAATAAATTATGAGTCGGGAAAAAAGTGATGTGACTAGACACGTGTTGGCTGGTGTAGAGAAATTAACAGATTACTGTTGTAATTGCTATAAATGTTGCTCCTGACTCCAGTTTGACTCATCTCTTTCTTCCTACTGTTCTTTTTCTTGCTGTTGCTGGCAGCACATGGCACAAGTCTTGCTGTTGTCTGAACAGCTTCAAGTTTCTCAGGACTATGAGATCCAAAGCATTGATTCAAGAGCCACGTGTATTTTGTAATCTCTGTGCAATATCACTTTTAATAATTCCAATAGTTAACTTCAAAGTAAACTTTGGCAAGAGCTCTTGCCATAGATTAGCATGAACATTTTTAGCTTTACGTCAATTTGGAATCATGGGAATTGTACCTATGGGAAAAAATGAGGTTGAACCAACTTTTACTTTATTGAAGTTTAAAATTTGTCTCAGCAGCGAATCAAGCCTGGATAAGTTCATATGTGTAGGAAATCTTTTATAACCTCTATTTTAGGCATCAAGCCAAAGTGTTCTGAATCACCTTCTCTGGAGACTGCTTACCTCTTACCTCTGATACAGAAAAGTTAGATTTCCATTATGCCTTAGGTGTCTATCCTCTTTTGGATATTTGGTTCAGTGAAGGCCATACAAAATACTGAAAATTAAGCTTCCACTGGAAAATTTCATAAGCTTTCCATTAAGGAGAGATGTTATCAATAAATATATAATAATTTTAGGTCAAGTCATAGGCAGACTTGCAAAACTTTGTGGGTGTGTAACTATGCCTTTGGTATGCATAACTACAAGAGAAATTGCCGATGCTGACATTTTACTGTTTTGTTTGATGTTATCAACAAAAAGAGATTTAATAATATCTAAGTAGGGGAATCACTCTAAATGTCTTAATTTGCATATCAATGTAATGCTACATTTTTGCTCTCTGTTGAATCTAGTTCAGAGATATAGGGGTGGCAAACATTAATAGTGTCATTATTGCCTGTTAACATAGCTCATTAACATGTTCTAGTAGTCATTAACTTTCCAAGGAACTATCGATTCCTGTGGAAGAAAAGACTTCAAGTTAAAAATAAATAAATGTAGAAACGACTCCAGGAACAGTCTGTGCACTGCATATGCATTTAATTCTTATTATCATTGTGCTTTCATGCTGTTCACAAGACTGCTTGCTTATAGTACAAATTCTAATGGCATAATCAAAATGCATTGTATTCCGCTGTCATTTGATATTTGTTGCTTTTATAATTGTAATGCCATTATGTGAGAAAACAGTTTCCCTGTGATCAGAATATTCTTGTAGTAAGGTTGGGAAGTGACTTTTGTTTATCAATTGCATACCTACAAGTCCTGGGTATAATTCTTCTACTTTGTGAGGCCTGTTTCATCATTGTCACATATTTTTAAGTGTTCTGAAGAGCTCAGAAGCCTAGACAATTATACCTGGTTTTGGGTGTAAATAACATTAAATCCTTTTATTCTGTAACTACACTAACTTAGTATACAAATCAAGGGGCTATGCTTCCTTTTCAGTATTCTGGTGAACATGCCCAGTTGCTTGTCAAGAGCATGGGCGTTTTCAGAATCTTCTCGGGGCTTTCATAAATTGTGAACACAAAAGAAGTTTCTGCAAGCTTGGAATCTGGCTGTTATTTTCTTTCAACAGCAACATGTGTCTCATTTGTCTCTTCTGGTTCTATTACATTCACCAGTGATGATAAATCCCTCAGATGCAAAATGTTGTGGAGGTTTTTTCCTGAGCTATTTGATCTCATTTTCTTGCCACATTGTTATGATTCAGGGACATTTAAGCCTGTAAAATTTGCTTTTTAATTTCTGTGTTTTATTTCTTTCCTGGAAATACTCAAACCAATGGTCTTCATGTCTGTTTGTAGATTTTCCAAGTAAAGTAGGCTGCTACTCAGAAGTGCCTTTCTGGGTGTCTGGTAGCTTCAGGTATGATGTCTCCTTATTGGCTTTAATACATGTTTTTATGAATCATACATTGTGAGAATTTTTCCTGAAAGCTTAAATTCATTTGTATGCTAAGTTAAAACTTATCTAGTGGTTGGCCCAAAATATAGTCTAAAATACAGCAGCATTTTTTACTGAAACGAATATGGCCTCCCTGGGTTGCTCCAAATAATTTGACCTTGCTCATACCATCCTGAATGTTTTTCATGATTTATGACATGACCTTTGTTGTTCAGTGTCAATGACTTGTTATCTTCAGTATTTACCACTCCCTTAATCTTTGTGTTAATTTGATTCCTTGCCCACAATTGATTTATAAAAAATATTTAGTAGCCAGGGGCCAAAAATTCTGCTCTGTGGCAATGCCCTTGGAAATACAGCCAGAGCCTGGGGCTTTCCAGTGAGATCAACAAGAGGTATCCTTGACAGTTTTTAATTCATTTAAAGTATGCAATACTGATTTTTTGTTCTAGTTTATTAATCAGGATATTGTGCAGTGTGCGGTTAGTTGTGCCTCACAGAGATCTAAGTGCATTGTGTAACACTATTAATCTTTATCAATCAAAAATGTAATCTCATAAAAATATTGAATTAGATTGAGATCTGTTGTATATAGGAGCATGTAGATTAGTACTTCATTGTACTGCGGTCTTTTAATTGAGTCCTCTGTCAGCTATTCCATGATTTTCTTTGTGATCAATGCAGAATGACAAAGTCTATAATTACTTCGGGTATTGCCCCACATACCCTTTTCTAAGGCAGATTATTTTCTTAGCTTGCTCCTCTGAAAGTTGCCATCAAGTAGCCTTTGGTCTCACTGAAAATCCACATCACCAATTCAGTGATCTCTTATACCAGTTCTTCTCTAGCTGCTAGTTGAGAGTTATCTGGATGTGCTGAGTCAAAACTGTTTATAAAGTAAATGGACTTAAAATAGCTTCTATTGTAACATCTTGTCTCAGTACTAACAGAATAGTTCATTATAACCCCTATGTATACACATAATTTACTTTTTACAAGCAAAATACATAGCAGAAATATTTATTGAAAATCTCTGTGTCTGTGTTAACACTTGCCCTTTGCGTATTGAGCAATATCCCATTATAATTATGATACTGATTATTATTATTTAATAAAAAGTCTCTTCCTTTGGCATTAACTGTAATGGTCACAGACTCTTATGACTTTCAGCTTTCCTCATTAGCAGTTTGCTTTCCAGTGGGTAATTAATATTCATTGTTATTATCATCCCATTTTCGAAATGACATTTTCCAAGAGATTTGTTTGTTTTCCTGTGTTTCATCTGGGTTCTTAATTAATGTCTCCTCTTGTCTTGACTATAGGTTTGGAAACTTTGTGGCCTCTAGGGAAATGTTCCAAATCATGATTCCTTTTTTTTTAAAATAAGTGTTTTTTATTTTAAATAATTTTTCACAGGCTTCGCCACAGACACCCCCTTGTCGCGGGGGAGAAGCTTGCATGCCCTTATGAGGCTGTGATCTATGCTGGCAGTGGTTGTACCTCCGGTAGGGTCTCCTATGATAGTCAGGTCTCAGCTGAAGGGTCAGACAAAGTGTGTCCATGGGCAGGATGGGCTCGCCAGCCTCCCGGCAACCATCCTAGGAGAAGGACAACTCTAACTCCAAACCCAGGCAGATGGAGCTCGCTTAGCCCCATAAGGCCATCCATCTAAGAGAAGGTTACTCTAACTAAACCTACATCCTGAGGACTTTGCTGCCACCGTCCAAGCTTGCTAGGCCCTGGCAGATGAACCTTAGGACTAAAGGGTGGGGCCAGTTCCACGCACGCTGCGCCTCACCTAAAAAATCCACTGCGCAGGCTCAAAGGATTCACCCACATTTGCAAAGCCCTGCAGCGACAGGCGAGGGATGAAACGGCAGGTGAGAAGGTGCACTGGAAGCCGCAGACCCAACCCTGCATGCAGGCGGTTCAGGACAT
>VWZG01005500.1:116554-144616 GCA_013396735.1 Grallaria varia | reverse complement strand
CTTAAAGAACATGGTGCCGGCTACACACTCTATTGGTCAGGCAAACCCAAAACCGAAAGTCACCTTTATATGGGTCTGAATCCTGCGTCATCTACTGCCGCCACCTGTGTCTCCTCGAACGCTTCCATCAGCGCTGTCTCCGCACTATCCTAAACATGTTTACGTGTGTTTACTGATGTTTACGTGACCAATGTGTCTGTCCTTGAACAGGCAGCAGTCACCAGTATTGAGGCCATGCTGCTGAGAACGCAGCTGTGCTGGGCAGGGCACGTCTCCAGGATGGAGGATCATCGCCTCCCTAAGACTGTGCTCTATGGTGAACTTGCCACTGGCTGCCACAAGAGAGGAACCCCAAAGAGGAGATACAAGGACTCCCTGAAACAATACCTCAGCCTTGGCCATATTGACTACCATCAATGGTCCACTCTGGCCTCCAATCGGGAGGCATGGAGACACACCATCCATAATGCTGCTGATTCCTTTGAGAATGCACGCAGAATAAGTCTCGAGGAGAAAAGACAACACAGAAAGAACCGTGACTTGCCAACACCACCTATGGAGACTTTCTGCTGTGCCTTTTGCAACCAGACTTGCCTATCTCGCATAGGCCCTTTCAGCCATCAGCGCGCTTGCAGCAAGCATGGGTAGAGCCCTTCCCAAATCTTCGTTCATGAAGCCTAGCCATGGTGATGATGATTTTTCACAGAAGATTCGCCTTATGTTTGTTCCATTTTTTCTTAAATTCTGTCTTTGAAAGCCCCAAACACATTTTCTTGGTATTGACTCCACTGCTTTTTCACTCAATGAGTATAGTGAAGTCATGAACTGCTGTACTCAAGCAACTAAATTTTACTCCTGGAGTTAATTCCTGTTTCTGTCTAGATAATGTCAACTTCAGATTTATTTATTTTTTTAAATTTTGGAGTCAGTGCTTTTTGAGCCAGGAAACTGTTGTCTGTAGTTTTTGTATGCTCTGGTGGCTGTAAAAGTGGCAGTATGACACTTCCCTTCTGATGTGTCCCTGTGTGGCAATTTAACAGTCCTTCCAGTTAAGGTAGATAGCGAAGGACCTGCAAACAATATTCTTAGATGAGCAACTTGAGTGTCACTCAGTCATGGGTGATTCTGTGTGAACCTTTGATGATACTGGTGCTCCCAAAAGTACCTACTGACCTTTTTGAACAGAAGGTGAGTGGGCCTTCAGAGGGATGTGAGGAGGTTAGGGAACTGTCTCAGTCCCTTAGTTCTTACAGATTAAATTTGTTTTAGCCCTTCCCTGTATCATAAGAATATTCTGCAAGAAATCTGGCATACCCTCTAGATTTTGGACATTGTGACCAGAATATGTATATTCTTCAATAGAATATTCAAGGAATAACAAGGACTTATTTCTGGTATAGTATAGGCCTTGCTTTTGCAATATTTTCTATCCTTAGTCCCTTCAGTCCCGTCTACTGAATTTTCAAAATGCTTCCTTCAACCATAGAAAAAAAAACTTTTTTTTTTTTTAATTAAATGGCCATGAAAGCAAAATCAACTTTTAAAAGTCTTCCTCCTTCTGCCATTTATCATTTTTCAGTCAGACAGGTTTCCCATGTACTTAGATAAATTGTTCCACTCTTCCAAGGCTTTCAGTACAATCCCACATAGTTCAGACATTTCCACAGCAATGCTTGCTTCTGTTGCTACTTCTTTGGGAAATATTCTTGTAAACTAAAACCTCGTATTAGATTAGTGACTTTTTATTGCACTAGATGTAGAAATGTTCAATGAATAACTAGTCATTGCAAAAGGCTTTTCAGAAGCAGTACTCCAAAACAGTGCACTGACAAGGAAAATGTTGTGGTTGTATTGGCAGTGGTCATACCAAATGATATATTGACCCACTTCCACTACCAATCCATCAGTTACTACAGCAAGATGAATCTAGCAATATCAGTAATATTTCCAGCTGAAAACCTTTAGTATCAAGCCGTGCAGGCTCTGTGTTTTTGTTTGAAAAATTGTTCTAATGTAGCTTTGCTTTTCTGTTTGCCAGCAACTCACTGCTCTACTAAAAAAGTACAATTACTCATTGCAGTGGAAATGGCTTCTGATAACACGCAGACCCTAAATTCCCTCTCTCACTGTGTTATGTGAAGCATCTCTATTCCTGATTTATTACAGAAAATAAAAATGCTTTCCAGCTTTTTGTGATTTTTATATTTTATCATGGTCATGGGTGTTTTTGGTTTTTTTTTTGGTGGGTTGGTTGGGGTTTTTTTGGTTGGTTGGTTTTGGGTTTTTTTTTTTAATTTACTTTGCCCTACAGCTTACATGGCTTCATTCAATTGAGATCAGTTTTGATTTTGCCGATTTTGTTAATTGCCCCTTAGATATTGCATGGTTTTGGATCAGAAACAGGTTCCACCTGCTCACAGTCACCATCCCCTCTCAGAGCACGTTCGCAACAAGCCTGAGGTCCCCCCATTTAACCTCTTCTCTTTCCCTGTGATTTTGTGTTTGCTGTAGACAGAGTGTATCTGTCCCTCCCCATTTAGCCCATATGTTGTAAAGAATACATAGGAAAGAGTAACATCATACAAATTCAATTCTTTTCTGTAGGAGAAATATTGAAAGAACGGGTTCTTACTTTGCAGGAAATCATGTAAACTGGAGTCCTAGGGAAGTAGGCTTCCTAATGAAGGAAGGAGGTCTTTTCTAACCTGAATGATTCTGTGATTCTATGATTGACAAAAAGGGGTGTTATCACCGTTCCTAGGCCATGTAAAAGGAGTATCTGCTAACAGGGATTCTGAAGAGCAGCTGTTTATATGATTCAAAAATGTTGATTGAAACGATATCAAAGTGCAAATGCAGATCATAAAACTTGCCTGATTACTGTAGATTTTAACTGTTGGCCTTACATTCTGATTTTTAGGCCTTACTGTGACGTTTTCTTTCTTGTAAGTGGGAAGCCTGGCAAGCTAGATTGTAATGTTTGCAGCTTAGTTACATGATGTGTCAGCCTGGCTGATGTATGAAGTCCAGACATGGTTGGATTAAACCTTGGTTTTATTTGGCAAGTCTAAGACAGAATTTCCATCCACCTACTGCCCCATCCCCTCTGTTTAGGGTTAGCTGTCAAATACAATTTATATTTTGAAAAATTCTGAGGGAAAGGATGAATTCTGTCAAGTAGAGAAGGCTAATAAGACAGTTTTCAGATGCATTGATCAAGACCCATCATGTCAATGTAATAGCAGTGCATTGTCCACACAAAATGTATTTCTCAAAGTGAGCCCAAATCTGAATTTCTATTCAATTTGATTGTATTTTAAAGAGTATTGTAATTGCTTATTTAAAATCATTTACTAACACTAATCAAGTAGATGACAAAGACTCTAGTCCTCAGAAGAGTCATTGATTATGTCAGGGGGAAAAATAAAAAGAAAAAAGGGAAAAGCAAATGGAGAGAAAACTATCAGGAGGAACTGGAAGGGGGAGCATGTGGGAAGAAAAGGAAAAGCAACCAATTTGGCACCTCTGACAGCCTACATCTGGAAATGGTAGAGAATAAATTGTTTTAAAAGCTTGCGATATCACATAAAAGCTGGCAAACTCATTCTGAGGCAATGATGAAAAGCTTTTAACTGGAAAAAAACAGAGAGTAAGTGAAAAAAAGATATTTTCCTCCAGACTTGTAGCTTTCCAGCAGACTTGTGAGACTACTGCAGATGCCTCAAATACAAATTATTTTTATTTGTGTCTATATAACATCTATATCTCCATTTCTATCTATCTATCTATCTATCTATCTATCTATCTATCTATCTATCTATCTATCTATCTATCTATCTATCTATGATGTTTTTCGTATTTTTGATTGATCAAAGATTTTTTCTATGCTTATTGAAAGCCACACAGAGGAGATATTACAGAGCCAATTATGTAATTTGTTAGATTTATGCATCCAGCATGCCAGATGAATCTCCTATGGAGACACCACTTTTTAATTTTGATGCAGAAAGCTGTGATTTGAATCCAGAATACCAAAGGAAAAATGAGTGTTCTAAGGCCTGTGTAAATGTTCCCATTATCTCAGGAAGAGCAATTATTCTCTGATGTAAATTGCAGTACTATCTTGGAATGGCAAAAAGGCTAAACTAAGATCAAAATGCTTTTCTAAACTAATTCAGCAGGGAAGAGGCATTAACAAATAATTACCATAAGCAATGTTCAATTATTATATTTAATAGTACTTTTTATTGCAGTCTCAAGCAAATACATTTGTTTATCCCAGTAGCACATCCCTGTGCTAGGAGTTTTCATATTATGCTTCACAAATTTGGAACCATTAGAAAGCAAACGAGCTACTTGGGATCCTGTGCATATAACTAAAAATCTGAATATTCACAACTGGAAGTGTGATATTTCACTCTGGATTCTATTGACAGTGGATGAAGGGGTTGATTACATAGAAGAAGGGGTTGATGCTCATAAATGAAGCTCCTTCTGGATTTTATGACTTTACTTGATGGTCCTGATAACCTTTTTTTACTTGAGTTTAATGACCATAATCTAACACCCCCGACTTTGGCTGGTCTGTTTTAGTAACAGCAATTTGCTCCTGTTTGATCAAACCTGGTTTAAGAGACAAGCCTACCTCAAGGGAAAAAGTATCCATTATTAAAATTGAATTCCAGTAGTAGCATATTGCCTTTATCTGGACTGCTAAAGAGGGTCAGTAGAACACGTGCTTTAATGAGAATGAGGTGAAGTGCCTGTCTAAGGTCTGTCATCCCGAAGCCTGATCCTGGAAGAGAGATTATGCATTTGAATCCAGAGTACATCCTTCGATTTGAAACAGAACTATAATTTAAAATGGCTGATTAAAATTTGTAGGTTTTTTCTTCCTTTGGCTAAAAATAAAATAATATATAACAAAATTTATAATTCTCTGATGGAAAGTGTTTTTTTCTTTCAATAAATAAGATTCTATAGGCAGCTGCAAGCTCTGATCGTGCAGCTGAAGGACTCCGAGTCATAAGAAAGAGTCTATCTAACTTTTCTCCAGTAGAGGTCTATATATGTTTAGCTGCTCTCAGCCTAAAAATCTTAGATATCTGGAGATTTAATTTTATTCTTTAGATGTGCTTGATAAAAAATCTTCTTTATGGGAGTCTTTCAGAAGAAAAATATTTCTGCTGTCTGATGATCAGTTGACATTAGGGAAGAGAAGGTCAGGCTGAGTAAGACTGACAATAATTCAAGAGATCCTCGTAATCTCCTAGATTTATTATTTGTATCCATTGTACTTTTAGTGTAGCAAATTCTTATTTGTTTAATTAAATTTATAATACTACATACAAATTTCACATTTGTAAATAGAAATGCTTAAGTGGAAGTGCCTCTGCACTGGGAAGGATGAGACAGCAATATGACTGCCTAGGAGGACTATATACAATACTTCTGAAGGTGAAGCAGATATTTCCTGTGTCTGATTTAGCTGATTTTATGCTTAGCAAAATGTTGGCATTAAGGAAAGAACTGTAGGGAAATCAGGTTTTGCCTTATCAGTATTAAAATGCCACAGGTTGTCAGATATCCTCTACCCTTTTTTCCTAGATTGACCTCTCAAGGTATTTGAAAGGCACGTTGTCCATGCTGTAGATTCAAGGTACCACTCCTGGAGAATAGCAAGAGCACATGTGGGAAGTATTCTATCTAAATAAGGACAGGGAGAGTTGGATTAGTCTATTTTTTTACTTTAATTTGATTGTACATACATAGAACATTATATTCAAGATTAAATCTACTGCCATTTGAGCTATCCTTTCTATTTTGCAGAGTTACAGTTATTTCTTTCTTTAGAGAAAAATGCTATCAAACAGGTTTATGTAAGTACTAAGACTTGGCTCAGCCTCCCTTTATTATTTATAGATAAACAAATAAAAAGGGACATAACCAGCCACAGAATTTTTTTTATAAAGCCTTATCAATAAATTATAATGTTGCTATGAAAAGCGTACTGTGTAAATGCATTTTCTGCTAGCTATATGTTAAAATCTTACAAGGGCATGAGGAATTGAAAGTGACTTTCTAATAGATCATACATCTTAGAAATTATTTGAATTCATGGATTAAATGTCAGCTTTGAAAGCTTTTGGTGATTTATTTTGGATCTTAGAAGAAACATCTCTACTGCAAAATAAAATTATTGCATTTTCATATTCTACACTAGTTACTTCCAGAAAAGTGTTTTTCAGAAATATTACCTGGGGATGCTTTTTTTTCTCCGGTTTGAAAGTTTCTGACATTCCATGTTGCATTTGTAATTAATATAGCTGCCAAGACAAAAAGTGCTAAAGGGCTAGTCAGAGTGCGTTATGGGGCTAGTGTGCACTATGCGTTGAAAAGAAGGTGACACTGGCTGAATGGGCTGATACTGTTTCTCAGGCGCCAGTACACAGAACTTGGGCAGAATTTACCAAAGAACTTTTAATCCAAAAAGAATTGAAGTATTGTAGCAAACTTTCACATTTTTTGCAATTGAAGTGAAGGGAAATATCAAAAGTATTCATCAATTTGACATGATCATTTAAAAATGGGATAGAAAGAAGGCTTTGTGTCCCTTCCCCTGCCCCAGGCAAAGTGAGAAGTATTGACAGAGAGATGACTGACAGTCAGTGAAAGCAATAGAAGGATCCTTTGGCCTTTTCATGGATTTAAATCAGATTTGGAAACACACTGAATAGAATTAAGTGCAGACCTTTAATTGTAATGCCTGAGTTAAGAGCTGAGTTACTTTAAGCACCTCTGTAATTGAAGAAGATTGATAGATGTATCTGTAGGCAATTCAGCCTCTTTCGTAGCTGGACTGTCCCTCTGGTATTATCCCACTGTCTCCTCTGTGATAGAGAGTTTCCAGACTGAAATTTTTCAAGTAAATGGCTAAAATGAGACAAGTTGAATCCAGGTCTAAGAATCCAAAATCATTTTGTACTGATGAAGAGGAGGCAAAATTATTTATGGAGCTATTTTTTCAGGGATTGTACATAGTGTAGCTCTGTTTGTCTTAGTTTATCTGTAGTTTGATAACATTTGTTGCTGGAGTGTCTAAGGAATTTTTTCTCAACTGATTTCTTCATAAAAAAGGCAACAGAGACTGATCTTTCTTCAAGTGCTTGCAAAATTATTCTGGCAGAGGAGCTTATAGGTAAAGATACAGTCTCCCTATTCCAATAATCAGGAAAAGTATTAATAAGGCAATGTGCAGTGATCCCTTTTACTTTTTGAATGCAATAGTTCTGGATCTTATATGACCTTTAAAGGTATCTCTGGGAAAGTGCTGAGGAGACGGTACACTAAGATTAAGATTTAAGATTTAATAAGTGCAGATTTAGGAGAAGGATCATATAAGTGTTAAATTTAGGTTGTTGGAGAGAAAATGTAGATGAACAAATCAAAATCGTTCTGAGTGTTACAAAGAGAAGTTAGAGAGGACCTCAATATCTCCATGCTAAGAAAACGAAGGACTAAATTTTAATGAATTAAGACTGGTGAAGAGTTTCAGAAAACGATTGCCAAACAAGCAAGGAATATTTTGTGTTAAATGACTTGCAGATTTTGTGTTATGAACTGAGGGAAAGCCTTGATATTCTACTAACCTTTGCCTAAAGGCTCAGTAAAAGTCTCTTTCAGGAGTACAGTAAGAGTGAAAACACCAACAGACTGTTCAACGTGTGAACAGGGTGGGAAAAAACTCTAAAAATGCTGTCATTATACGTGTTTCAGAAACTATTTAAAGTACTGTGGTGAAGTCTGGTCATTTTTCCTAGAACATGTATAAGGAGAATTGATCTAAATATAGGAGATAAAAGCGATTGAGACACGGGGAAATACCTTTGTATAAAATTAGACTAAAAATGTTGGGCCTGTAATCAAGAAAGAGAACCAAAATGACATGACAGAAACTGGTGAATTAAGATAATTTGGGTGTTCCCTTTTCAGTGTACAAGATCAAAAGGAATTCAGACAAATTGAAAGTAGTGAATATAAATCTGATAGGGTGTTTCAAGTTGCTGTGTTCTCAGTTGCTGTCCACTACGTTACCTGTTTTCACTCTGGTGCTGTGCCCTGCTGGCAGAACTCCTGTTCAGACCTGGTAGGTCTTGTTGTTTCAACAACAGAGCCCAAAATCTGAATTACATTAATAATGTGTCAGTGTTAGGCGATTGCTACGGCTTAGACTGTGTGACATGGGTTGTTGCTTTCCAGCCATTTTTCCAGAGGACGGAGGACTGCACCACAGCTCTTACCTTTCTTCATAGTCTCTGGGGGAGGCTAAAAACTGCTGACAGTCTGGACTGCAACGGTGCTAGACTTTTTCTTTCAACCTGGGGATTTCATTCCTTTGCTGTAGGAAGCAATCCTCTAGTAGATATTAGTTCCCAGAGTAGCCACCCAACCAAATTCACATTTACTACATCAAATGGGGAGAAAAAAAATGAAGTTAATACCCAAGTGAAAATACAGATCTGCTAGCCAGAATACGACTCGAGTTCTTTTCTTTGCATCCGTGGAGCTTAGCCTCCATTTGGTGATATGGAGCAGAACAGTCCTGTTAAGCTGAGTGGAAACAGGCTGAAAGTATGTGATAGATACGTGGCCCAAAGTATCAGTGCTGGTTTGTTACCTTTAGAGTACTCAAAAATGTGTTCTGGAAAAGTGCAGATGGCCGAGGAAGAAGTTTAGATGGCCCGTTAGAAAGGAGGAAACAGGAAAACATAAGGATATAGAAAAACACAGCAGCAATTAAAAGCACTTACATTCTCTCTTAAAGCCCATTTTAGGATGTTAAAAAAGCTGTGAAAACCATCCCTGCAAGGAGGGGTTGTGGGCTGCTACTTTTTAGGAGATGCATAAAAAAGCCGCTATGACTGAGTAGGACATAACTTTCTTAGGCACACAGATGAACGAAACTCCCAAGTTTGTGACCAGGAGAGGAAAAAGGTGGTCAAAATAAATAGTATTCAGAGTCTGAATAAGTGTTTATAGATGCTGCCTTGTTGTCTTAATGTTATTGTACCGATAGTTATTGTACCAAACATAGTGCTGCTATAGAAGATAAATACCTGAAACTGAAACATAATTCAGGTTAGTTTAGAAACAGCAATGGGACGTGTTTAAAACAAGATTTATATAACATCATATTTGTATAACTACACTGAAAGACATAAACTTTCTCCCCTTGGGAAAATGAAATTTGAAAACTTGATGCAAATTATTCTGGAGATATAGTTAACCCCGAGACAAATATTCTGTACTGTTGCTGGAATAGCAACATGGGTAAAAATGCATTTAAGATTCTTGATTTTTGCTTTGGCCAGGATGGAGAAGGGGAAAGGAAATAATTTGATTCTGTGTGAAAAAGGAAGACAGGAACTTTGGTGAATAGCTTTTTGAAAAGCTTTGATGGCTAAAAGACACATTTTCAAGTACAGAAGAAAAACAAGATTAGTTTTAGTTATAGCTATTTTAGGATGAACTAATGCAGTCCTGAGATTCTGAAATGAGGCAGGACTGCTGTTTGCATGTTGTTTTTTAAAAAGGCAGGAAGTTTCAGGGGATGGGGAATGGGAACGCTTAGGACCACGCTGTGTGTGAGCACTCTGACTTCCCCATTGCTTGTCTGAAAGCCCAGTGCATATTTGAGTCTGAATCAGGTGACTGCAGGAGGCACAGAAATTCATGGTTGCTGCTAAGTGAGGGATGTTCTTCCTGAGCTAAGGTGAAAGGTCAGTTGTACGTGTTTATCTCTGCCTGTCCTCACCTCCCAGAGACTACCAAGTGAGTGTGGCATCCACCTCTCACACAGGTCCACTAGTTCATCTAGCTTTATCCAAATTGACCTCTCAGTAGTCCATGTAGAGTGTTGATGCTGGAGGTCCTCTCAAATCAAATTCTGAGGGGAAAATGAGAATTTGTATCTTGATTCTTTATTCCATTCGTTTGATTTTTAAATCTCTTGTCTTTGTCCTTGCACTCTCAGAAAAAGAATTATATTGAACTCAAAAATCAGGATCAAAATGTGGCAAGGGAATGGGAGTGGATGATCCAATTAAAAACAACTTTCCTGCATAGTCTATTTGTTCTATCATCTCCTGATTGGGGTGGCTGATATTTAAAGTGAAATGTGCAACAAAGCTACTTCACCTACAAAGTATATGAGGTATCATGTCTCACCTTTTAAATGTTTACAGTGGCACTTTAGACAGCTATTACCCTGTTCCATTTGTATGTAAAAAGTGCACTCACACCACATTTAAGGCTAAGGATCTTTGGAGCAACAAATACTTTACTGTGGGATTATACCTGATTATTTGCACAGAGTATTACCCTAGGAAAGCGGTACAGCTGAGCTGTAATGGATGAGATGAACAGCTTGATACCCAGTTTCCACAACTGCATTAATTATCTTAACCCGTTTGGTTCATTGCAGTCCCTCATTTGTGCTTATATTGACTTTTAAGATAATTAAATACATTACTTTACAAACTCCAGAAGACTTTAAGACAGAATAACGAATGGATCATTGACTAAACTGCAGTCAATAGGCTATTATAATTTCCCTTAATACAGTGATATTGAGAGGTTCTACTTCATTTCAAAGATTACAGTTACTAAGGAGTAACTGCAAAAATAGAGAAAAAACCACTCAGTGTCTGACAATAAGGAGATGACATGAAAAATTATGGTTGTGAAAAGAGAAAGTAGTTTTCAAAGTCAGTTTAAGTTGAAAGGTAATTGATTTTCTCATCCAAATGTAACTCTGTTTCTGCTGCCGTTTATTTAGGATGAGTGAACTCCTCTTGCCTTATTCTGAATGCTCTCAAACACTGTGGATTTGGAAGGTTACTTGTGAGCCCAGCATCACTGTCTTATTTCAGTTAACATCCCCTATAACCAATACTAGGAGGCAAGGATAGTGTGTCTAACATGGACACTAAAAATGTCATTAAAATGGAACTCTGAGGAGCTGCTGTTCTGCAAAATTTCTTTCCAAATAACCCCCACACCGTCATCATTTGACATATTATGTGAACTTTTCAGTATGTTTGAACAAGTACTAAGATTCTTGGCAGAAAAAAGGAAAAACTATTATGTCCCACTGGAATGATGCAAACCCCTCACGTTAGTGTAGCTATTGTAGAATAAATAAAATCTGATCTCATTTTGGAAAGACTCCTTTTGGAAAAAGTCAAAGAGAAATGATACTTGAAATGGGGGAAGTTATTAAAGAGTTTACACATACAGAAGGACTTGTTAAAAGAAGGCGATTATTGATTTTGTGATTACTGGGGAGCATTCAGACTAAATGACTCCTGTGAATGTGGTCAGATAGATTAATGTCCTTATGCCATCAGTTGCGCCTGCCATTAACTGAGTTTGCAATTAATGGAAGGCCCCTTTTTGAAACCATTTCTGTAGAGGATTCCATGGGAGCATAAAAGACAGGAACACTATTGTAGCTAGATAAAGTGAAAATAAAATATTTACAAAGTAAATAGTTGTGGTGTGCAGGAATATTTGGGTGCTTTATAGAATATTCCAAATTATTTTTGTGTTCTTTCCTGGGTAGCTAATACAGTAGAAAGGAGATAGTTACAGAAGCAGGTGTAACTTCAAATACAAGATAAAACTGAGAAATAATGTGAGCAGGTGAGAAAAAATGGAAGTGATCCAGAGATAAAAACATAGTTCATCTACAGCAGGTAAACAAGGCAGGAAGCCTTGCCATGCGGAGGGGCTGCTCCCCAAGCTGGTTTTGGGGTATCTCAGAGAGCTGTTTCAGCCATGGAAGAGCCACTTCCAGGGGAGATAGCCAAGGGTGGAAAGCTGTGAGCACCCTCAAGAAGATGGATGATGTGCTTACTGAGCTGGAAGCTGTGGGCCTTCCGTTAGCGGATACATTGCTTCCAACTTGTGATGGATGGTTTCACGCTATGTATCAAAACAGCACAAGATAAAAAATCCTCAGGAAGGATAATTTACAAGATGGTGTTAAGAAAAAGAACCAAGGGATATGTTAAATTAAGCTGTATCAGTGAGAAAATGTATCAAAGCTCAGCTACTTGGCAGCACTTTTCTCCCACCAGGTGGTAAATGACAAGATAGTGGCAAAATATGAGATTTTTTTTAATGGAGTGTTCTCCGAGACAACCTTAGAGCTGCAGATTATGGAATGTTAGGAGGAAGGGCCAAGCTTTTCAGTATTTAACCAGGACTCACTTTAGGTTAATGTTGAACAGATATTCATGATACAGAATTTAACCAAACTCCTCAAACAATAGATATCAAATGATGGTACATAAGGTTTGTGCAGTATTTACACACTTTTAATGGAAATAATTATAAAATAGAACTCCTCAGGAAGCAGCTGCAAAACTTGTGTTTCAACAAGTCTGTCAGATTTCCACTTGAGGTACTTTCAGGGTAGGAATAAATACAATCGATAATGACTGAGGAGATGACAATAGCAGCCTTCAGAAGGTAATGTTTTCTTCAAACATCAAGATTTTAATACTGGTTATTATAGAGGGACTAAAGAATTAGTCTTCCACTTGCTATTGAGTGGGACTTGGGCACTTCATTTCCTTTAAGTGCTTTGCATTTTGTAGCAGAGAAGGATAAGAAAACATGCCTTCAGGGTTCAGTATGCCCTCAAAATACATGCAAATGGATGCATACATGGCTGGAATACTTTCCTATTTATATATATACTTCTTTTATACTGTTTGGAAAATAAATGTCTCCAGATGACCCATCTGATTTTATATATGTTAGTAAACTCAGTATTGCACCAAGAGAGAATATTTTTTAATGCATGCATTTTAGTGAATCTCAGGGGTCTCTCAGATTTTTGCTTCACTTGCATTTCAGGAATGTTTATCTTTGGCTTATCAGGTACGGAAATAGCTATGACGCTTTGCCTGGCAATGTTGAAAATCATTTCTTCCTTACTTTCTGTGAGTTATTGTATTTACATGAACTAAATACTCAGTCTGAGACACATTTTATACTAGCACTGAATCTGCAGGGTTAAGGCATATCATTTGGTATTCAACCATATGTGAAAAAAGTGTGTAAAAATATATACCTGTCTTTATGGGTACTATTTGAATATTGTACCTCAGGCACAATTTTGACTATTTCCCCTTAATTATCTTAAGACATATCTACACATTTACATGCATATAGTCCTGTAGTTGCACAGATAAAACCTAGTTTGTATCTGGTCTAAGCAATATAGACACAGTTGAGACTAGTTTACATTTAGCATCTCACTAGTGACTCTGCGTAGCTTCTGCACTGCGGTGGTTCTGGCCAACAGAACCGTGTTGGAAATGATGAGTGAAATGGTCTGTAACCATATAAGCAGCTGCCCTCTAAAAAGACGGAGTGAATCTACTGTTGTAAAGAACTTTTTCTAGAATCTTCCTGTAAAATAATCTTTTGAGCACTTTTGAAGTTGGAGTTGAGGTTGTTCTGAAGGGTTCTTCCAATCCATATAAGACACAGAAATTACCTGTCTGGACCTGTGCCCCACAATGTGTTTTACTCGTAATCTATGTGTGCATGCAAATCAAATTAGATTTCAAAACCAGAAAAGTTTAGAAGAAGAAGAATCAGTCTTGTACTTCCATGCACTGTTTGTTTCGCCAGCATGGACAGTGTTGCTGATGCTGCTCAGATGTGTAACCATGGGATATAAGGCATGCCTCATTCTGTTGCATTTGAAGTGTTTCTCTTGTTTCTGGCAGCAATAGCTGAGGAAGGCTGAGAGAAATGTTCGCCTTATTAACTAATATCATAATAAATAGGAAGCCTGGCTAGAGCTTCAGGAAGTAGTAATTGTTATTAATGAGGTGGCTATAATCCATTGCTTGTAACATCAGCTTGAATCAATGAGTAGTTTCTCATCCAGAACATGTGCTACCTTGAAGGGATTTCTGGTGTAACAAGGAAACGACGTACAAATTTATAAAGGCTTTTTCTTTATTTTCTCCCCCAGTCAAATTACTCTTCTCAAAGTGAACTAAAGAACTTAGAAGTTTAATATATATTTTGAGTAGTGCAGCGTGTTTTTCATTCTTCTTCCTTCTTTTCAGCTGTTGCTATTCACCATTGAGTTCTAATTATCCTTTTTATATTCTTCCTTCTTCAGTTCATGCGTCATCTATTTATCTTTACTGCGTTCAACTTTCATGGTAATGGCCTACCAATGTGAAATAAAACTGTAACCTCATCACTTTCTTGTGTCTAACGACCATGGTTCAGCTCTTCCATAAACCAAAAGGGCTGCCTGGTCACTTTGAGCCAGGCTTCATCTCTCCCTGCAGTAAAAAACACTGAAGAAACTTTACTTGAGCACTAACATTTGCATGTCTATGGGACAAAGCACTGCTGACTCCTTAATTTTTTCTTTGTCTAGCAGAGAAAGGATTAAAAATAAGTACTTGACTAGTATTTAAAGCTAGGCAAATTCCCAGTGGAATTCCATCACAATATTTTTACAGTGAGAATGACTAAGCACTGGGGGGAAGAAAAAAATCCATGTGATCTCTTCATGTACTGACTCCAGTCCAACTTTGTATCTTTTTCCAGAAGATAGGTAAGCACGATTTTTCATCTTAGTGTGTGGGTTCTAAGCAAAATATAAAATCTTGAGACCTAAGGGTGTTTTCAGCAGATGACTTAATCATCAGTCCTCTGGCCCTAAACTCTTTGGTAGCTATTAAAGTCTATGAATTCTGAATTGATCTCTTGCTTTCTGTTTGTCTTCATTAGCTTTTGCAGTATCTTAACATATATATTCCAATGGGCTTTTTTTCCTTTCTTGGAATTCATTTATGGTCAATGGCTGTATTCACAGTATAAATATTAACTTCTCTGATCACTGTATATGAAAACCTATGCTCTTGTCAATAACCTATTGATGTGCCTTGCAACAGTAGAAAGTTAAACAGTATAGGAGAGAGTTTATGGCAGCATGTTCAGTTTCTTCTAAGACTGCTGTTGTCCTCTGAGGAAATTCTTTGAGGAAACTCAGTTGTTTGATATTGATGATGACAAGAAATATACAAAGTAGTCATACTATTTCCTAGAGTAATTTTACAACAATGACATGAAGGAAAATTTGTGATGGTCTTAAAAAGAGTACCAGTCAAGAATACTTCAACTAGCTGAGACTTGGGGAGTTGACAGCTAAATTATTCTTTTGCATGCAGCTCTGTAAAGGCCCATTCATTCCACATTTCTGCATGCTATCATTTTCAGATACTGATTTATTAGGACTTCCCAGGTCTTCCTCAAGAGCTGCCTCTGGAACACAGCCTGCAAAGAATTAGCCAGCTCATTTGCCAGGAAAGAAAAGCAGGCAATGATCAAACAGAAAGACCAGACAGAAAACTGTGTCCTTTTCCCCAACTGTTCAACCATTTTTCTGAATATTTTAAACTGTAGGGCATGAAAGTCACAGGAAGAGCTATAGAATGGTATAAATAACATACGTGACTAATAAAATAAACCCTCAGAAATCCCTTTGGAGATATTCAGGCACTGGAAGAAGGAATTTAAAAATAAAGACTAATACCTTCACAGTAAGAACAACCTAGTGTATGTTCTTGCATAGGAATAACAGAAAAGCAAGCTGTAAAGAAGCCATGGAAGGGATCCCACACAGTGGATGAGGATGCTTATGCACAGGTCAAATGAGGTAAAGAAAATAGTTGGGGTACGAAGTATGAACTCTTGATGACCTGTTTGAAGGGCCACAATAATGTCTCTTTGGACAGGGCATACCTGTGGTTTGGAGAACTCTGAAATTTTGTCATGACTGTTGATGCATATTTTCTGAGGTATCCTGGAATGTTCTTCAGAACCACTTCCTTGGCTTTTTTGTTTAATATGATAATGTTGCAAGGAGACTGTGATCTGTTTCTATTAGCAAGTCCTATAGCGTGCTTATTATAGTAATGGAAATTACTTCTGAAATGCAGTCAGCAGTGGAGTATAAATGACTGTGTGAGAATGAGTTAATCAGCTGTCTTTGTTGAATGTTTTTCCATGTGTGGGAGGCCTTGGCAGTTAATGTACTTTCCCCGGATTTGCAGCTACTGTCATCATTGCTATATGTGATTGATATCTCTGCCTTCACAGATTTGGAACCTGACACTGACACTAATAAACAGGCTAAAGTCACTAATAATGTTAGAAGAGACTCCAGAAATCGTAGGGGACTATTTATGTTTTTCCCCAAATCACAGCTTTGTATCCTGGGAAGGGTGAAACAACAGTGTGTATTTTGTTTTGACATGCAAGTATTTTGGACAGGTCTGTTAACTGGAGTTAGCTGTAGAAACCAGGAAACCCACAATTAAAAAAAAAACCTGCTCAGGTGATGGCTTCTGAATATCTCAAAGAATGAAGACTCTGCAATTTCCCTGGGCACCTTGTGACTGTGTTTTGTCACCCTCAAGTGAGAAAATGTTTTCTGATGTTCAGATGGAACCTCCTGCGTTTCACTTTGTGCCCTCTGATCGTGTCACTGGGCACTACTGAGAGGAGCCTGGCTCCACCTTCTTTGCATCCTTTAGGTATCTATATTCACTGATGAGCTCTTCCTGAGATCTGTTGCGGCTCTGTTTTATTTCATCTATACAGTAATATCTCAGTAGACTGTTCAGTTCCATGTTCATTCATAGAAGCTATAATATAAAGTGTGTGTTTCCGTACCATGACCAAACTAAGTAGTTTGGCAGAGGATGAAGTGAGATGATATTGCAGTGTTGTTGGCATAGATATTTATGTTCCTGAAAACTGTTAAAAAAATTACCTTTACTAGGCAGAAGATGAAGTTTATCATGTTCCATTATTTCAAAGCCTTTTAATTTTATCCGTAGTATGTCTACTAATCTACTTGAAAATCTCAGTATCTTATTTTAAGAGACAACCAAAAGATATTTCCCCATGGATCCTGAACCTTTAAAAGAACACAGTCCATTGTTTTCTGTTTTGTAAGTAGTTAATATACAAAGCTTCCTCTTGTACATAGACATATTATCTGGAATCTAGAATTTTCTAGAATCAGAAGAATCATTTGTCACAGTGGGCTATAGCATAAAATGAACTGCCCCAAAAACCGCACCTGAGATTGAAATCAGGATAGGAATATATGTTTAGGAAACATAAAAGACCAGCCTAAGTTTAATAAAAGCAGAGTTACCATCAATGCCTATTAAATCAGGCCAATACCTGTGTGCTTTGGTAGGGAATGTCGGACCCTCCTTTACCTTGATTTTGTAAAGATTGGGATATTGACACAAAGCAAAGAAAGAACTTGTTTAACCTTGACAACTGACATTTTCCACAGTTTTTGGCCTAAAAGAAAGAATTTTGTTATCTACTTTGTCTACTTTTCCTTCAGACAAAGCTGAATAAAAACGTGATATGTCAGGGATATGCCACAGCTGTTCAGCACATCTCTTCTCAGACATGACTATTAGGTCTTTTAATACTGAATGAAGTTCAGCGTTATGAAAGTTTTCTTTATACACTTCAGCACCATTCTCAAGATAAAAAATTGATTTTAAAAGACAAAGAAATTAATTTTTTAAGTTCCTGCTGCCTGAAAGACAATTTTATATAATTCACAGATTTCCAAGGGCAATTGCTCTGTTCTAAGATGCATGTCTTGATGACTGTATGTGTGACTAGAAAAACAGAGAGGAGGAAAGGGTGATGGAACTAATAATCTACTGGATTACTGTTTTATATCTTTAAAATAAAATTATGATGTTGCTGCAAAGAACTGTGTCCTTCTGATGCTTTTCTAATACTATATTGATAAACTAAGTGCACTTGCTTAACTTGAGGTTACCTTAATCTGTTATTCATTGAATTTGGAGAATGTACTCAGCACTCTATGGGCAAAGAAAAGTGGATTAAAAAGTACATGGATTTTTTTTACTCAATTACTGAGTAAACTCTGAGGGAAAGATCTATTTATGAGACATATCCATTGAGAGGGAGGTGATGGCCTCCACCTCCTGTAATTTTAACAAGACAGGTTTTTTTGCATTCCTTCAGAGTGGATTCTCTGGAGACACCTGTTCTTCCTTCCTCTTCCTTCTGAACTAACAATATTGCATTCAACATAATCCAACAACTTTTAAACACCTATCTCACTAGTCTGAGTTTGCCTTTCACAGCATTTTAACAAGTCTGTTGAGGCAGTTTCTTTATCCAAAGCTTGTTCTTACATTTGTAGCTATGAGAAGAGTTTCCAGACTTCCTTAAGTTACATCCTTTCATCAAGTCTGATAAGGCTGTCCAGCAGTTGCTATGTGATCTCTGTTAGCAGTGCATGCGGTTGTCAGCTGGGCATTGATGTCCTTGACTGTGGCAGGATTTTAGTCTTCATCTTTCTTCTAGCTAATATAGTCCTCTTGTGGAGGAAGAGTTCTGTCTCAAGTGTGGTAAATTTTATCAGTGCATTTTTCATATTCAGTAAGGAAAGAGAATGGGTGAAGTTAAACTGAATAAGGTTAGGCCTTCCTTTCCAGTTGAAATACTTCACAGCTTGTGTAGGGCATCAAGTGCTGTCAGAAAGGCAGATGGACAGTGGAACTTAGGTGGTGTCTATTGTAATTATGTACATGAGTGCAAGATTCATATATTTAGCTTCTTGGGACATCACTCTGTATGCATGGACTTATCTTTTTCAATTAAGGTGAATTTGAATTTTTGAATTACTGCCTATTAATGTAACCTGCTGTGTAGGTGTTTCAAGGTACTAAAAAGCTCTATTGTACTGTTAAATTGTTAAAAGCTCAGCAAATAGCAAGAAAAAAAATCCTCTCCAGGAGACAGGTAGTTATTTTTTAGTGGAATTATCCATGCAATCAGCTTTGCAACCTATCCAGCAGTTTTCTTCCTGCTAACATCTTTCCATTAGTGCCAGGAGAGTACTGTCAATACCAAAGGCAAATTGTGTCTCAAACAATAGGCACAGATATGCCTTATTAGCAATTACAACAGGAAAAGTGACATCTGTCTGACTTTATTGTTATAATATCATTAAAAAGTACCTATACTTTCTGACTGAGAACACTTATGTCACTAAGGCAATAAAACTTGATTTTTATTCTTCCATTCCAACATGATTTTGCCAGAAATACATGAGAGACTTGAAAAATTGAGATATTTAGTTGAATAGAACTATCTAGCTTTTCAAACATTCTATTTTATGAATAATTGCTGAGGTTGTGGAGAAACTGTGAAGTCATTTGAAAATGTGCGAATCTAGTGGTACAGTCTAACAAGCAAAAAAAAAAATGTTTTGCTTAATTTTTAAAGTGATACAGTTCTACATTATGTTTTCTCCATTGCATCCATGATACAACTGACCCCAAAGAAGTTTTAATACATTTTTAATGTATTTCTTATGTACACAGTGGGTACAGCAGAGGGAAAATAATTAATAGGATTGAGGAAAGTTTACATTTATCAATACAATTTTGAGCTCAGCTAGGTCAGAACGTTTTGAAGTCTAGCAGCAGATATAAGAGAATAATGCCATTTAAGTTAGTGGATAAGTTCACTGGACTTTGCTTAGACACCAAGTGCAATAAAGACCACTTTTCTCAGTGCAAAGTGAATTGTATGCGGTTTCCTCAAGTATTTTATGTTAAGAAACTTTTCATTCCTTGTAATGAATGTTTCCTAGCTGGGAGTGGAAGATGCCACTTCTTGACTCATTGACAGACTGGACTTAAAAGCTGTCACTTTTTACTGCTTGAGTAGTACTATACTAACTATTTGATCAGTCTTTCAAGGGAAATTCTAGAAGTATAATTATTAGTTACAAAACTTCCTGTTCAAAGTACTCGCAGATATTAGAAACACCGATCTTTCTTGGACAAAAGAGAAACAAATCAGTGATCCTCTGCATTTTCCGTACTGTATCCTCTTTTTCCCTGCCTGAATGACCTAAGATTTTACCACCCTTTCCTTTGCTTGGTTAGGATAGACAATGGTAGATTTGTTACACTTCCATATTTCCTGGAAAATGAAGAGGCTAAAAGAGAGCTATAGGCCATTTTTCTCTTCTGTTTCTATCATTGTGTATATATCCAAATCATGGTCTGACTCTTGGGAAATGAATCTCTGAGAAATTGCAGGACTAGATAACCTTTAGTCATAAAACTGAATTATAAGACTATATGGCTTTGGCAAGTCCTTAAACAAGTTCCTTCCATACTTCCCTGCCAGTGAATATCAGCCCTGACTTCTAAAATCTCCAGTTTTCCTGTCTTGGGCTACTTACAAACTGAGACTGTCAATTAGATTATAACATCATAAATCATTGTAATTTGAAACACACACTTTCAGTAAAAATAGAAGGCTTCAATAACAGTTAGTGAAGGAATGACGGCATAAGCCAAATGCTTTTAGTTACATCTGTTTACAGATTGTCAAGTCAGTAAAACTGAGTGAAACTCTGTGGAGTTACAGTAGAGGGGATCTTGTTTGTATGATAAGTATGGTAAAATTTTTGGGGGCATATAGTGTATGCACTTTAAGTCAGCCATAGATTCTCCTTTTTTGTGGTAAATATGAAACAGTCCATGCATACTCTGCATTTTAGCCATTTTTTGCAGTTGGTATTTACAATGTTTTGTCTTTTGTGCTTCATAATTTCCAAATGTTTGCAGATAGACTACCACGCAGTTAACAGGCAAAACAAGGTGCTGCAAGAACAACATCCAAAAGAGAGTTTCTTTTTAAGGCCCAAATCCTGTAATTTCTCTTTCATACTTCAGGGAATCAGCAGCCAAAAAATGCTTTTCCTGTTTGCTTAAACTCATAACAATGCAATCAATTCACAGCAAGAAAAAGGAAATATGGACCTTCCAGCTTCAGGGAAAAAAAATGGATTTTGAATTCCTTTTGCAATTCAAGCTGTTACTGTTTATATGGTTCAGATTGCAGATAAATTTTAAATTTGAAAGGGTGTAATAATTCAGGTATTATATAGAAATTCTGCCTTGGCTCAGACAGAGCCTTTTTGTTTGTCCTATATCAGGTAGGTAGTATAACCAGTATAATATAATAAAATAATACAATAAAGCATGTAATCTGGTTCCTGATGAGACTTCAGAGTCCACAGTAACACAAGATCATATATACATACACATATCTCAAGGGTTCATTGCCAAGGAGCCTATAGCTGTACTCCAGAATATAAAAAATAACTTCAGAAAAGTTCTTCCTGTAGCTTATGCCAAGAAGGTTATAGATACCACCTTCTTTTTTGTGTTTGCTCACATTGCACACATTGGAGTGGATGCCCCATGCTAGCATATTTGCTTACAGTATTGGAAGAAAAGCAAACAAACTGTAACTAGGTCACTTTTTAGGTGTCATATCCTTCTGGTTTTTGGTTCCAGAATTGCAAAACCATGATAACATTGCTTATGCTCTGAAGCCCACCATCTGCTCAAAACGCAAAGGAAAGCTAATATTCTAGGTGGAGTACCCTTGCCTGCTTCACTCACTTCATCAGCCCAGGTGCTCAGCCTGTACAATGAAGTTATGAAATCCTTGCAGCAGTTTTAGAGCACCTTTGGAATACCATCAGTGCCACATTTATTTCTTTCAAACAGCTGTACAGCAAATAAATCAATTAGAAATGTGATAGGACCAGTGAGAGGTGTGTCTTGTCTCTCGGGACCAGGAGCTTAGTGATGAGTGGAGCAGCAGCAAGTATATTGCAATAGCATCCTTTATCACAGTCCTAGACTGATAATAAATGAAAGCTTTTCTAACAAACATTTCTACTCACCCTTAAAGATTTTGACTAGATGTTTTGGTGGCATGGAAAGTAGGAACTACAGAAGGTCATTTGGTAATCAATGAGACTTAAGCAGATTTCAGCACTTCAATTAACATGCTATTGTTCAAATCAAATGAAGATGATGTGTTCAGCCACACAACCAGCTCTGGACAGTCACTGCAGTGACAACAACTGGGGTTTATACAATGTTTAAATGAGAAGAAAGTGAGTCAAAACACTGGAGTCTTTTGAACACATTATTAGTCAATTCACTAGTCGGATCGTATTCAATCTAGATGAAGGGAATCAATAGTACATTTAATTAAAAGGTTATTGCTTTTGTGAGAGGACTCGCAGAAGGAATTACAATTCTCAAAAGGTGTGTTCAAAGTGTTCTCTGTAGGGCACACTGTGTCTCTTCACATACCAAAGTCATACAAATGAAGGCATATCCTTCAAATGTGGATAATGGCGTATCTGTGCAGCTAAGTCCGTGACTTGGTTTTCAGAGGTGCTGGGTGCTGACTTTTTTTGAGGTTTTGAAGGTTTGCACTGCCTGTGTAAAGTAGGCCACTTATATAAATACCTAAATGTGGATTTTTGGTCCTTGACTTTAGGCTGCCCAGCTTAACAATTCTGGCTTTGGTAAGTAAAACAGACTTTCTAAGCTGAAAGTATGGCTGTAAACTTGGTTCTAGCTAGACAAACAGCAACAAAATGTACCTCTTTTGCATCCATTCCACAAATTTTATGTGCCTTGAAAAAAAATCCCAGCAGAAAAGTAAGAGTGAATTCTGACACTGAACTCTAGGCATAAGCAAACCCTGACACTTGTATTTCTTTCACCACATTGACCACTTTACTGCAAGATGTTTTGATGGACTATCAAAGAGAAATTTGTTTGTATATTTATGTATATGTACCTCAAAAGCATAATAATCAGAGACTAACATGCGGTCAAATACATAGCTTTATTAATGATGTTCTTGCCAACTTTATAACTCTTTATGCCTGGTAAGTTCCTCAAAGTTAGAAACTCAAACAAACAATTCGAGACTAGACCTACAGCTGTTGTAAATCCATGTGCTGCAGGCACTTCAAAGAAGGGAATGTGCTGATATAATCCACCTGAACTTTTGGCCTCTAGAGATGAATTTACTTTACATTCAGCACCAAGAGTGAGATCTCCAGGTGGTGTAAGTCAAAGCAGGTCAAATGCAAGTTAGTGGAGCAGCACTGATTTGTGGCAGCTGAGGAGCAAGAAGTAGATTATGATGATAAAGATGTTTCTCATTACCCTTCCTAAGCACTTTTTTATTTTAAGCAGGCAAACAAATCTCTGTACTGAGGAAGAACAGTATGGTTTTGCAGTTTCTAGGGGGTGATCTGTTGAAAGTGAAAATGCTCTGTTGATTCAAGTTCTCTGTAATGCTGATCTCAAATGTGGTTTTTCTTGTGCTTTGTGTAAGACTCTTGTAAAGCTTCTCCTGCTTTGTGTAAGGCTCTTGTAAAGGTAAAGTATATAGTCTTAGAAGGAATAAGATAAATGTAAGGAGATAGGAAGAAGGACCTAAAAAAATAAGTTTAATTTGAGACTTTTATTTCATGCTACAAAAAGAATGAAATTGGATGCTTTAATTACTGGCTATTGTATTAGACTAGATAAAAGTCTAGGATTTATAGCTCTGTATAGGGGGGTTAGTTCTGAGGCTAATGAGTAAGGTAAACCATGAGAAGCTTCATAGCTTTTGGGGAGGGGGCATAATTTGGGAAATGGAATGTGATTAAGTTGTACATCATTTGTATATAGAATTGAACAGGAATTATTCTTGATTTGTCTGAAAAGTTCTGACTGGTGTGTTTATAGCCTTGGCAACCCAGTGAGTTGTGCTGTGAGGTGTGCAGGGGCACAGCATGTTGGACTGGAGGGCCAGTTCCCTGGGTGTAGAGCTCTGACCTTGCCTTGAGAAACATTTTCAGGTATTATTAAAGGTTATGTGACTGTTTAAAGGGGCTGTGTAAAAGCTTCTATTTACAAACTACTGAAACAACACAATTCAGAAGTATGGTAAAAAAATGTGGGATCTCTGTGGCTGACTCATCTGTTTATTGCAATTAAGTGCACGAGGGGGTGTTCAGGGAATTTGTGTGGCTGTATCCTCTAGCCCTGCAAGCAGGTCAGTGTATGCTGCTGGTGTGAAGCCTCCAGTGATCCTGACCATTGGAAGGCATTGGTGAAGCACAAAAGGCCTCTCTCAAGCAGGAGGATCTTTGCTCTTCCTGATCACTGGCCTCACATTCGTTTTTAAAAAGTGTTGAAGTTTGAGTCTGGCCTGAGTACAGAGTTTTTTGGTGCAGAGACTGGGAATCAGAAGGGAGACTTGATTCTACAGTACATGGGAGAAATTTATGTACAAAATTCCTGGTGCTGGGACTCAGGTAGCTTCAAAAGGCTTTCTTGCTTTATACTTTAATGCAGGCACTTGGTGTTGTGGCTACAAATGTTCTCATATTTGCTCTCTGTTTAAGCTGATGGGTGCTGCCAAAATGGATAAGAGACTGCCTGTTAGTCCTGAATCCAGAGGAACTCTGATTTCACTTGGGAACCTGTCACATTTAAATTCTGATCTCTAAAACTTCTAATATATTGTTTCCAACTCCTTGACCAGAAAAAAACAGTAGCATTTTCAGTGGGATTTTGGATGTCTATTCTGCAATGTGATCTCATCCTTAGGAATCTGAGGAAAACCAAACAAATAATAACAGGACTACATTGTGTTAATCTGACCTCTTTTTTCCCTCAGAGAGGTGGGGGGTGATTTCATATGGGTTTTGGTATGAAAATTCCTCTGGGGTGGTAATTACCCAGCAGCTAGGAGTTTACATGCAGGTCTGGTACAAGTGCTTTGGAAAAGCCCTGTGCCTTGAGGCGCTTCTGATACCTACATAAAAATATTTGGTTTGGCACATGCACAACTTTATTTTTTAAATGCAGATGAAGAACTTCAGGAAAGATTTCAGAGACTTCAAAGATTTGGCATGGGGTAAGTTTATGAAGTGTTTTGATTCTTTCTTAAACTTAAAACATGTGCAGTTTAGATGGCATGACTCTTCAAAATCCATTTGCTTCCCTGGGCGGTACTTACTGGGGGGTGTCTGTGACTATGCATAGTAGAGCCCACTGCATGGAGAGAAGGCTGGTCATTACCCTGCTCCCATGGGGACAGGAAGAGCCACAACCACTGCTGTAAAGTTTCAACTATTGTTTCTTCATTAGTATTAATTTTTGTTCTTAGAGAAGAACTTTTCTTCATGCGCTTGAAGGGGAAGGAAGCAAAGCAACATCTCTGCTCTGTTTTGCTGTAGGCAGTAGTCCTTTCTCACACTTTTGGGGAACATCTTTATATATTTGTCTTTTTACTGTCTCTCAGAGAGGCCTCAAATATAACCTCTTCTGTTTGTTCTGGGTCAGTAGTTGTTATCAAATCTGATAGCTGGGAATGAAGTCCTAGTTCTAATTGTGATTGTATATCACTATAGATTATATTCTGAATATTTTCTTTCTGTTTAATCTGTTCTTTTTTTGTGTACTTAAGAAAACAAAATATGATTGGAGAATAAGATAATTTTTCAAGTTTAAGTTATCAATTAATAGCATTTTTAATTGTCAATGATTTGAGAAATAAACCACTCCCCCCAAATTCTCAAGTTTGTTTAGACTTTTGAGTTGAAAAGTTATATATATTTGTTATTTTTGAGCTTCTCTGAGTTCATATAACTAATTTCTTGTCTTTAGGACAAGTAGCTTCTCTGATTTTATGGGAGTTGATGGTGATTTACAATGGGAAGAGCAGGTATCCTCGGTTAAGTAGAATAATAATATTATGAGGAATTGAAGATCTGTGGTATGAATTCTGGGTCACAGGCCTAGCAGTGCTTATGTCTCCGTACATTACAAAAAAATTCCAAAAACTTTGGCTTGGTTAAACCAAACTACAATACTTTCAAGAGATGGGGAGCAAAGATAGGGGCGGGTAGTTTAGTGATTCAATTGATACAAAGCAATTTAAGATACCAAACTTGATTCAACAGATACACAGAAATGTTTAAATACAGAAATGCTGGTCATTGAGAGGAAGGAGAAGGGATTTTCTTATCATTTTAGAAGAACACACCATGTGGGGTGAATTTTCTCAGCCATATGCACAGCAGGTCTGCTCTTCCACTTTTACACCAGAGAGACTGAGTGTTGTGAAGCAGAGAAGGTGAGGCCCGGGGATGAGGACAAAAGTCCTCACACCTTTCCCCTCTAAAACCAGAGTTGTAATAACTTTCCATCATATTTTCTTTTTTCCCCCTTTTTCCCCCACTCCTCCCCTTGGCATCCCCCACCTTCTACCTTTTCTCTCTCCCTTTTTTTGGGGGATTTTCACTCACTTTGTCAGACCTATCTCATAAAAGCTTTTCCCCAGAAGTATAGCTAACACAATTATTTCCCTTAATTTTTGCATTAGTCATGGAATGCTAATTAGGAAGAGTCTTCCATGGTCAGCCTTTTGTTCCATGCAAGTCAAGAGTCTGGGGCAGGGGGACAGAGATGGTAGGAGCTTGAGCATGAGCTGTAACTAAACTGAGTGTGTGAAAGTGCACTCATTATAGGTGACTTAATTGTACTTTCCTGGGGGAGCAGCTGAGAAATTGGCAACCTTTCCTTAAAAATCTTTCTCATGAGTTTCAACTTTTTTGGTGTTCTCTGGTTCAGAAGCCTTCAGAGGCTGCAGCAGGTCTTGTGTTGAGGGCCAGCTTCTGAGAAGTTGGAGCCTGCTTCCCATAACAAACCTGACTCGGCTAGCAGTGGCAGTGAGAGATGTATTGCTCTGGAGAAGGAGGGATTTGTTTCTTGTGAAGGCAGAGAGTAGATGGTCCTCTAGGTGTAGAACTGCCTTTCCTGAAAAAAGGTCATGTGGCTGGTAAGGCTTGTTCTGGTTTCTGAAACATCAAAAGCAGCCCGTGGTACTTTACCAGTGATTCTTTGATACGTGTCAGGTACTGGATCCAGAGCTGGTTTTAATGGGACTCCAAACAAATGGGCACCATGTTAAATTTTACAATAAAACAATCTCCATATCTGGGTGAAGAAAGGAAGGAGTTTAGCCCAAGAGCTGAAGGCTTTCTTCAGAAAAGTAAATTCAGCAGTAACCACTTCCTTTTAATAAAATGCATTGTTACATTTGGTAGATGCCACAGTAGCAGTTACACTCATGCTTTCAAGCTAATGCCTGCAAGAAATACACTTAGTTCTGCTCGTGGCCTTCCCCCACTGTCATCAAATGAAATTTAGACCAAAATAAACTGTAATAAAACTCTTGAGTACTTTTTCTATGCTTGTCTGATTTCAGAAATAAACCCCTTTGGTTTTTCACAATCTGATTTCAGGGATGACATATTTCTGCCTTCTTTGAGCTACCCTGAGACACCTGACACAGACCCTGTTGAGCAGGAGATGCTCGGGTAGTCCCAGAGGAGCTGTAGAGCACCTGTGGGGCTCCATGAGGTGAGATGGGTTGCTGTGGCTCAGCAGCAAGGGCAGAGCTTACTCACTGTGGCTGCAGTCCATGTGGATTGTAGGTTTAGTGATCTGGAAGCTTGTTCTGTAAGCCTGCAAATTTGAGAGGTATCCAATGGTGTCACTTATTGAGCTCCTCCTATTGAAAAAAAAAATAAATTAAAAAAGGTAAATGAGATAAAAATCCAATTGTTCAGCCGGTTTACAATTGAATGAATTCATTGAGGGGTCAGTAATGTGTTACTACACAGGCTTTTCTTGTCACAAGACTCATGTTAATTGCCTAGTCAAACTGTTTAAAGATTCTCACTAGGAGACCTGTTAATCTTTCAGTCTCTCAAACTGATTCTCACCTGCTCACGTGTTCCCAGACTGCTCATTTATTGCTTCCCTGATTGCACACTTTGTTTTGCTGAGACTTAATTTCTACTGGGTCTCTTAAAATAGACGCACAGAGAAGCTGCAACTCAATTTACAGTGGGAAAATCTAAAATAGAAACCCTGAAAATCTTGGGATTTAGTCCAAGTTTGGCTTTATACAGCACATATTTTTACTTTAAAGGAAGTAATTTGGCTTTATTCTGGCTCTAAAGCAGTCTGGTTTTTTTTTTTTTTT
>VWZG01005500.1:46979-116494 GCA_013396735.1 Grallaria varia | reverse complement strand
TTTTTTTTGTTCGAAAGTTGCGAGATGGGAAGAGGGATTTTTCTTTTTTTTTTTTTTTTTTTTTTTTCCTTGACTCTTTCACTCAGTAATATAATGATTTTATCTTTATGATTTCTATAGTAGTGGTTAATGAATGCTGCTATAGTAAGATGAAGGGTGGCTTGGCTAAATTATCTTTGAATCCAAAACTGTATAAGTTTGGTAAAAAACCAAACAACTAATTTTTTTTTTTTGTGAAAGTATCTGCTGATGAGCTATTTCTTTTTTGGATGAGCCATGCCAGATAAACATTCTTAGAATTTCTAGGCCACTAGCTTTTAAATTACTTGTTTCTTCTTCTGAAAATACTGCTGTAAGTTTGAAAAAGCAAAGTTAAATTGGTCAAACTGGGCTAAAAGCTGTAATGAGGTTGTACCTGGGTCCAGAAAGTAAGACCATGCAGGTAACTTCTGTAGAGATTTTGGTGCATGCTGTGTGTGTGGCTTTATTATGTGATGGCTGGGGTTGTGTTTTTCGCTTGTTTTGTGTTTGTTTCTTTTTTTTTTTTTCCCTTTCATTTTATATCTAGAGGATTTAGACCCCACTTTTTTTCGTCATATCATGAATATTCCTGTTCACAGGAAATCTCAAGCAGCGTTTTGGTTGGAATGACCTGTAGTGTGTCTGCCTTTTAAAAAAACATTAATTTGTATTTATTTCCTGCAATTATCATGCTGTAAACTCTCCATGCAAGACACCATTTCTGATTGCAGTCACCTTGCTGGTTCACTGAGCAGGATGATAGGAAACTGTGCATCAGACTAGTCATTCAAGGTACAGCTGCCTGCCAGTCTCTTAATCAAGATTCAGCCTCCCTGTAACTTTATAATTTAAAAGCAGACACTAAAAGTATTTCACCCCTGTTTTTAGTCATTAAGACTGCTGAACCAGCAAATCCAACTGGCTGAGAAAGTCTGATCATATTCCTTAAGATAATGTGACATCCTTTGTGGGTATTGGGGGGATGTACATCATGTTGAATCAACCACTGCCTTTCAAAGAGTGTAGTGACCACATTTTCTTTGAAGTTGCTTTTACGAAGTGGCAAGTGCCTACTTCAAATGATGGATTCATTGTACCATCCTTATGTTCGTATCACGCAGCACCAAAAGTGACTGCATTTTACTTTTTTTTTTTTTTTTTAAAGAATTACTTTTTGTTTGCCTTCTGTTGTTGGAAGATCACAGCATCCTTTCCTGAAATACTGATGGTGCTATTTATGTGACTGTTTGGCAACACAGTGGCGAGCTGCTCAGCCTGGGTGAGCTGTCAGTGCTCGGTGGGATTTGGCAGGGAAGTGCCTTCTTCTGGCTGTGGGCTGGGAGAGAGAGGCGGCTTACAACTTTCCTGGGCAGCTCCTTGGTGGGCCTACTTCCTTAGCTGTGCTATAAATGTGAGATGAAATAGCATGAATACCCTGCCCCAAACAGCTTACAGCTTCAGTAATATATTATGGCATCATATGTTTCTGTAAGCTGCTGTCAGCGAAATTTACAGATGAGGCAAATGGATGCCTGGAAAAGTTTGTAACTTCTCTGTGGTTACTCATGAAACAATTGACAGAGTCAGGAGGAAAAAAACCACATCTTTCAGAGGACTGTATAGATAATCCATAAATGGAGGCCAATGGCCCTTACAATATCCTAAGGAATTAAAAACGACTAATTAAAGAAATACCTCTGGTAAATGCAGCATAACTTATTTCAATGTTATGTGCTTTACTGCAAGTTAAGGAATTAATATGCCTCTAGAAGTGTAATACTGGGTACGTTTTGTTAAGGGGACATACAGAACCAATGTCTATTATATGCTTTACAAATGCAAAATTTACTTATTTACAATACAGTTACTTGTACAGTCTGAACATGGCAAGTAGAAGATGCAGAGAGCCTATGAGGGAAGAAACCACCTTTAGATCAGAGGTAGAGGTATTACCTGTACATATATATAACTCGTTCTGTTGCTTGATCATCGATTTTATTTATTTAATTTTAAGCCATGAGTTATGTGCTTGTGAGTTCTAAAGAAATCATCACTACAGAAAATGTTCAGAGTGCCAGTCCCAAATCAGGATCAAAACCACACTGTGGTAGGTGCTGTACAAATACATACACATCGTAGCTGGTCCACAGATTTTGTAGTCTATGTGATGGAGATCACACTTGCTGGTAATAAACAGCAGGAGGGAGGGAAAGGAAAAATGTATAAACAAGGAAACTGAGTACCATTGTGTGTTTGATGGTGAGGATCATTAGCTGAAAACAAATAGCTCGTTTGCACAGCACGAGTGCCATGCTCCTGAGCTTTATAGAGATTGACTCTGAGACAGCTGAAGAGCAGTGAGGAGAGGCACTGGTTGTCTGGGAAATATAGTCTATCTACTGATATCAATAGATCTTATGGGAGTAAAAACTTAGGAGGATCAGTCCATGTGTTGCCTGTTATCAATGCTGTAATGGGTAGTGTCTTGCAAGTATGGCAAAATACAGACGTGTGTACCGAACATACGACTTTGGCATCTGTTTCACATTTCAGAATTTCTGTTATGGTATTCTATTTTTAAACATTTTCTCCACATTCTTATGTTGTCCATAGTACCTCAGATGCCTGCTGGGAGCTTTTAATTTGCTTTTAAAGGTTCCAAAGCAAGAGAGGTCAGATTAAATGAGAGTATAAGTTGCAATTAGACTTGATTATTATAAAGTCTGTAAAATATTTTTAATGGGTGTGAAAAGACAGGTGGCATTGCTAATAATGTGCAACCATAGCTACATCACAACGAAAAATAGACCAGAAGGAAAAAAATCTCAGTACTTTTAGTGCCAAAGTAGGTGGAATAACTTGTGGTTTACAGCATCCAGACACGTGCAATCACTTGGGACTTGTCTAACTTCATGAATTTTCTCACATCTGTCAGATGAATCAGGAATCCAAATGCAAAAATGTGTCATTCATATGCACCTTGTGTGTCTCTGAATGATTCAGGTTTCTCTTATGGGGGTATGCTTGTGAAATCATTGTGTAGTTGCTGAAGTAGAGAGATGACTTCTTTTACTAAGGTTGCCTCAGTAGGGAAAATAATCTAATATGGCAGGGTTATTGTTATACTAATAATAGTAATAATGTGATTTCTACTTGCATTGTAAGAGCCAGACATTTTTGATTGTGAAGCATGACACATCTGCTTCCTGTCCAAGTATAAAGCAGGCACGCAGATGGAGGAATGTGAAAACTGAATGGCATTGGGTGGCATAAAAGGTTTTTTGGGTCAGGATACTGAAAGCCTAATCTTTTCAACTTGTTAGTAGCTGTTGTGACATAATGCAGTTTAAGGAGGGGTTTGAAGGACTATAATGAGGTACCATTCAGATGTTTTCAGAAGACAAAAGTATCATACAGCATAGCAGAAAGCACAAGAAGGCTTCTTTGCATATTGAATGGACGTTCTTCACCTGTTGTAATCACACTACTCATACCAGTTGCATGCTCATAATCCTTATGAATCCTCCACATGATCTTGACCTGATGATTGGGACCTACAGTAAAAGCTTATGCATTTCTGTAGGAGTACAGCTCTGAAATGCTCGTGTAGAGGTTTAAAACACTGATATTTCTTGTTTTACAGCCTTCCTATTCTTTGTCAAAATGTCATATAGGAAAAGGCTGTTACCATAGTGCTCCTTGGTGTTCTCTTGTGACATAAATTTCTTCATATAATAGGATTACTAAACAAATATTTCTTATATTTTTTGCAATCCACTAGTGATTCTATATGACAATGCTCTTAAAGAAATTACCTGTGGTAGAGAAGGAATAATAACACCAATGTTTCAGATAAGCTATGGTTAGTGATTCTACCCACTAGACAGTGTCTGTTTGCCAACACAATTTTCAGTATTTCCTTACTGAATATTCCTCAGTTGCTCTGTAATCAATATGGACTGGTCTGTATTAAACACCTGATACCTCTAGTGGTGTCTCAGCTGAATTTAGTGTAATGTAGTGAACTGAGTGAATTTATAGTAACTATAAAATTAAAATGTCCCCAAAACAGATCAATTTCAACTGATAGGCAGGTGGCACAGTGCAATTTAGTGAAAGTTTTCAAAAGAAGCTAAGATAATTGAGTTTTTGTCGTTTGTCTTTTACCTCAGAAACCTACATTTTCTATGCCTGTTTTCTATGGTGTGACTTTGAGTACCCAGTCTGGGAGTAATCAAGAAGTGCAAACAGGAGAGTGGTGAGGGTGTGAGAATGTAAAAGTTGTCTGAAAACAGTGTTGCTCTTCCATCACCCAACCCTGAACAGGGACACCCTCTACCGTTTTTCAGGTAAATCAGGACTCAGTTCACATTGGCCACAGTCTGGCTTGTGTTTGGTGAGCTAATGTTTCCCTGAGCCCTTAATTCTTTATTTGTTTCTTATATATATATATATCTAGAGAGAGGTAACTTTTTTTGGTTTATGTAAAGCCTTGCACTTCTACTATGTCAGTACTGAATAACAGCCTTGCCTGCCTTGGTAGGATATTAGAAAAGTGTTGCCTGCCAGAAGCTGCCATCCCTTAGGGTGTGCTGTATGTAATGCAGAAGCCCTGATGAGCCAGACAGTGGCATAGCTTTTGGATTTAAATGGGGGTCCCATCTGGAAATGACTTCCTACATTAAGTTAATCAGACACAACTGAGTGAAGCTAAACTCTGGCATTACTTAGAGGTTGGGGTCCTGTCTGGCAGGAAACAGATGGGGGCTGTCTGATTAGAACATGGACAGTGTGCCCTGATTATATTGTTTTCCTTGATTTTTATAGAATTTTTTATTGCAACTTAGGATTTTAGTCTGTATTCCCACCTGTCTCTGAAAAACAGATGAGGATACCAGTCAAGTTTTGTATCATTTAAGCTTAGAAAATGTGTACATTTTGTTTTGTTGCAGAGGCTTGGATTCTGCCCCATAACCCTTCAAAACCAGATGCATGCCATATAATCTATAATTTTTTTATTAATCCAGACATAAAAACCCCACAAAACACCCCTTCAAACAGAGAAACAAAATCAGTAGAAGTGAAATTTCTCATTTTGGAAGTAGGTGCTTATGGTTATACCCTGACTTTCAATAGTATCAGACTGACAAGCCAGTCCTCTGTCTTAATTTTTAAATTGTGAAGTGGCACGAAGATGAAACCAGAAATGTTCTGAGATGTCCACTGGCAATTGAGCAGAGGCTTAACAAATTTGTGGGTTTCATTGCACAAAGGTTTTTTTGGTTTCGTTTTTGTTTGTTTTTTGTTTTTTGGGTTTTTTTTGTTTGTTTTGTTTTAGTTTTGTTTGGTTGCTTTTTTTATTGTTGTTTCAACCCCACCCCTACCCCCCAGCTTTTTCTGTGGAACTGTGTTCCCTTTCAGGAGGTAGGATTGCATTCTGAGGCCAAACCATTAGGCATCCTTACTGGATGTATTGAACTTAGCCTTTATTCCTTACCTGAGCTGCATTATAGTTTCAACAGTGCATGTCATCTTGTCACTGAGACAGTAGTTAAGCTTTTCAAAGTAACCTGAATTGAAGTAATTTTTTACTAGCACTGCACATAATGGATATTAGATTCTTAATGAAACAGGGGTGCTTCAGATGGGATGAAATTCCACCCAGACATTCAGATAACATCTGTCAATCAGTTTGTGTCTCAAAGAGGGAAAGATAAGTAAGCAATCTCTCATATGGCTGCTGTTTAAGAAAAAGATTCCTCTTCCATCAGCCTTCAAACATCATGGAGATTTCATCCAAGATCAAAAGAGTGAAGCTTCTATCACACATACCAAGCTGTGAGAGACTCATTGTCCTTCAGGCTCAGTCAGTAATGGATTTCTCAGACAGGACCATTTTTTGAATACCAGCAGAAAAGTTGTTTCCTTAAGAATGCCAAATCAGATACAGTATGGATTCAGTTTGACTCCTGTTGACTGTTACTGCCAGCTGGGGAGCTGTTTCAGCAATATAACATCATTTCATGGAGGTAATGTAGAGGAGATCCAGTTGTCATGCTGCAGTCTTGGCAAATGTCTCCCTGACTCTAGCCAAGATTTTACTGACATCTCTGCTTTATGAATTGCTTCATGTTGTTTCTCTATATCAAATCCCATTTCCAATCTACTCAGGCAAGTTCAGTCCAGATATATGGTTGGAATTTCTTCAACAATAAGCCTATGATTTGGGGGACTGAATACTGAGTCTAAGCTCACACCTTCGCCAAGGACCATCCCAGTTGTTTTGTTGGAATTGTCTTACCCTCTGCGAACATCTAGGTGCTTTGTGTCTGTTGGTTATTCTCTGTGTGTACATAAACTTTAGAAGTTCCTTGTTGGAGGTAGTGCTGTCACCTGCTGTCTTCCATTTGGGTCTGTCAGTTTGTTGCATGAGGGTTTTGTTTCATTTCAGTCTAGCAGACATCTAGACAGAATGGCTCTAACCCCAGGCTGTAGGGATGCATGTCCTCTGCCTCTGACCAGTCCTGTGTTTTTCACTTACTCTTTCTAAATCTGGTTCATTTTTCAGAAACAGATTAGAGAACAATAAGCCAGTCAAGCTTAAGGTCAAATCCTCTTAGTGCAGCAGTGACAAGTGGTGGGTATGCTCGAGGCAGTAACATCTTTGTGTCTCAGAGCCATGCTGAGCACAGCATTAACAGTCTTGTTTGGATGTAAAAGACAGAAGCAGAACTTCACACTTGGTGCTAAGTAGACACAAGTAACAGGGCTTTCAGGACCAACATTTGGGTTTGGATGAGACATCCAACTAAGAAGGTGTCTAGCAGTTGTCAGACTTGCATGAATTTCTTTGCAAAATAAATTAGGTTAGAAGAAAGTTTGAATTCTTTAGTTTATATCACTTATGACTTAGATTACTTTTTTAGTAACGTTTTATTACATTTTCAACACAGTTAAAAGAAAAGTAATTACAAGTACATTAAAAGCTGTTAATGAATTAGTCATACTGTCATATCACTGAATGAAATATGCAATACACCAAAAAAAGCACATTAAAATGTTCAAATGTATATTAATTATTAACTTTGTAAGGCAAATATTTAAGAGTTAGGAAATTTAGGACTTAAAATTGCTTTATCCATCTTCATTCATACTCATGTTGTGCTTGTGTTAAAATAAAGTTTTCAATCACTGGGCCTTGTGCTTTCATCTCCCAAGGACCCATAACTCATTTGGTGCACAGCACTGACAGAACTTGCCCATTGACTTCAGTGAATTCAGAAACAAGTAGAACTCAGTTGACCAAAGCTTATTTTTCTCTGTATTCAGTGCATTTTTAGATGTTTTGTTGTATTCTGATTAGCAGGGGATGGGCAATATTACCCTACAGTGGAAGCTGCGTGCCTGCAATGCAGAGAGTACCTGTTCAATAATGGGAACACATGGAAACTCATAGGGTTCAACTTCTCCATATATACCTGCATATACACATGTATATTATCTCTCTCTCTCTCTATATATATATATACAGCTTCACTGTACATGAGGCTCCAGTGGCTAATGACGGAGAGTGTCCAAAGGAGACCCATACTGTGACAAAGTAAGAAATGCCTCTTCTTGGAGAATGTCACGACATATAATGACTGTGGCAGAGGCCAGAGCAGAATCTGGTGTTGGAGCACTCCTGTCACTCAGTGGTGCTGCTGTTTGCTGTCTTCCCACAACCCACTGCCTCCTTTGCCCCACCCTTCTCAAATTCTGCACCACACAGGTGGGGTCCTTCCCACGCTGTGGAATCTCTCTTCACCCCTTGTGCCCCAACACATTGTTCTGAGTACAAAGAGGGTAAAGATACCATGGGGGGCATGACAAGATTAAGAATTAAGGATTTTCTTGTGGTTTGTATATATAGGAACAGGGATGGGGCAATTAAGGTTGCTGTTGACTGGCTGGGCTTTGTGGATCTGGCACATGCTGGATACACAGGCTTTCAAGATTTACTCCCCTATTCACACTTTCTGTAGAACTCCTTTTTTGTGGCACGTTCTAGTTTAGCATATCAATAAACTATAATTAAGTAGAATAATTCTCAGTTATATTCACTGACAGTTTTCTACACAGACTTTAGACTTCTGTGCAGTATTCTTTAGTGGAGACAAAAAATTCTCACCAGAGACACCTCTTAAGAAAAAAATATTTTAAGCATTTTATGTTTAAAAGCATAATCCTTACAAATGGAAAGAGCTATATCCTGAAACCAGGAAATGAGACTGAGTAGAACATTCATTTTAATCATCCAGATGGAGGAGGAGGAGAAGGACAATCCATCTATTAAAAATAATTTTCGTTTTCTGAAGTATCTTAGGCTAATTATTCTTGGACAGAATCTTTGTGCTAGAATGCAAATTAGCGCAAAGAAATTTAAAGCCTTTCCTACTCCACAACTGAATTTTGGTTGAAACTGAATCCCTTGGGAATCAGAGATTTTTATTCTCATTATAGCTTCTGTTTTATTTCAGGCCTATCTTTATAAACTATTTCTTGTCAATTCTGCTTGCATCAGGGCTGTGTTGTGTAGGTTGCAGGATGTAATAGTCCTACATTTTGTTTTGTAAAAATAATGGTGAAAAAAACTTTGTGATTTCTTAGGAACTTAGAAGATTCTGCTCAAAGGTTTGTCCTCCACATTCCTGACCAGCTGCTTCTATCCACATTAGGTGATATTAACGGGAAGATAATTATACGGACCTCTGCGGAATCCGCTGGACTGAAATGTGAGAAATGAGTGTTGGCAACAATTTTTCTCCCTTCCCTTGAAAAGGAAAGCTCATCTCTGCTTTTGCAGCTGTTGCCAGGTTTTAATCCAGCTATTAGAAATAGATTTTTCTAATTTAAGTATTGTTAGAGAAGGAATCCAGATCTCTGGAATGATCATTTTGTCCTAGCTGATGTGATCTCAGCACTAGTAAGGAAATAGCTTTGCTGTCAAATCTCTTGAGAAGGTGAATAAGAGGGACTCTTTGTCAGCATGTCCCATCCTGCTGTCTCTGGCATTGCTTGCATCTGCATTCAGGTTATTCAAGGAGTGTGAATAAGGGTTCCTACACGACCACTACAGGGTCTGAAAGAGAATCCTGATCTTACAGTTTTCTCAGCTAAAATCAATTCATTTGCCAGGGTCCCAGGCAGGATTGATGCACTTGCAGTGGAGTTCTCCATGAAAATTCTAAACTAAATTGAATTATTTTTCAGAAATCTTCCCATTCAAGCACACAATACAATCATTTTAGGACTGGAGAAGTTGGAAGAATGTATTAGCTACAGTACTTAAAATGTAATGATCAATTATGAATCTTCCTTATCTGGCCCAGATTGCTTTCAGAAAACATTTATTGGTGAAACAGGTGACTGCATGCAATTATTTACCTGCCTTTCTCATTTTCACCAAAAGCTGTATGCAAAATAATTTTGGGATTGTTCTGTGAGTATATGTCAATTTGAATTTGTGATGTAGGTCCCACAGCATCCTCTAATTCAAAAGGAAACTTAATTTATAGGTGCTATAACTTCATGTAACTTCTTTTGCAACTCTTTCAAAAGCAAAAATGTTTACTCTGAAAGTTTCTTACTGAGCGATTATTATGGTAAGCTAGCATCAGGGTACAGCTATTATATTTCATCTATACTGGCCAGAGTTCCTATGCAGGATTATGTAGAAGAGTAACTAGTGTTCAGAATCCTCTCTCTGTAAGGTACAAAGTAGTGTGCTGGCATGATGGTTAGTGGGTAATCTGTGCTGGATATTTAACTTAGAGGTAAAGCAACCATATTCTCTGGCCGACTGCTTATGTTGTTTTTATCCTCTTAGGATGCTGCAGGAGGATCGACTCAGGGTTTCCTTAAAAGTCCCCCAAAGTCATACGCTGTTGTAGGAACCTCCTTGAATGATCACAGGTCTTCTGCAGAGGTAGAGATGGGCAGATTTTTCTTGGGCAGCTAACCTGTAATTTCTACCAATAAAAGAACTCTCCATAGAGTTAACTGAACTCTGGACCTCAGCCTCCACGCAGGGCAACATTAGTGGCCATCAATGCAGTTTTGTTTCTAAATTATATCACCTCAGCCAGATCCCAGGATCCAGACCTTGTTTTCTGAGGCAGTTGGAGCTGAGCTGTCAGGAAGACTGTTGTTTTCTGGCTGTTGAAGAATAGTTTCATGCTTTCTGAGCAGAACAGTAATTAATGAGAATTTTATTATAAGTGTTAATGGAGTGAACTTTTCTTCATACAACTTCTTTGAAGGCTGTTTCTGACCTGTGAAAACACAAATACAGAAACAGTCTTTTACGTGGTTCCTTTAAAACTTACCGAATATTTCAAGTGTTGTCATTAAAATATAGTCCAGAAGTCTGAACATTTGCACCTTAAAAACTCCAGACCCTTCACTGGGAATGTTTTCCATCATGATAACTTAGAGGATAACCTTATTCCAGAGTTAGTTTTAAAGGAAACTATTCCACAATTTGTGCACACAGAAGATGATGGAGGAGGAAGGATCATTGCTTTTTATTAGTGAATCTAAATAATGATGTGTGCAATATTTGATAAGGAAGTTCTAATCTGCAGTTTCAAATGTGCCATTATTATCTTTTGAATCTTGACAGCATCCTGCTCTCATCTTTTTTTTGGCACTCTTGCCTGTGAATGGAGTTTTAGAAAGAAAGCAAAAGGTTCAAACATGGAAGGTAAAAGTTAAGATTATGTCTGTGTAAGGTACGAAGCAGAGTGCACATGTTAATACAACTATATAAGGCAGTTCTGCTTCATTTCCAATCAGAAATTTAGGGGTAGCTCTAGAAGAAATAAAAATAACAGGTGGAACTTGAACAATGTCTTCTCTTGTCATGGCTTGTGTTTAATTCAGATTTAAGATTCTCGACCTCTCTCTGGAGATCCTTCTTATCTCTAGAATACCCCTTAGTTGGAAATCAAAATGAACTCAAAACAGCAAAGCTTTAAGTGTTATTCATAAAAGAGTTTAATGTGGGTTTTTCAACAAGAATATTGCCTTATTGCTGTTCTGTATGCATGATGCACATCTACCGAAACATGAATGTTGGTATTTTTTCCTCAGCTGTATTATTTCTCTTATTGGTATTGAAATTATCTTTCTATATCAAAATTGTGAGCTGCAGATTTTACTGCTCATGACTCTCAGAAAGAAAATCTTAGCAACTGTCTGAAACAGACAGTTTTATAGATTAGTTATAATCTTGTGCTATCAGAAATATGCTTCAAGGGCTTTGACCTTTCTCTTTGCTTTTTGTAAAGAAAAAAAATGCACTTTTTTCTTTTTCTTTTCTTTTTTTTTAGGGAGGTAGGGTGTGCCTGTTAGGACCTCAGATACCATAGAAATGCCAGCAATATATGTATGCATTTACCAATCATATTTTAAGGTTGCCAACTCACAGCAGAAGTACTTCTGCATCTTTCTACCTGAGGAGGTTAGCAGGCATGTCAGAACAGACCTGACCAGTCACATGCATTTTGAATATTAATAAGCCAGAAAGTAAAGCATTTTGGGCTACATTTCATCTATTATTGTCAAAGAGTAGTAAGGTTAGAATTGTAAACAACAGTTTAGTAGATATTCTGCAAGTAAAAAAGGAGACAGCAGAAGAGGGGTAAAAGAGGAGCTAAATTCAGTGAACAAATAACTTTCATGCATTATTTGCTCAGTTCTGTGAAATGGCACCATGTCATAACTCTGTTGGATTACCTCTGGCAATTCATACTGGAAGGAAGGGGGTGCTGTCTCACAGAGAATTGATGTAATTTGTGTGGTTGTTACCTCCAGCATGTACTTTACTGCAGGAGTACCTCTGTCATGACCTCAATGTTCCTCCTTTCTGTTCCAGATCTGTGTTTCTCCTCATCACTGCCTAATTAGGTGATATGATTTGATAAGACACAGATGTCCATTAGGGACCAGGCTGAAATTACCAGAATTGCTTTTTTTTTGCAACCTATTTTAAATTCAGGTCTCTAGAATTGGGAAGTGGGCAGTTGCATTAACCCATATTTTATTAAACCCTTGATAATTTAGCTTTAAATTGGGCATCCTTCGCTACCTCCTCCTCTCCCCACCCCCTCTTCCCTGCCTTAAGGTTTCTGTTTGGCTATAGAGAATTTGGAGAGAATTAACAGCTCTTAGTTTGCTGGGACCACTTTTGCATCACAACAAAATCTAATGAAAATTAATTGGTAGTGCTGCAAGCTTTCTCTTTCAGGCTATTGCAATTTGGATATTTTTGCAGATGGAAGCAGCCTGTGGCTTATCCATTATTTAGCGCCTTCTATTACTTGAAACTACCATCAGGCATTTGCCCTCCAGGTGTCCCATCAGGTGTCCTTATAACAGGATAACCAAGACAGTCTAATTTGATTAACCAAACTGGATGCTGGTGTGCATAACATCACAGACTTCCCACTAATACCTCTGGCTGAGATGGAATTCAACAGCTAACAAGAGTAGTTAAGCATCTACCATTAAGAGTGAAGAGAAAGCCTTTCATAATTTTAATTAGCTTTGCATTTCTAAAATGCTTAGGGATCACTTAAAATCCACAGATGCTTTTGAAAGAGGCATGGTTCACTGCACAGACAGTCATAATGTTGCCTGGTCTGAGCACAGCTGAAGAGACATGCAGCTAACGTAGCTTTGGAAGGTCACAGTTGCTGTATTTACTGGAGCTTATTATTAGCTGGAAACTCTATTTTTGCTATCAAGTGCACTTGTCAAATCCCGGCTTGTTGTCAGAGGGCAGTGAAGAAGTGATATTCCCTGAGAAGCTGTCCTTCTTATGACCGTTCAATAGTATTCCTAAATGAAGATTTAATGTATTTTGAATGGAAAACAGAATCTGTGTTCCATCCATTTTGAGTCAGGAAAAAACAAAAGCATATCCATGGATACATTTCTGCAGAGCAGCAGGACTTTGGCAGCAGAGCTCTCTTCATAAAGCAAGCCATTTTCATAAACTACAGGAGGGTTGGTGGGGTTATTTTTTTTCCCTCTTTTTGGAAAAATAAGTAACCTAAACTGTGTTCTGGGAGGTACTCACTTCAGTGATTCCTGAAATTCTCTCCTTTACTTTCCAGCTTTAATTTTATTATCTAAGTATAATATTCTTTCCTTCCCATGTGCTGTGCATCTGCTCTACAGTCGTCAGCCAGGAGAATAACCATATGGGGACGTGAAAATCTCTACTGCATTGATGCCAGAAGACAAGTTTATGTTCATTCCAAACGGCATCTAAGGCTGCTTCTCTATTTTCCCATTACATCCCTTCCAGTGATTTAAATCTGTGGTGTTGTCTAAAACACACAAGAAAAGAAAAAGCCTGTGTGATTACGAACTGAAAAATACTCCTCATACTGCTTAGAGTTTGGATGATCAATGAGATCTGCTTTAAAGCACTTACACCACTGAACGTTTTCTGCACCTTTCTTTGTAAGATAGCAATTACTGCACAAGGACGAACTCTCCTTCTCACTGATCTCAGTACTTTTCTTCATTTCTGCTCATGACAGATCCCTTCTCCCAGCCTGAGCAGAGACAGTATTCTCTGTAGGAGTGAAAATCATTCAGTTAAAATTTCTGCAGTGTCTGGTGCTCTCATTAGGTAAATGCCTCACCTGCTGCACTATCCTTATCCTTCCAGTGATGGTTAGAACTGGTATGAAAATACCATGTAGGCGTTGCTAAAAAAAGACAATCAACATCAACACAGCTTGATCCAAGCTGATGCTGAGTTGCTGACTTGCCCTGGGAAGGGGTAGTTACCTCATGTTGGTTGAGCAAAATTGCTTGTCATAAAATGAAAGGTTAAAGAAAATTGTGCCATCGTGGACAGAATGGCATTTGGAAAAAGAAATAATAGTCAAAAGTCCTGGCTGTACTCGAGCAAAAGTAGGCTAACACTGATTGCTTTCTAAAGAACTCAGACTGTGTGATATATACTTGGTTTTACAAATAGCTATTTGAAAACACATGTAAACTTCTGGCAGAGAGGGCCTTCACCTGAAAGTCTGGCCTGAAAGAAATTTGGTGAATGGAATTCATTTTCACATACTAAAATCCATTTTCCTTGGAACAAGATGAGGGAAACAAACAATACCCACCATGCTTGTTCTCTGACACAAGGCCATGAGCACTACTTGGTCTATCATGGCTGAAAAACTCATGGCTGTAACTCAGCACAAGGTGCACAATGTGGTGCTGGTTCCCATGCCAGCTCAGACTACTGAACCTTGGTGTTGATGTCGCTCTCTGAATGATGATGATGGCTTTCAGAGAAGTCTGCAAATAGAAACTTGCCCCTAGAATTTATTTTGGTTAGGCTGGAATTGTCACTTATTACCTCCCCAAGACTGAGCTTCTGTGTAGTATTTTTCCAAAGCTTCCTCTGTCCTGCTTACCAGGAGTGCAGAACTTCTCTGACTCTGTACAGAGGAAAAGTCAGTATTCCAAAGTCACTTTAAGGAGTTGGTTCCTTTCCCATTGCTTCCTAAGTTCTTGTGTCGTGTTCCCACTACGTTTCTTCTGGAGTCCCATCTCCAGCTCCCAGTGACTTGCATATTTTCCATCCTTTCTTATTTGCCAGATGGGAGGCACAATTAGAGGTTATGGTCCAGAAACACTGAGTATCATCAAAATCTAAGCACAAAAATACTTGTTCTCAAAGTCAATGCTTTTCTGCAGCCCAAGTGCCTCTCAGAAAGCACAGAAGGCAGCAAAAGGAACAAATGGCTACCCACAGCCTCAGCTCCTTTGCTATGCGATAGCACTTCCCTCTGCAATAGGCAGCAGCCAGCACACCATCCCGTGGAGTCACAGGCAGGTCTCTCTGGCAGTAGTGCACTACACATGCAGGGTATCAACAGAGATACAACTTATTCTCTGTCTGTGCGATATCAGACCTGTGGCAATGTGTAAAACACTCACTTTATCCAGCCTTAGAAATATGTATAACCCTAGTCTATTTCAATGGAACAGCCTGTCATTTCAGCCTTTGTTTATCTATGACATATTTCAGTCCAGAGCTAGGAACACGTGGTGCTTGTGAATCATAAATAATCAATTCAGCACTGGATGAGGCCTCTGCAGCAGGAAACTTGTGCTGGTCTATGTCTGTGAAAGAATGAGTGTTTCCCTACTTCCCTTTCCTCCTTCTCATGTAAATCCCCTGCTGCATGTCAGCTGAGGCTGCGAGTGAGTTGTTGAAGTATGGTTATTAATTAAGAATGAGGGAGTAATTCTAGATCGGATGTGCACAACTCTCCATAATCCTTATATTTGTTGTGTTCTCTATGAGTTTTCGCAATGACATTTGGCATTTCCTTAATTGTCAAAAATATTTTAAATTGATCTTTCTGAATGGATTTTCTCTCCTGTCACGTCTGCCACTTCACATTAGACTTCAAATATTCCTGTTCTGGCTCAACCTCGGTATCCTTACAGTATTTGATATGTTTTCTCTGGGAAACATCTGCCAGATTCCAGAATCATTTCCTGTTATTTTTAAACGCCACGGTTAATACTGGATGTGACTGTTTTTAGTACTGGCCTCATTACTGTAACCATCCCTTAGAGGCTCCATTTTCTTTTTCCCTACTTTGGTTATTTACATTGGTGAAAATACAGCTCATTCTTATGGTGTTGAATTAGCAGTGTAAATATCATCTCTGATTCTTTTTGGTATTGTCTGTCTATTTTCCTGTTCACTAAGGACTGATTCCTTAGCTCTCCCCTCCCTTTCATCCTGGATGCTACTTTTCTCCTTATCATTATCAGAATTTTAATTATAAAACACAACTTGCTATGACTGTAAGTGGCAGAACCTGGCCTTAAAGCAATACTTTTTGGTCTTTTATCNTTTAATATAGCTTTACTTAGAATTGGCTTCAGAAGGATTATATTCAAAGGAAATTCACACTGAATTATAGTTTGATCAGTGTTCCAAATGCCAGTTATTAGAGTTTAAGCAGACTATACTTGTGGACTGCATTCATCCAATAGGCTGTGCATACCTGTGCTGGAGAGGTCAGGGAGAGAGCAATCAGTTGTATTAATCTGTTATTTAAAGTTGACAAAAATAATCTTTCATATTCTTCCCTTATGTACATTTCCTCTTGGTTATCTTGACTAAAGAAAACAGTTTGTAGCACAGAAGAATTTTCATAAGCTGATTTTCACTAGTTTAGTGATAAGATGACACAAGCTGTGTGGAAAAAAATGCTAATAATAAAATTATATGTTGCTGAATATCACCTTGTTTTGAATTAAACAGGGTCGGTGTTCCAACAGACACCTAGGTTGGAAATTCTGCTGCCTTCTGTAATGCTTCCACTCTACAGAGTGTAACCATTGAGGGAAGAATGACATGGCATAAACTGATGTCATGTGAAATTCCTCTAAAACGGGTGCAGACTTAGCCTTGGTAAGGACTGATTCAGATATTTAAGCTACTTGAAATCTAAGTGTACATGTGACTTTTACATAACTGCTTAAGGGGTACAAGCAATAACAACTTCATTACTTATTATTTCTACAGCTTTATAAAGGACATTTAAATGAAGCCACTGGTTGTGCTGGAAATACAATTATATCTAAGTAACAGCTGCTGTTTTACATTAACCTCTTCTTCCAACCAACATATTTTAAAACTGTTGTATGAAAAAGTGTAAATTTGGTGGGAGTATCCTAAAATCAAAATCGATAGCAAACAAAACAATAGACTTTGTTAGAATATTTCTCATTTTTTCCTAAAAAAGAAAATGAATTTTATTTACCTTAATTTCAAATGGGAGCTTCAGTATAGGCACTTGACAGGTATTTTGCTGGGCTGATGTTGAACCTTGATATATGCCCCATCTTCTTTGAATGTTCCTCTTTTTTTAGCTTTCATTTTTCTCAGAGAAACAAAATGAAAAAACTTGGCAGGGCGATTCAACTTGACACTGAGGCATTGTGTGAGTCATTGGAAGAGACTGGAAGATATGCTCGTTCTTGCCAGCAATTCAGCCTTTCTACAAGGTTCTTGTTTAGAAGTAATGGACAACCTTTCCCTTGCAATCCCTTCCTCATGCCTGAATTCACTGTTAGTGTCAAAATGATGGACTTTCCCATCATAAATACAGCACCAATGGTAATTATTTTGAATATTTCTGAGAAGGTTTTCTTTAATGTCTTCTGTTGTCTGCTCATAATTACTTAATTATTTTCATGGAAGAAAAAAAAAAAGTGCTGTTTCATGAGGGTACACCAGTGAATCAAACTAATTAATGTAACTAACAGTGTTGGAAGTTTATTCATGCTATTTCTCGCTGTGTTCCCTCTGGATAGGACAACTGCAAAACAATACATGAGCAAAACTCTTTCAGATATTTTCTAATACACATTCTATTTCTTCTCAGCTTCACCTTCCATTGCTGTTATGTGCTATACAAATCTCTCTGCAGTTAGCTCTGGTTTGTAGTTTGAAAGACGTAATGGCAATTTGGGTTTATGATTTCTTCATCAGCTTGAAATAGAATTGAAACTGTTGTGAGCTAGCCTCAAATTTAAGCTCTCCAAAAATTCAAGGCAGATCTCACTAATTTTCTGACAATCATCTTTTCTTTTAGACAGAATCCTATGTGTCTTTTTTCTCCCTGCTATGCCTTTAGTCATTACACTGAAACAAAAATGTATATGGGGATGTAAAACCAAACAAATAGTAACAACACAAAAAGTAAGATTAATGTATCTGAGCATTGTGGAGAATCTGAGAGGTGGTAAAAATAGTGTCATGGTCTTTGGACTACCAGAGTGAGAAGTAGTATGACGTTTTCTGTAAAATATATTAGTGTTTTGCCTTTAACAACGTTCTGTCTTCAAAGGACATTGAGACTGAAGCTTTCAGTTAGGTGATGCCTACAGGGAAGATTTTTTTACTTTTGAATTTTACATGAGTTACCAAAAGTGAATGCTCCTCTTCTACCATCTACACTGTCAAGATAAGTATATATCATAGATACAGTGTTCAAGATGTTGGTTGTGACTGTTCTTTCACTGAGGCAGATAGGCTGTCAGCAATTTTCTAACTTCTAACTGGTATTTATTGTATCACTTTTAATTCAGTCATCTTATTTGGTATCTGACAAACCCAACAGTAATTTTTATCTAGTTATGGAGACATGGTTTCTAGAGCAGCTTTTTGTGTGCTATATCCTCTCAGCAGCATGGTCACCCATGGACAGCCTGCAGTCTCTAATGAGGATATTGTGATGGACTGAATGTTATTAATGTCTTAAACATGGTCAAAAATAAAGAAAGGTTTTTGTCAAACTGCAAGTAAGCAACTGCCTGTCTGTGATCACAGAAGCACCCCCCTCCGTATGCCTCCTGACTGGAATTTGGACTGTGACTGGGAACCTGAGATACGACTATTGTCTAATCATCTCAGGTCTGAGCAGAGGTGAAGAAGGTTCAAGGAAGAGTGTTCCTGTGTTAAGAATAAGCCCTAGCTGAGCTCAGTGCCTGGTGGGGGAGGAGTATTTTGGTGGTGTGATGCCCCTCGCCCTCCTTTTCCTGGTTCTTTCTATCTCCCTCTCTCTGCCTCACATTTACCATTAAATAAAACCCATACTATTGACTTTGGCATATGGCCTCATTTTTGGGCAGAGGCATATATTATGATTTTAATAACTGAGGCATAACAAATGTGCAGGTTTTGGCTTGGGCAGAGTTAATTTTCTTTATAATAACTGGTATGGGGCTTTGTTTTGGACAGAACTGTTTTCAGAGCTGCGCTGAAAACAGCATTGACAATACCCGGACGCTTTCTTTACTGCGGAGCAATGCCTGAACAGGATCAAGGCCTTTTCTGCTTCTCACACTACCCCACCAGTGAGTGGGCTGGGGTACAGGAAAGGTTGGGAGGGGACACAGCTGACTCCAACTGACTCAAGGAATATTCCATACCATATAGTGTTGTCAGGCTCAATGCATAGAGAGCAGGGAGGAAGGAGGAAGGGGGAGATGTTTCAGAGGGATGGTCTTTCCAAGTAGCCATTACACGTGATGGAGCTGTGCTTTCCTGGAGATGGCTGAACCTCGGCCTTCCCATGGGAAGTGGTGAATAAATTCCTTGTTTTGCTTTGGTTGTGTACCCAGCTTTTGTTTCAGCTATTGTATTGTCTTTATCTCAACCTACAAGTTTTCTCATTTTCAGCCTTCCAATTCTCTCCCTCACCTGACTGTGAGGGGAGTGAGCAAGTGGCTGTGTGGGACTTAGTTGCCCTCTTGAATTAAGCCACAACAATGAGGATCCCAGGTCTGAGAGTCTAAACAGACACTCGAGCTCCCTCTGAGCCCACATTTGGAAGTTCACTGACTGCATGACCCATCAGCCTGGTCTCAAAAACAGCTATGTGCTGGTACCCAGCCATCTGGGTAGACATACCTAATGCAATTTATTTAAAATCATAACCCTGAGATTGTTCTGTGGATCGATGTCTCAAAATATTAGAGGCTGACATGAATCCAAATAACTGGATATAGAGGTCTGTGGTATGGATATTATTGCTGCCAACCATTATAAGCAGTCTGTTTTATTACTTTTGGGGGGGAAAAAAGCCCACATTCACTCAAAAAGTGGGGGAAGTTGGCCATTTTTAATAAATGTTAAATGGATTCTTACCGTTTGCAGTTTTACTAGAGCAAATTGCCACAACTTTCCTGCCAATTTTTTTTACCGTTCCTTTAGCTGTGAAAAACAGATGAGCAAATATAGCTTGCATGTGATAAGTGAGAAATGGGTTCTACTTCAACAATTTTGCTGAAGTTTTATGCCTTATAACCTGCTTGGTAAGCTGCATGCTTGACTGGGAAGGAAATGGTGTGTTCAGTCCATGTCAGGCCAGTGTCAACATGATGTTCATGTTAGTGCAGATTTAGATGCAGAAATCAAACATTGGTTTGGGGAAGCAGACTTTATTGCTCAGAGGTACTGCCAGCCATGGGAAATTATGCAGCTTGTCATTAGTCGAGTGGCAGAAGATATCTACACCAGTGAGCTGTAAGACATTTGAGATCTGCTAGATTCACTAATATACCATCTTTGTTTTAGCAATTTATCTGAAAATCAGCAAAGAGAGTTAATGTAAGGTAGGGTGAAATACTTTCTCCTTCACCTCAGAAAGAAATTCTGTGCTACAAAAGTCCAGCTAAACTCTATCTCTAGTGAGTTAAGCTGCTTTCTTTACTGAAACTAGAGTAAAAAAAGATGGAGCTTCTAAAAATGTACTACTTTAGTTGCTCTCCCCCAACCCCCCTTAACAATTAAACTGCAGGAAAAGCAGCTGATGCTAAGGAGGAGCAGTGTTGAGAATGCACAAAGAGACAAGATCTGACTAAAGCTCTGCCTAAAGCTCTGCCTAACCACTATTCTTTCTTCAGTAGTGGCAAATGGTAAATGACCAGGGAAAGGCGCAATATGGAAATATTTCTGCTCTACACCTTCTCATGTTCTGCTGATCTGAGGCTTGAGGGCAGAGATTGCATCAATCCAGCAGTGGTTTCTCACCTTGTGAAGTCTTTTTTTACTTCTGATTCCAAAAACTCGTTCACTTTTTGTTAGGGCTTACTTTTCTTCCTCAGTAATTGTTTTCAGAATTTTCCTCCAATACACAAATAAGTGCTAACTCATGGAAGGTGCTTCTGTGGCTTTATATATTTCTTTTTTATCTGTTTGTCTCAAGGTCTGATTTTCCTCAATCTGCCATTCCTGTATTGTGGATTATTGCTGGAATATGACAGTATTATGTAGGCTGTTGACAATTATTTACTTCTGCTGCTTAATCTCCTTTACCTTGTTTTCCAGTTTGTTAAATACTGTAAAAACACAGTTAAAAACATTTAATTGAAAAACTAAATATTTCATTCCTCCTTGATGAAGTTTCTTTTTTGTAGGGGAAAAAGAAATCATTGTTCATGTTGAATAGAACTTATTTCTCAAATTTACTTCTGAAATCAGTGTTTCTTGCACACTGGCATATTTATTTATTTTTTTTTAAGGCCAGAAGAAATCATTATTGACATCTAGTTTTAACTCTTGTGTAGTGCAGGGCACATAATTTCCTTGACTTTCTCCTTCACCAAGACCTCTGGCATGTCTGTCAGAAGAACATCTCACTTTAATTAGGTACTAAGAATAAAGCAATCAAAATGATCAAAGAAAGTACCACCCTGGCCATTCATTTGGTATGTTATTGCCTAAGTTCATGTAATTTGTCCCAGCAAATGATCTTGCAATGAAGTCAGGGACAAAATTCTAGACAAAGTAAATAGCCGCTATTGAACCCATTGTTTCAAGTTGAGTTTGGAGAAAATAAGAAGAGACTTACTTGTCCAATCAACATGGTAATGTGTAGTCTAAAATTATTATTATTCTCACTTTAAACTATGGCATTAGATTCCTACCATTGTAGTTCAGAGTGATAGGACATTATGCTGTTCCTATGTGGCATGTAGGTGAATAGAACCTTGTGATGAGGTTTTCACCATGATGCAAGTTTGCCTTTCAAAATTTCTTTCAAAAATCTGATGTAGAAATAACCTCAAAATATATTTTTTCAATGTATTGAAAAAAATGGTAATTTCAAGTGTAGAAATATTTCAAATACCTCAGCAGACCTGTAAATCAATAATGCCTGTGCTTTAACAAGTAAAGAAATACATCAAGGGAGAATTTGAGAGCAAAGTAGTTGTAGCTGAGGAACTGATGTTCAAATGGTGTTTATTTCTTCTAAATTTACCTCAGACTAACTCCGTTCCGTTCCCTGAACAGACATTAGCAGCCAAACAGAGCACGTATACCAGTTTTGTTTCTCCTGAGAGAATTCCAGTTTTCATACTCTGACATCAGTTTGCAAATAGGGAGAATCAGTGAACTATTGAAAACCACATTCCAGAACCAAAGTAAAAATAGTCAATTTCTGCCTTTGTCTTACTGGACTTTTCCATAAGAGATACCACAACTGTTGAGTTTACTTATTTTCCTATCAGCCTCCTTATTGCAGCAGCTGTTTGCTTGCAGCTGAGAATGACTTTGGAGTCTTTACTTAGTTTCTTCACCTGAACAGTAGCAGTGCCATTTGAATTTCCTGGATTGTTTCATATGGGTATTTGAAAATCAATTCTAATCCTGTATATATTTTCAGCAGTGCTCATCAGTAAAGGCTTTGAAATTAAAAACTGCTGGACAGTTTTCCTGATGATGCATGAGGCTGATAATTCTCTCCCTCTTCCTTCTTGACAGCAATAAAGCAAATGTGACTTAGCAGACCCAGAAGTGAGCCTTTTCAGAGAGCCTCCCCAGCAAATGTGAACCACGACACGACCGGTGCAGAATGACAATTTCTCACCCACCTGAGACTTGCCCACTCACTGCAGATACAAAACAAGTAGTCACAGGCACGACATTATGACTTGCAGTTGGGGATGGGCAAGGGTTTTCTCTAAACAGTAAATCTTTAGTCCTCCTAAAGCTCTTCAGCCATTTATGTTTAATATGGCAGCAGTATCAGCTGTGCAAAAGAAAATGTCATGGCGATATGTCCAGTAGATAAGGGACTAGAAACCCCATTTAAATTCTCTATGCAGCCTAGTAGGAATGTGGATCTTAATTTTCCATCTTCCAGGCTTGTAAGCACACAGAGAAAGCTCTGAAAATTTGCTGTGAACTCTCTCTTATATCTGTGAAGGCAGATTCCAAGGAGCAAGGAGGGGAATGGAGGTGTCTGGCTCCGAGGAAGATGCCATCACTGTGGGGTCAGAATGTTGCTTTCTTGCTCTCTTGTGCTATTTTTTAGAAACAGTCTTTTAGAAAAAGCAGAATGGCTTCTGCAGAGTAGGGCAGATGGGTACGTTTTATGATGGTCAGAGTCACCTCAAAATGCTCTAAATATTCTTAAACATTCCTCAGAATACCCAACAGTCTTGAATATTCAGCTGGAAGGGGGAGACGGTCCCAGCCTCTTGGTGTGATCTGAGCCTGGAGTGTACTTGAATTCCTCAACTAATGGCTGAACTTCCTTTGAGAAGGAATTTTGTGAGTTTCTCTCAGTCAAGAGTATCTGCTATTATTTTAAGTGACTGGTGTTAATATTTGGGTGGGGTTTTTTTGTACCCAAGAGTGAAAACTGTTCCTAATTTTAAAGTACTATCCTATATTTCATTAATTTCCAGCATGAATAAAATTGAGTCATCTAATCACTGCTAACCCTACTCTGTCAGTGTAGATCATTCCTGTTTTCATTGAAGCAATCATTTGAAACCTCAGAGTTTTAAGAAAAACTGATCACAGAAAAAAACCCTTTTGGGTTTAAGAAGACAGGAACCTACCTGAAGTGTAATTCAGAGGCACAAGTTTATGTTTCAGATTTTGACTATTAAATTAATGTTCTTTAGAAATCCCTTTCTGCATTTGTAGCTCAGTAAGAAAATGCTATGCAAAGAGAAAGTATTCTGACCAATTTAATTAATGAAGGTGTAAACAAGCCATGCTTCCAACATGTGCATATTACTATGTTTTATTAGAAATATTTAGGTCACATGATACATACTAGACACTACCCTTTGGAAGACCTCAACCTTTATGAACACAGACCTTCCTGGAGCAGTGTGGGAATTAGCAAGCAGCCTCAACAGAAATTGCAGTGGTTCCAGTATTCTGTTATGCTGAGAAGACTGTATAAGAGGGGGGTTTGTTGCCAAATGGTGGTGATAGAGTGATTATGGCTCTGAGATTCTCTTGAATGTCTCTCTGAGATAGAACATCTTTGTGTGGTTCAGAGGAGTGTTCTCAGAAGTGAAAGTGCTCTTAGAGAAAGGACATGTTGACAAATCCTCTGACTGCAGTGAGACAACCACTTGGAGGATGAGGAAACTGCCCAAAGTTAAAGAACTGGGGGAAGCTAAGAGAACTACTATGAACACTCACTGCCTTAGGGATATTTACTTGTGATGAGAGTTCAGTCTATCTTTGCCAAAGCTTGTTTCAGTTCCCCACATAGTCCTGTTTGTTTGAGATGCTTTTTCAAAATTGAAATGTGTTTTTAAAACATTAAAATCTAAATTATTTACCTTGTAGATAGAGTCTCAAGACTGCCTTGAAGAAGCATAGGTAGTGCTAACTCATGCATTCATCCATAGCAGTTATTTTTTTGTGTGTGTATATAGCATTGAGGAATAAAGAAATCAGTCTGATTTTTTTTGTGTGTGTGTATTTTCTGGGTAGTTTAATTACCTCCCACATGGATTGTGGCTGTGCAGTGACTTTGGGGGTAATGTTTCACCAACAAATCATAGGATGACAGAATAATTTGGATTGAAAAGGACTTCCAGAGCACTCCTCTGCAGCATTTTTGCCTTGGAGCTTTAAGGAGTTCCTTGCTCAGCCAAGGGACATTTCTGCTGCACCTGTATGACTTTCTTCTACATGTTTAAAAGGATTGTTCTTATAGTCAAGAAGGCTGTCATAACCACACACCAAAAATGGTTCTTTGCATTCTGAGTGGAGGAATGATTTCGCCTGCATCAGTGAACATAGCAATAATAGCCATAAAGTTAACTGCAGTTTTGCAGAAGAGGTTTGTTAAATAGCTGGAGTGGTCTGTCAGATGCAACAAAGCATGCAAATGAACTGGGTTATAAAAATAATTCTAACATATAATTTTATGAACACAATCCTTGAAACTCTTTTTCATCGCTGTGAAGATACAGAAAATTACAAAGCACAATTGTTTACTGCTACAAAAGTAACAGAAGCACATTTAGCCATTCCCCAACATCATTCCCATAGATCACTTGTTTGGGATAACAAGTTATGCTGTTCTTTTTTGCAGTAAATGAGACACTTGGGTGCAGCAAGAGTTTCATGTACTGCCAGTAAGGTATTATTTCCTCTTACAACCACATAAACAAAGACAAAATGGAGAAAGAGAAAATTATTTTCTATGAACCTGGATGCCTCAATAAAAAAAAAAAATAGACTATTGTAACAATGATATTGATACATCCAGTTTAAGCGAAACCATTGGTTGTCATCATGGTCATTTCTTAGAATACTTGAAAAGTAAAAATCCTACTAAAGACAAAAGATTTAAACTAGGAGATGTATTTTCATTTGTGAGTGGAGATGACAGTGCAATTGCAGGGAAACTGCACTATTAACAAACAGTTTGAAAAGAGAATAAATATATACTTCCAACTAATTGTCCATTTCATAAGCTGTGTAATATAGCAGAGAACCCTATGGCTAGTTACTATTGTTCCTCTTGCTGAGAGTAATAGAAGATATTTCATTCTCTAAAGTTTGAATGAATTAAAATGTTGAAACTTATGTCGTCAAGATGATGATTTCTATAGTCTTCAGCTGCATGAATCCTAAAATAGTCTCCATTTTATTAGAAATACATTGAAGAAAAGTTTTGTACATTACATGAGGTGTGTTTTTAAAGCTCTTTAAAAAACTTCAAAATCTTATCTGTGTAAGAGATGTTTTCGATGACTATTATGTTTCCTGTATCATACTGTGTTGTATGCTTTAAAATACATTTCTAAAATTAAAACCTATTTATATATATATGTGCTGAGCTTTATTATTCAATGTTTTTTCATGGAAGATTAAATTAAGCTAAAGGATGATGACTCTTTTTAAATTATAAGTTTAATCCTAATTAAAAATGATCATGGTGAAATAAATGCAGAAATAAATAAATACATATTTTGCTAAATTTCACAATGCATTATGATGAACAGTCATTGTGATTCTGTGAAACACACTTAAAAGGATGATTTTTAAAAAATTTTTTTCTTCTAGTGTAAACAGCCTTGGGCAGGTGGATAAACTTTTGAACGATAATTCTCTTTGTCCTAAAATGTAAAGCTGGTGTTAATTACTCTTGTAGAAATGGTAAAGAACTGATTTAAACGTAACAAGACAAAAGCTAGGTTGTGTTTCTGTATTTTAAAGCTGGTCATATGAAGGCATTTTTAAACATTTCATTGAAATTTGTGAAAATTTTTACTCTGAGGAATTAAAAATAGAAAAGAAGTATATGATATACCACGGACTTCTCCCTCACCAATTCTGGAAATGCATCTGTCTTAATATTGCTCTTATTTTAAGCAATTTCACCTTCACCTCTTTCCAGGAGATATGATTGCTGTATCTCAGACATTCCTGGTAGTGCTGCTCCATGGCCATCAAGGCCCTTCCTTCTGAAATTCACTGTACTTCGTTTGCCTAATAGAAGCCTTCTATAAAGCCTAATTTTTGCCTGTTCTGTCCCTAATCCCTCTGTGATCCTAAGATGCCCTGGCAGCGTGAGAACTGACTGACCTCCACCTGGGGGAGCATCGCAGGCATCTTGAGCAATGCAGGTCAACAGCCAGTGCACTGAGATTATTGCTTAATGTAACCTGGTGGTTACGTTTGATCATCTTCTGACCTTGCAGATCTCATGGAAGGTAGTATTGAATAAGTATATTAAACTGAGACTTTGACACTGTATATCTAATAATCATAAGCTGTGAGTTATTTTAGAGACCACGTTCTCCAAATAGCATTTGTCACCAACAGTTTTGGCTGTCAAGCAGGATAGAAATAAAATTGAGTGGGACAAGTCCTCTCTCAACAGAGAAATGAGGAAGGCAGGAAAGATTTCTCAATCTTTTTCCACTATTACTGTGCAATTTGGGGAAGGATGCCTTATTCCTCGTTGATTCTCCAATTATTTGAAGAGCTCTAAACCTTTTCCAGATGGAGTTCCATGTGATGCTGAGTAAATGGAGTTGGCTGTGGCATCTGTGCTTTGCAGTACAGTATAACTATGGGCCAGGTTCAATGACACACAGGGTTGTCTTCTGCAACACTGATACCTATGAAGGTTAGCTACTACTGCAACAGAGGAGAGTGCTACACCTAAATGTATGTATAAACTTCCTACACAGAAATGCTTGCCTGCTCTGTTCACTAGAGTGTATTTATAATGCCTTACTAATAACCTTGTTTGAAAATATAGGAATTAAAGGGGCTAATTTGCCTGTATTGCATACATACAAGCTTCAGCCTCCTTATGCTCGTAGCAAACAAGATTAAATGTTGTTAAGTTTTTATTTAAATATATAAAAAGTTATGGGGTGAGGGAATCCACTCAGACTTGTGAAGCACTAAGAAAAATATTGCACATTAACAGCCAATATTATTCCCTTTTGTGTTAGCTTAAAGTGTTTCTAGGGAGCCTGGTTTTCTTTTTACTTTGCTTTTAGAAAATCTTGTCTGACAGTCTTTTTGAGGGTACTGAGGGGTATAACTGTTGGAGGAAGACTGAAGAAGTCAGGTACTAGGGATTTGTGCTATTGTGATTGCTTTTGTGGAAGACAAAGCAACATGCACACAGAATGAGAGAGGGGGGAAAAAAGAACAGCAAAGACTGAAAATGTAGTTTCTGTTTCTGGCTCATGCTGCAAATCTTGCAGTTGAAGACAGGCACAGCACTTGGTCTCCTCACCCATTGTGAAGTCTGTCAAATATCAATATGCTTAGGACTGTGCTTTTAGCTGCATTTCTAACATGAGAAGAGCTCACAGCAGTGTCACAAAAACAAATAAGAAAAGCAGCTGTAGTAGGCTAAATGGAAGGATAAGAGCAACAAAAGAGAGAGAAAAAGGGAGAAAAAAAATCAAGTAAAAGCAAAGAAAGGGCAGTGAAGCCTCCCACTCTAGCTGCTTCATAGGACTTACACACCTAAAGAAGGCAGAAGTCTTTTTTTTTTTAATGTTATCGGCAAGTCATCTCTCATCATGAGGTGATAAAGAAGGATACAGATCCTGGACATAAGTAGGTATGGCAGTCTCCATAGTAAGGCTCACTCTTGCTTACCCACCGACTCAAAGTTTTGGATTAGTAAAGAGGTCTAAAATTAGTAGAATAGGTCTTCTTTTCATCAATTTATTTGCCAGAGTGAACTAAGCCCTAGGATATCAATTTTAGTTAATTCATTTCCTTATCTATACTTTATGTTCACCAGTTATGAGCACAAGGTAATTCCATATGATTTGAATGAGCTTTTTTGAGCTGCACTAAATATTTTCTCTACCATGATCTTTAGAGGACATTTCTAAACAAGTTAATATAACAAATGAAGTTGGACTTCTGTTATTTATACAGAACATTATGCAGCCTTTGTCTTACGGATTTTAATTTTATCACTTAACAATACAGACAATTTGCATTAATATGGCACCTTCATTTTGCATCTCGCAATAAAATTAAAAAACATTAATTAAACCATTAGCATCTCAATACCTTTCTGAAAGAATATTAGTGCTGTTTTCCTCCTCTCTCTCTTTCCCTCCCCCTTTTCACTTTTCCTTGTATGAAAAAAATAGTACTAAAGGAGATGATGTAACTTTCAGAGGATCATACAAGATGTTGGTGGCAGAGCCTGGAGCTCTTGGCACACCTCTTTGTAATCTAAGCAACAAACTAATTTCCTTTAGGGTACTGTAACTAAAATTCAATTGTTCATAGGCAATATAAGTCTTAAATTTTTTTAATAAAAAACCCTCTTTATTTTCTTCTGGGCTCAGAAGCATAACTGTATAATCTTTCTTGAGTAGTCCCTCTAAAAGCCTATCTTCTTCTAAAGTGACATAATCTGGCTTCATAGTTGCAATTTTAACTAAGGAAATCTAAAATAGTCACAGGGCAACATAACCAGCTGCTTGGTATTTCTGTTGAGTGCTGCACTGTTGTAGTAGATGCCATATGAATCTATTAGCATTTTGCAAGTAAGTGATTGAATACCAAGAGTTTCTGTGCAATGAGTACTTGTATTTTTATAATTATAAGGACTTGCCACACCAACATTTTTCCTTATGTGGTTGGGGATCCGTGGCAGTGATCATGGAAATATTGCTTTCAATTATATGTCTTTCCAGAAAGTAAAACCTCTATGGATTAGGTCTTTGTAAATACAGAGCTGGAGTTTGTTCCTTAATTATATGCAATAGACTGATTAAAATAGAAACAAGTAAGAAAGAAAAATCCTCTCAATCATATTGAAGTTGTTCGTTGTACAACTACACACTGAAAAGTAGGAAATTATTTCACTAAAATTAATGGCAAGTATTTCATTAAAAACAAAAAACAAAACAGCCAAGCAAACCCCAGAAAACCATTAGTAATAGAGCAATCTCACAGAAAACTAAGTTAATCTGTCATCATTCAAGAGATTGTCTCTCTTTTTGCTCCCTGTCCCTGAATGTAACCCAGAAACAGGTGGGATATATTGCTAATTAACCAAACAGTTCTGCATTTGACAGAGCTAAGCCTGTGCTAAGCAGTATCACATGTTTGTGCTGTAATGCCTAATGATGTGCTGCTTTCTAGCATCAACTTGATTATTATCAATCAGATTCACAGGTGGATTTTGCTGAAAATGTGTTCGCTCCTGCGCTGCAGAGTCTCTGCTGCCTCTCTTGTATCTTGCACACCTTGGAGAGTCTCGTCAAGAGGAGCTGCAAATGCTGCTCAGCACGATGTCAGTGAGACTTCCCTGGTGAGTCAGGGTGATGAGGTGCCTGAAAGGCAGAGGGACACATGGAGCCAGGTAGCATGGTAGATGGGGACACATAGGACAATTTGTGACAGGATCTGAGGGGTATTTACCCCCTCTTTCTTCCCTGAGTAAAGTATGAGAAGAGTGTGGAAATGCGCTGATTCACTGGATTGTTTTAACTGGATCAGGAGGTAATATCTACACTTGTATTAATAATAGGGCATCATAATATGCTGCAGTACAATTGAAAACAGAAAAAGAAAAAGGCTTTTTCTTAGATGCTGACTTGTTGTGTAGATCATCATTAGGAGAACAGCTGTCTGACAGCTGCAGCGCACTGAAGGCATTTTTTTTTAGCCATGTTCTTGCCCAGTAGCACTACAGGGATGTCAGAGGCACTCTTACTTAATACTGACATCCTGGTAAGGAAAAAATTCTGGTGAGTCAGATCTGATCTTCGTATATGGGAAAATCTTGGGCCAAGCTGGAAGGAATTGCTGTATATCAAGAGTAACTTTAACCTTTCATTTATTTGCAAAATAATCATGTTTCATTTGTGGATGGTTACCTGTTACTGTAATTTCAGTGTTTCACAGACTTCTGTAAGTATTTATGGAATGGGCCCTATTGTACCTGTTTCACAAACTCAGATACTTGGAGCAGATAAAGGTTTCATTCCCAAACGTAACTGAAGTCCAGACTAGACTTCTTACTTCAATACCCTCTCCCTATTCACCTGTTGTCACTGAAGGTGTTGTGAAAAACAGTTCTATACTCTTCTTATAGTGTTTAAATGTCTTTACAGGTTTTTCCAGAACTTGTAAATTTTCATTTGGGCATGTTTCTCTGTCAACCTTGCTCACAGACACTGCCAACCAGGATGTATCTCACGGAAATCTTCCTGGCAATAAGGACAAATAAAAATGTTCTCCCTCTCTTCATAATTCCATACATAGAAAACTCCTCAAGGATTTGGGAGCACTGCCTATGCTGTATGAAATGAATCAAACATGTTTCAGAAGGGAAGAATCAGATCCATCTGCCTTGTTGCCTGGTCTACATGTGGCCCTGAAAACATGCCTCAGTTGCAATGCTCATATCAGAATTTTGAAATTATGCCATGTCCACATTTTCATTTCCCATCTGAGTAACAACAATCAGATTTAACACAGCAGAATTTCAAAGCCTGCTGAGCAAATCTCATTTTTTGTATAGAACCCAGTGTCTTCCCCTCCCAAACAGTGGTCTAACAATAAGGATGACAATTAATTTCTCTTTGTGAGAGATGTGGGTGGTAACTGCATCCTTCCTACCTTTTCTCAGGAGTGATACAGCACCCTCCCACCTCCTCGCATGCTCCTTCTCCTTAGTAACCTAGACTGTTGTTCCCCTACATAGGGACACAATACCATATACCTGTGGAATAAGGTCACAACTTTCTCCCCTCTTGCAAAAAGCATTACTGTTAGTGTCTGTTGTCATCTCTAAAGAAATAACTAGTTTTTTGTGATGCAGTTTTTTATGACTATGTCAGGTTTGAACTTTTCCTTGGGAAAAAAGTAGGTGACCTTTTTATAGATGTTTGTGTAGTTTTACATAGATGCTTCATATTAGAGCTAGATTCATGAAGAGTATTTTGATAACAAGACTGAAGGTCTTGAGGTTGCCTGAATTTAGTAATTTGATGCATTGTGTGGACAGTTTTCTTTTAATTTCTATTTTTTTCTGTACCTGTGTATGTAGCCAGTACATCCAGGCATATGTGCACTCGACTGTCCGCTCAATCGTGTAACCCTGACTTCCACTTACGGCTTTTCTTTCCATGCTGACATTGCTGTTTTTGGCACTACCTGGGCACATGTATGTATATTCATATGTAAAGAACATATGTGAAAATAAAAGCTCAAAAGACTTGCTAAAGGGACTCTGTTTTAGGGAATGAAACATAGGTTACAGAGAATCCTCTAATCTCTATGAAACTGGAATAATTATTGGGGTAATAGGCAAAACTACAGTCAAATATTTGATGGAGTTTTTTGGGTTATTGTTTTAGATATGCAATGCCAATGGAAATTTCTAGCTTAATATCTCNTACCAGTATTTGAAGCCAAAGTCTCAGACTGTAGGCTTTAGTGGAACTTACTGTAAATGGAAGATAAAACTACCCAAACCTGTGCAAAAATCTGCACTGTATTGCTATAACCAGAGCCTTTAATGGAGACTGTTATTATACAAAAACACTTTTTACCAAGACTTGCAAAATGAATACTGCCACTTTTTATCAATACTGCTCCAGCAAAATGGGTTCCGTGGGCATGTTGTTCCCAATCACTGGGTTATCTATTCCTTATGCCTAATGTATTATGGAAGATGAGTAGCTTAAGACATAAGGGTGAAGTTAAGGTCATTCTTTCAACCATTGTTGCTTTTCCCGGTCTTGCACTTTGTTTCAAAACCATATCTACTCCTTAACACTCTGCTTCATACTCTGGTTTTCTGTAATGACTTGACTGGTGATCAGGGCCCAGAAGAAAAGATTTCCTCTCCTTGTCTCTGTAATCCAGGTGTAATTTTGTGAACTTGAAATGTTACTGTATAAAATCTGTTAGCTTTATGATTTAAACTCAGTGTCAAAGTTTTCTCTATCTTACTTAGAAAACAGATTTATAAAGTAGGAAAGTTCTTCCAATTACTTTAGAATTATTTTATCCCCTCCAAATTCCTTCTACCTCCAGGAAGTACACATCAATTTAGTTTGTTTCTGGTCTGTATAAAAAGTATGTTCTCCCTCTAGATGTTCTAACACTTGTATTTCATGCTCAATGGCAATATTTTTACCTTATGCTAGATGGAGTGCCAATCCAGTTATCTAAAACTGCTTCATATTTCAATCTCAAAGCTGAAAAAGAAAGATTAATGGAAAATGTCATGTTGATGCATAATATAATTTGAATTAGATTATTTCATTGTTATCAGGTGCGCATTATTGATAACACTGAATCACAACTTTAGCTGTTCTTCAAAGACAGGATTCTGTGCAGCAGTGGAAAGGGACTCCGAACTCTGGGTCTCTGCAGCAACATTTTAAGAGCTGCTAAACTTCACCCTTTGTCTTTCCTTTCTCATGAGCTTCCTCCCTCCGTTCCTTTTGACAGCTTCTGGTTCTTGAATACCTTTCTGAAATAAGATGAATCAGGCAAAAAGTAGTTGGTAATTCCTTACCTATCTTTCAGTTTAAATAAATGTCAATGAAAATGTAGAACACTAGATTGCACTGACATAGTTAAAAAGGAGGAGATTTGTTTTCTTTATACCAACAATTCCATCTATATTACAGGGAGAGGAATGTAATTTCAAAATTTAATATGAAGACCTATTTCTTTTTTGATAATAAAAAAGCAAACTTGCAGAATAACATTTGCTAACAGAGAATTTACACAGTAGGTTTTATTTTGCATTGCAGTATGTTTTTATAAAAAGTACAAAATTGAGATCTATGGTGCATTGTGCATCTCATTCTGCAGAACAGCATCTCAGAACATTTATTTTTAGTGGGCAGTAGCTTCTGAGACTTCAAAATTATTACTGCGGTGGTATAGTTTATCAAAAGGAATATTAAAAGTAGAGGAAAGAAGTGCAGTCACTCTGTGTTAGGAACACAAAATCATATGGTTCAGTTTAGAGAAACATGTTAAACATTGACAATCTAGCAGCAATGGAGTTTAACAGCCATCATAGTGAGTCAGTGCTCAGTAAAATGAAACAATGAGAAATAACAGCTGAAAAGTTATGACCTGTACTTCTCATGACTGGTGAGCCTGGAGCCTTTGATATTCAAGGCAAGGCATGGTGAAGGGGACTAGCTCTCAAAAAGAAGATCTCTGGAACACCTCCAAAGCTGAGATACTCAAAATCAAGTCTCGCTTTTGAAAACATGTATCACACACTCACATCTAATTAATTATATGATTTCCTCACTACTTTTTATAATGCATACGCTGCAACTTCTACTGAACTCTTTGACCTCATAGAGTTAACTCTTTTGTGTGGCAAAGTCTTACGATGTTGATGAAAGAAACGCTAAAGTAGTTTTTGATCAATATCCATTGTCCTATATGAATTTACATAATTTGGGGATTTGGCCCTCAATGTCCATGCAACCTGGAACATTCACTGTAAAGTATTACCTGCCTGTAGCTTGTGCATGTATATCACATACATAGTCATATATACAGTTATATGTTTACCATAGAATCATAGAATGGTTTGGGTTGGAAGAGACCTCAAAGCTCATCTAGTTCCCATCCCCTCTGTCATGGACAGGGACACCTCCTACTAAACCAGGTTGCTCAGGACCCCATCCAACCTGACCTTGAACACTGCCAGGGATGGAGCATCCACAACTTCTCTGGGCACCCTGTTCCAGTGTTTTGCCACCCTCACAATAAAGAATTTCTTCTGTATATCTAACGTAAATGTCCCTTCTTTCAATTTGAATCTTTTACTCCTTGTCGTGACACTGCAGTTCCTGATGAAGGGTCCTAGACCAGCTGTCTTTTGGGCCCGCTTCAGATAGTGGAAGCTGCTGTGAGGTGTCCACACAACCATCTCTTCTCCAGGCTGAACAGCCCCAACTTTCTCAGCCAGTCAACACCATAATTATTTATCTACTTTGTAATCAATGTTTACTTTATAATCATCTTGTTAACAGGCTCACACAACAGTCAGATATAAAGGAGTATTTCACAGCAGAAGCTGAGTTCCAACTCGTGCAGTGAGCCAGCAGTGAGCCTAGTTGCCATCTGAGACAGGCCATCCCCACTCATAAAGATACTTCTGCTAGGGGACTCGTGTCAAATTTGTTCTAACACACACAAAAATGTGTGTCCATGCACATAAAATGTAATGCTGTAGAGTCACATTGTGCACAAGCTGAATGCACTGAAAATTGAGGTAAAATTACATATCAGAAAGCAGGAATAAGAGCAAGCAGAATACATTTTAGACCACTTAGACCTTCAGGCTTAAAGGGGTTGTTGCAGTTGTCCCCAAACTAAATGTCGTAGTTCTCATTGTATTCAAGTATGTCTTGTATCTGAGCCTGGAGAAACCAGTTTAGGTTTAAGCTTCATCATAAGCCCTCTGTATGATAATGGGCAGATAGGACTTCTGTAACAATCTTAACTGTCCCTGTAATGGTTACATGTAATAAACATGTCATTTTAGGCAGGACTTTCTGTTCAATCCTAATTCGGATACTTCTCCTAAAAAGACCAGACTGTTTCGTTATTTCTCTGTCTTCTAGAACATTCAGACGTGTTTTCTCCTCAATTCTGAGCTGTGGTGTGTTTTCTAGAAAAGCAGAAACTAAAATTACCTCCTAGAGTGGTAATGACAGCAAAATTCTCAGCACTGTCAGGACTGTGGAGATCTTCCCTTTGCATTGTTTTTCCTTCTCTCCTCTCTCATGTGGTTTTCCCCAATTATTCATGTAAGAGTTTCTAATGTGTTGTGTGTTGTCCTTTTCCTTTTTCCTGTTGTGATCACAGATTGTCAGTTTGATGGCTCTGCTTTGTTTTCTCATGTCTCTTGGGAGAGATCTGTTTTTGTAGGAGGACCTAACTAAGGTCCCCCAGCCAGCCTGGTTGTTTTAATTTCTGATTCTTTTCCCAGTGAACATGCAGTATTCTTTGATGAAATGAGCCTTAAGATTGCAGAGCCTAAATATTTGGAGAAGATTTGAAATGTAAGGATATTTATGGCCATTAGTGAAATGAACAGTTTAATTTCTAAATCATCCATGTATAGGAACGAGCAACTTGAATTCATGCTATAGCCATATGATTATGATCAGTGCATACTGATGGCATTTTATTATTTGTGAGTTTAAATTTGATTTAACTGCCTTTTTCCCAAGAGACTTCTACTGATGAAATCACACACAAAAGAAGGAAAAATGCGTTCAGTGCATTTTTCTACCTTGACAAGTTAAAATTAACTTTCTCAAAGTTTCCAGGCTTTATAACACTGAATAATTCTCTGTTCCCTGAAGGGCTTTTATTTTTGTTTGACTGGTTGGAGCTTTTTTCCTAATTTAAATTGATGAAGTTACTAGTTTTGACTCTGACTTAACTTTAACGTATTTTGTTTTGTTTTTTTAGTATTTCTCTATCCCTTAAAAATACTGAAGTATCAATTTGCTCAGTGGGAGCCAATTAAAAGATCAGGCATGTAATAAAATTATATGGTGAAGTTCAACAACCAGAGAATGTGTAAAATATGTATTTATGCCTTATTTTGTTCAGACTTTTAAATGACTAACACCCTGTCTTCCTCCTTAGGTTAAAGGGCATGACACTTAAATATTCTGTATCATCTAAAAACAGGTTTAACACTAACTAATCTTTACATATTGGTTATTGTTTATCTCAGTTATATTTATGTAACTGAACTAGAAGTGAAAGATTGAGTATTCATACCTCTAGGCTAGTCAGTCCTTCATGCTTAAATATTTAGTTTAAATTAAAGTTGAACTGGAATAAGAAGAAAAAAAATGAGGAAAAAAAAAAAAGATCTGCTCCTAGAAATAAATTTGTAATAATAGGTGGTGGCAGTTGTTGAATAATATATTTAGTGTTTCAGTGAATTCCTGAAAGCTATTAAGCCAACCTCAAAGTAAATAAATTTCCCTTTTTATTTTTTCCATATATTAGTTATCTGAAAAGCACTATACAGTGCCTGTATCATATTTTAAGAGTCATCTTCAAGTTATTCTTCAGTTGTTCAGACCATTGTCAAGAACAATTATCTGCTTTTTTTCTCAAGACATGCAGTTTCTCTGCAGTAAGGTATCCTGGAGCATATTGCCATGTCCCAAGGCTCATTATGATCATGAGTGTTGGTCCCGAGTCATTTTCTTCCATTTCTTGTTGGGTGGGACTGAAAGAGCCTAACATAGGTTTCTAGCTACTTGTTAGTCCCACTGTTTGCTTACATGCTGTTAAACAAAAGAGCTGTTGATAGAGGATTAGAGAGCCGGGAAACTGAAATAGTCCTTCACTGCTAGGTTATCAGTTTCAGTCTGAGTGATTAAATAGTCCTTCAGGAATTGACAATAACCGACAGCAGTGCTGAAGAGAAGCTTCATTCAGGGCCTTCTACAACCTTTCATGGTTGCCATGACAATTTCTCTAAAAGGATGATGTTACAGGGGCACAATCTCATGTGCGCAGCGCCTCCTCCAGGCCAGGATTTGAAGACCATGGAGCTGCAGACAGGGAAGAGAGGATGATGTTTCATTTGTTGGAATTTCACTACCATCTCACTTACAAGTAGCATGGTGTTTACCTGCCAAAAGACTATTGAATATGGGGTGAATTTAATGTCTCTCAATTTTGCGCTAGCTCTGCTTATTAGGGGATTGAAACACTTTTTTTGCTCTTTTTAAATTTCCAAGAACAAAGTAAATAACATACTGCCTTCCATTATGAGCAGAATGAATCATTTAGTTAAGTGCTTCATGATAGCACATGGGCCATCGGACGTACTTTTCTGACAAATTGTGATGTCATGATTGGGTGGCAAAGGACAGAATGGATGAAGAAAGAAATTAATCCTTGTCAGACTTCTCCAAAGTAATTTCTTTTTCGGTAAAATAGGTGCATACTACTTTCCCAACCTTTTCTTCCAGAATACCAATGGAAGTCATGCAGGAATGGGAAAGTATTCCACTCTTAGTCTAGAAAATTAAAGTAAAATTTTTGTGTTTGTCGCTGGTCTTATTTGTGCACCAAATGCATTACCTATTTGAAGAACAGCAATGTAGGTCCAAGTGACAGTGATTTGTAGACACCTGAAAATGAGCCTAAATTTTGCAAATAGTAAAAAGATGAGCAATGTGTGTAAGTTAGCTTATACATATAGAAATTGTCTTTTTCATTTTGACTCTAAACAGGCAAATTTGAGTTCAACTTTACATTACTACTTTTACTGGCAACAAAAGCATTTCAGCAGGAAGCAAATTCCGGAAGTGTCCCCAAAACTGTAAGTGCCCAATCTGAATTTATTAGTTAAAGGGGTTTACTGGTTCTCTGTTTAGATTATTTTCTCTAGCCACAGTAACAGAGAAACCCAAAACTAATAAAATTCATGAAAACTGCTGATACTTATCATCTCATGGAGCATAGCTGTAATTATTCAAGGATATGCATTCAAAAATGGAGAGAAGTGTAATCAGCAGATTCTGACTTTTTTGGCCTGTTCATCTTGACTGTTCTATTCTCTGCACTGAAGCTTACAGTCTTTAACAGTGCATATCACTAAAACACCTAATATCTATTCTTTAAAAGTATTTCCTGTCGCTACTGCATTGTGATTGCCAGGCCAATTTAAAAAGAAATCATTATTCAATGGAATTATAGATTCTTCAATTACCTCCAGAGTTTTTATCTGATTGGCCTAGTTGACGAATACAGTATGCCAGGCAGATTGCATTGGGAGTTTAAAAAACCCATTTATCCCTTAGCACCTTCCTAGCGTTATAAAAATAATACAAAAAGTTTTGCTTACTTGTGTTTCATCTCTTTTAACTATGTTTCACAAGCTTTCTTAGATTTGTTCTGGCTGCTATTGTGTTGATTTCTGCATTGCCCTCTAACCCCTTTCAGCATTCAAGTGAAGCAGATGGTTGCCTGTTGATGACGACAGTGACTTCCATTTTGCATTTCTTGTCTTGCACTAAGTGTTTCGAAGTTGTTGTTGATTGCTGTACAGTTGTGTGTGTCGCACCCTGCTCTGGTCAATACTTTAACAAGAATTGCCACCTACGGAAGTCCCACTCCTTTTAATGTGATTAGAGCTGTAACAGTGGACCATAATTCCAAAAATGTTGTAAGAATGATATTGTTGGGAGCAAGTAGTTTGAGGCTGAAAGTTAGGATGCAAGAACTAGAGAGATTTGGAGAAATAATTCCATTAATTACTTTCATGACCTAAATCTTTAACTGAAAATCTGTGACAAAACGTGATTGTTACCTTTCAATCTGATGTGTTGTGACTCTGTTAAATGTCATGTTTACTTTTTAATTTAAGGAATGTCTTTTTTTTATCTGTTGAGAAAGTTAAAGAAACAATCAGATATAGTGTCTGGGAACCGTTTGTGTCCTGAAGTATATCATTGGTGTAATTATTTGCTAAATCAAAGTGACAGCAGTGAAGTTATAACAGAGAGGAAAGAGACTTAAGGAGGCCTTGAAAATGTGAATTTATTTACATGTTATGTGAACTGGCAGAAGAGGTTTTTTGACTTAGACATGTTAATAAAAAAAAGCATCATAAATTAGCATGTTGACATTGACATCAGAGAAAGACGATCTCATCAAAGATGAAACGGTTAATTTGTATTTCTAAAGTGGGAACTGAACCATAGACAAAAAAATCAGTCCATTTTCATATTTTTCCACCATGCTACTCATGAAAAGGGTTAATTTGCATAAATGTTTAAGTCATATCCATCTCTAATTAGATGTTCATTTAACCCTGTTCATAAAACGTGAATTGAAATTAAAAGCTGAATGCTATCCACAGAAAAATCAAATGTGGGTGAAGTTATAGACTGTAATTATCTGGTTATGAGTTTTGATAATCTTTTCTCCATCCCTGGTTATGGGGAAAGTTATTCTAAAAACACCCCAGTCAAGTATAGCAATGACTGTGTGTCAACTTTTCACCATTAGCCGGTACAGATGCCTCCAAAGAGGTTCAGAGAGCAGTTCCTTTTCCTCGTTTCCATTAGGTGAGGACTTGGAAGTCTTGGGCCCTGGCTTGATCACTGCCTGCAGATTTCTTATTCCAGTTTTCAGGTGGCTTCTCCTCTCCCTCTGTTCGAATTATTTTCAGACCCAGTCACCAGTTTACCATCTCACTTCTGGAATTGCTGTCCCCACCATAGAGTTGGAATCTATTCTAAGGGCAGTATGTCCATAGTGATTTGTCTATTTCATTCCAGGCTTTGTTATGATTATTTAGCTAACCCCCACCCGACTCTAGATTACACGTTGACTATTCTTTTCGTAATTCCTCTCTTTTTCACTGCAAGGCCTTTGGCAAGCCATCCTCATGTTCCCTGTGTTTTTCAAACCAGTGGCCCAGTAGGATCCCATCTGGCTCAGATTCCTCCTGCAATAAAATCCTCTGAGTGTGGTGCGCAGCAGGATCGGATTTTCAGTTTCAGTCCAATAGGCTAGTGAGTAGTATTTATACTAATTACCCTAGTTTTTCAAGCTGTTTCAGCTTCTTCTTTGAAGATACTGCAGTTCTGCAAATACTGCTATTGTTCCATGGAAGATATTAGGTGGCTGGTATCATGGAATTGTGCTCATTTACCTTTGCCAAGCATCTTCCATGGATGAAATTCTGGCAACTATTATCTACAGTTTCCTTTTGTAGGTCAGTGGATTTTCTTTGTAAAAGTCTTCCCTGTGTACTTGGTAGGAAATTTCAATATGGTCATACTCTGAATTCATTAGTTTCTATGTAAATCTGCGGTCAATTCTGAAGATGTCAGTAAAGTTGTCCTATATTAAATTCAATGTTACACTGATGAGGATACCACCTGGTGTCTGTCTTGGTGCTATGTCTGGTCTGTCACCAGTCATGTGCGTTTTTGGTTGATGGAATTGCCCTTTTCCCAAGCGCTTCCCTGACAGGTGGATTCTGTAGTTACTTTGAAATAGTCAAAATCCCAGTGGATAGAATAATTAGTCTGACCATTGCAACAAGCTTTCCATTGATTGCTGGACCAGTCTGTGTTTAAGCTGCCATCCATCTCCTAGGCCTTTCTTTTGCCAGCATGTCAGCTGACATTATCCCTCCTACTCAGCTGAACTAAGCTGGACAATGCTGGCCTCCTGCCAGCTTGGCATTTCATCATTAACTCACCTCCTAGAATCTAATTTTTTCATGGATATCCATTTTATTCTGCCTCAACTACTTTCATTTAAAACTCTTCAATCTTGTAAGCAATAACCTTTCTAATCTATGCGCTATAATGTTTTCTTAAGAATTTATGATTTTTTCATTCCTCTCTCCTTTCTTAGTTGTGAATTGCTATATTAGATTGTTTATAGGAATAGTTTGCAAATGCTCTCTGGAAGGTCCTTTTCTTGACCCCCTTCCTCTTCTAAAGTAAAAAGAAAAAAAGAAAAGGGACTCAACCTTTAATGAACTTGTTGCTAAAGTAGATTAGCTGCTTTCAGTTGGCAAGATTGATGACGCTATCAATTTTATTAAGTAACTAGGTATGAATTCCTCATTGTGTAAACCCAAAGTAATAAGCACTATTAGAGCTCCAGGCAGTCCATCTCACTGTAGCCTTTCCAGTGTTTTTTCCTAAGTGAAAAATAAATAATAAAACTGTCAGTCTGCTGACTTCATTTTAACCAGGTTTTGTTGTTGGTTTGGGTTGGAGAATCTAGAATTGCAAACTACTCTGGGTTGTAGCTGTTTCAGGATTTTGGAAACAGAATGTAGCAATGTGGGTTATTGTGTTTTTCTGTCTTTCTCCTTGGTTGTGAGCATTGTTTGTGTGGCTACTAGTGAGAGAGGATTCTGGAAGCAGATTTCAGGGAAAAGATAGCCAAAATGAGTTGACTTTCAAGGAATATTTCATGGGAAGGAGCCAAAGTACTTGGGAAGGAAAAGATTTATTTTTGGATCACTGTTTTTTCTTTTGTTCATACTTCAAGGAACATATTATGGATTCCAACAGCTCAATCTTAAGTTCTTTGTGCCCCTAAACTGTCTGTCACACTAGCAAGAGTGATCCCCCATTCTAAACTTGGACATCCCATTCATTTCTTATGAAATTAATTCAAAGATCCATACTAACTGCGATTTTTTTTCACTTATATCAAGAAATTTTGAGGGTGTTCTTTTGAGTCCCTCCATCTCCTGCCTGGATCAGAAAAGTCAGGCCCTGAGTGACTTTGGCAAAAGCAGAAAGTGGGAATGAAGTGAGGAAGTTCATGGGTCCCAAATATGGAGAAGTTGAGAGTATATTTATTTTTTGCCGATTGATTGATTTCATATCTTTTTTTATTTCTGTTAGGTTCAAGTTCAGTTTTGATTATTTGATAGAGATGAGATGCAGCTGAGTTTTCCAAGGCAAATTATGTAATTTAGTGTTCTGCTTCCTTGGGACTGAGTGAGTGTCTTCTCCTAGAAGAAAAAGACATCAAATCAGATTTCTGAGGTGTCTTACTCCTTTCAGAGAATACTTTTTGCTGAGATATTGAAAGTCAAGTAGCATTTGCCTTTCTGTCAGTCTAGGGAAGTTATCTTTTGTATTGGAAAAAAATAACTAAGGCATGTGACCAACTAATGTCAACCATAATGCAGTTACACTGAGATGCAGGGAGTGAAAAGTTTCCCTCACTGAACCTCCTGTGTTCCCACATTGCGGGGAGGTGTTACTGTCTCTGTCTATGCTTTGGGCTTCAAGGCTCTTGGCTGTGTGCTTCAGAGGAGGGAGGCAGAGTGGATGAAGAGTCTGAATGTTTCAGAAGGGCTGGAGAGTGTCCAAGAGTATCCACGACCCTTGGACTGAGCCCTAGGCTGCTCTGTATGACTAAGTGAAAGAATTGATATCACATTATTTTGGCAACCAGTGCAGAGCTGCTTGTGCCTGTCAGCATTTTTAGGGTCATGGTGACTTCTGGTTTAAGCAGAGCTTAGAACTTGGTGAAAAACTTTGCTTCATTCCTGCCTCATCTGGATATTTTCAGCCTTCTATTTTTTTTTTCTGATATGCATTTCTAGATCAGGAAGATAAGCCTTATTCTTGGAAGGATTCCTGAATTTTGAAGGTGCAATTGTGAACTTCAAATCAGATTTCCAAATGCCATTTCACTTTGGGCGTAAATAAGAGGATTTAGCCAAGCAATGACCTAATTAACAAGAAAGTAGGAGGGTAAACCTCGTTTTCTACCTTCTCATAGCTGTATCAGCAGTACTAGATTGCCAGCTGAGTTGGCCTATTTACCAACTGAGCTACTATTTTTAACATAATTTTCTTCCTTTGCTATAGTTCTTATTAGCATTTAGATCAACTGCAGTATTCTGCTCTTTACTGTCAAATGTCATAATTCTCCATATCAACGCTGTGTTTGGTTAGACCTGCTGATGTGGCAGTTTCTTTTGCTTTGCTTGTGTTTGATGTTCAGAGCATGCTACAACTTTAGCTGCACAAAGTCTGAAGCAGAATTTAAAAGATGTGCAGTAGTTTGGCACAACCCTTGATGTGTTTTAAAATCTATTGCCTGTGAGAATGAACTAAAATGTGATGCATTTGCTGGCAGCTGGGACAAGAGATTGGCATGCAATGAAACAGAAGACATTTGTGTGGAAGTTCTTGCTTAAATTGGTTCAGTGTGGTCTGTACTAGTTACAAAAAAAATAGTTGCTTGTTTTTTGCAAAAAACGAAAAGAATTTTTTGTCTTCAATAGAAGGCTGACTCTTTCTACACTGTATTTTGAAGTCCTGTGCATTAACCACAAAAAACATGATAGTCACAGCACTCTTGTCAACACTACTGGTTCATCCCTCTCCCCTTCATACCAAATCTCAAAATGTTCTACAGAATGTCCAGTAGGTTCCAGGTTCACCTCATGAATGCACAGCAGTTCTTCAGACCACAGCAAATTTGTTATCAAAAAGGAGTAGACTGGCACAACGCTTCTATTAACCTGTAAGCCGGATTCATAGGAACAGACCCATATCTCTGTAAGGATTTAATGACAAGCCACATATCTGAAAGCAAAGTCTGAATTAATAAAAAACTATGTGAATTAAGTAAGTTAGACCATTAGCTGGTTCTCAGCAAATGGTATTAGAATTTTTACTGAATTCTGTCAACTTCTATCTGACAGTTTAGGTAAGGTAAAAGTATTGCGGTCTTAGAAAATCTTGACATAAACTGGAAATTGCACCTTTGGCAGCAGTGAGTTGTCGTGAAAATCTATGTGGGAGGGATGTTGCTAGTGCAAAGGAAGCATTGAAGAAGTGCGTAGTAGAAGGTGAGAGGGAATCAACCAAGAAAACCATCAAATAGGCTGCACGTGGAAAATAACCAAACCACAGTTTTAAATCTCAGATATCAGAATGAAGAGTCCAGGGAAACCAGATTCTCTCCCATTTCTTTAGTCACGATGTAAGTCAGCGGTGCAAAATCATTCAAACCTTTCTGCACCTCTATTAGTCCTACTGAGGTGTCAGTAGGGCCACAAAACCTGTTCTACTCTTTGCTTCACTATTAAAACCTGACTGGAAAGGTAGACTTCAGTGATAGGATAATGGTGAGCAGAAATCATAGGAATAGAGTACACTAGCATTTTCTAAGCTTTAGTCTGACAGTTGTACTTCTTTGAGCTAGTTTATGAAGAGCCACAGTTGTAACCCTGAACTACTGTGGAAAAAAGAGTGAATCTTAATCTCACTCTTATTGCCAAAGGCAATGTGTCAGATTTCTAGTGGAATTTGTATTACAGATGAATATATTCCTAGAGAAAAGCATAACTGGAAGACAGGAAAATTAGAGAACAGACAAGCTTTGTTTTATGTGAGGAAGCATTAGAAATTGAAGACATGCAAGGAACCATAGTGCTCAAAATCATGTGCTCTTTCAGGGCTCCCTACTAAACTTCTGCACTGGATTGATAATTTCAGAGAGAGGACAATATAATTTTCTTCTTTATTTCTAATTTTCTTTAGATTTTCTTTACTCCTTTACTTTTTTTTCTCCTTCATTTCCTTTACTATTCTGCTCAGACTTCAGTACAATAAACCCTCCTCAACTGAAAAGGCAGCTGTTCTCTTTTACCTATACTACATTATTCCTCTCTTTTCATAGCACTCTTGTTGATCTCTCACTACTGCATTTTAACTATGGTAAGGATTTGGTAAAGAGAAACTATGTAAAATTCTGGGAGCTTTGTGGTTGTTTTGGTTTTGTTTGCTTTCGGTTTTGTTCCCCTCCTCCTCCCACAATATTAATGAATTTTAGCAGACAGGGCTGCTTTCTAACAGTACAAATTTCAGCCACAAGATCTCAGGACAGATTTAAGAGAAACACAACCACAAGGAACACGGGTTGCTTAAGTTCTGTTCCTGTAGCCAACAAAGATTTCTTTATCTCTGGAGTAAGCAAAGACATGCTGGAAGCCCATGGTACTTACTATTTCGCCTTGTCCTCTTTCAGTAACTCACCTTTACCTCAATAAAAATGTTTGTGGGGGTTTTTTTCCCCAAAAATTTTTCACTATTGTTAATAGTTATATGTTTTACATTCCAAGTGGAGGAGAATTACTACTCCTCATGGCATTTTCTCTGTGTTAGTTCTGTGTAACAACTCCAGCAACTCCTGCCTACATTTTTGCTGCTTGGCAGCAAGGGGCCACTTGGGGATTTGCTGCAGACTTGAACTATAAGTAACAAATATTCTAGAGTTCCCAAGAGTATGCGTATTTTGGAGACTTCTGTGGGGCCAGTAAAACAGGAAGAAGATCATGTTATAATCAGTAAAATGGTCTTGTAAGGGCTCATAAATTCATAGATACCAGGTCCTTTTGTTTTCGTTCAGAATTAGAGTACTGCAGCTGGAGGAAGGGATATTTTCAGGGGCTTGAATCTTCAGGGAACAGAGATTATTAAACATGGAATACCCTGAGTTGGAAGGGACCCACAAGGATCATGAAAGTCCAACTGCACAGGACATCCCAGGAGTCACAGCATGTACCTGACAGTGCAAATTCTTGAACTCTGTCATGCTTGGTGCTGTGCCCACTTCTCTGGGGAGCCTCCTTCAGTGCCCAGCCACCCTCTGGGGGAAGAACCTTTTTCTGATATCCAACCTAAACCTCCCCTGACACAACTTCAGGTCATTCCCTTGGGTCCTGTCACTGGTCAGCAGAGAGAAGACATCAGTGCCTGCCCCTCTGCTTTGCCTTGTGAGGAACCCGTAGACAGCTAAGAGGTCTCCCCTCGGTCTCCTTTTCTCCAGGGTGAACAAAGCAAGTGACCTCAGGCATTCCTCATACAGCTTCCTCGCAAGACCCTTCACCATCTTCGTTACCCTCCTTTGGATGCTCTCTGTCTTTCTTATATTTCTTATCTTTTTTGGATGCTTAATGTCTTTCTTGTATTGTGGGGCCCAAAACCGCACACAGAACTTGTGGTAAGGGTATGTAGCAGTGCAAAGTAAAGCTGGACAGCCACCTCCCTTGAGGGCTGTTGACACTGTGCCTGATGCACCTCTGGACTTTATTTTCATCGGAGTCTTTTAAAAAGTTAATTAACATCTAGATCTCATGCAACTTTATCCATCATACTGGTAGTGCTGTTCTTTTCTCTGTTTCATATTCATCAAAGTAACTAAAATGTGATTCTGAAATAGCATCAGCAGTTCGCCAATAATTCCAGATTTTCCACGGTGCTACTCTACTAGCTCTTTCTAGGCAGAAACACTAGGCAATAAAAAATCAACAAGCAGTATTCTCCTGCTAATAAGCATGAGTTTCCAGCTATGTGTTTAGATAGGTTTATAGTCTGCTAGAGAGCCTGAGACTGCTGGTCACATACTTGCCATGAATCTTGCTTTCTGTTTCTTCAGATTCAGTTCCATATGTACTTTCATTGTCACCTTAGACACTAGTCGAACTACTTAACAAAACCTACTATTTGGTGCTATTAAAAAAATTAATTTAGGAATATGTACTGTTCTGATAAAGTTTTTCATAGAATCATAGAAACTCCATGTTGGAAGGGACCTTGGAAGATCTTTTGGTCCAACATTTGTGGAAACAAAAGTCACAGTTATAATTTCTGATGTCTTCTAGGAATGTAAGGAAATTTCTGTATGCATTTTAATTCTTAAGTAGTCAATATTTGGTCAGACTAGCACCTTCAATGTTTTCTATATTGTCTAATAATGAGAGTAGTTGTAAGATGTAGACTCACAGATTAATTCCTCTGCAAATGTAACAGAGATCCAAAGAAGGTAAAAAGGCAAGTCGTCCATCTAAAAATAATACAAGAGAAGGCAAGATGGGATGTATAGCAGAATATCTAGTTTAAAAGATTGAAGTCTAGGAATGACAGCCCATCTTCTTCCATGGAAGATTTTAAAATAATGTCAGCTGATTCAGAATTGGGACATAATATTTTAATAATTATTTGGTTTTCAGTTCGTTGTTGAGTTTCCCTTGTTCTGATAATGTTATTATCACTGTTTTTGCTGGCTAGTGCTTCTGTAAAGACTTTTGGTAATACATTGGGGGAAAAAAAAATCTAAAAATTTTTTTTTTACTCTTTTAAAGGATGCCCTAGTTAGTCTTTTCATTTTGCCTTCACTTTCCATCACTTTTCTCCTGTACAACTACCTTCATCTTCTGAGCTGTGTTCTGAAAGTGTTCCTATTAAGATTCAAAAGAGAGTATTGGCTCAGTTATATAGGTATATATATATAATTACATACAGGAGGAACTGCAAACTTACCTTTCGAAAGCAGTGGCATACTGAAATTAAGTATTAATTAATTTTCTAGAATTAGTACTGTATGATCATGATATTAAGGGCCACATTGCAATGGAGATAATACTTCTTTTAATTTCATGATCACGTAATTTTTTGTTTTAAGTGGTTCCCGCTCATCACAATGTAAATGATGTCTAACCAAAGAGGGACTTACCATTCCAGCTTACCCTCACTGCTTAACATTTGGCCCATTCCCTCTGTTTGACATGTCATTCAGACTGTCCTCTAGAGAATAATACATTAATTTCTGTATGAATTGAGGGCTTCTTAGCCTTAATGAACAGGCTTTCATAACATGCTACAAAAAGGGGTTGTGACATTCTTATGTTACAGATGGAGATACCAAAACATGGCCAGCTCAAGACTGAAACGTTTCACTTTGGGGGGTTTCCTAATGTTAAATTAATAAGATTCAATTGATGGTTTGCTTTATTTCTGGAGTACTTAATTTCATGTATCTTTTTATATTTCACCATCCGTTGGCTACTACAACATTTTTGTGGAGCAGATTCACAACTCAAAGGCTTATGTGATGGTGGATAGAGAAATTGCTGTCATTGGTGCTGCTGTGGCCACCTCAATCAAATCCGTTTACCCAACATTGCTTTGGTACCATATGAGAGAAAACAGGAGTAGACTCCAGTTCTCAAATGCAGTGTTCAGGTACTCCTGCAGTCCTCCCGCATTCACCATTCACCTGCAAACTCTAAAAAATGTTAAGGGTCCTCTGTTCAAATACCTTGTTCACTGCATAGCTCTTACACTCAACAGACCTTGTGGGGAGTATGTTCTTGACAGTAAGATTGCTTCTGACTAAATGGAGAAGGCTCCAGGGTGACCTCATTGCAGCCTTCCAGTACCTGAAGGAGCCTACAAGAAAGATGGAGAGGGATTATTTACAAGGACATGCAGAGACAGGGCAAGGGGAAATGGCTTCAAACCGAAAGAGAGTAAGTTTAGAAAGAATTCCTTCACTGTAAGGGTGGTGAGGCACTGGAGCAGGTTCCCTGGAGAAGCTGTGGCTACCCCAGCTCTGGAAGTGTTCAAGGCCAGGCTGGATGTGGCTCTGAGCAACCTGATCTAGTGAAAGCTGTCCCTGCCCATGACATGGGGTATGAAAGTAGATGATCTTTAAGGTCCCTTTCAACCCAAGCCGTTCTGTGATTCTTTGAAGTAAATGGGTTGGATGTGAAGATGTTTTGTATCTCTTGTATCATCTTGAGAAATTAATTTCTCTTCAGCAGTAGAAAGCTAAGAGCTTTTGAGCTTGTTTAAGACTGCCTCCCAAACAGAGAAAAAATGGATATGGTGTTGAACTCATAACAGACAAGAGCTTAGTTTTCACTTTGCTTTTTTTTGTCTCCGCACATTGATCTATTCAAGAAATCTAAAGGCACTTTAGCTCTAGCCTCCAGTGCTGCCCTGTGTGGATCTGGGTCACACAGTGTGGACACAACCATGTAATGGAAGGGCATCAGCCTGCCCATGACTATTGCTGCCCTACTGATCGATCTCTCTCTCTATGACTGTGACCAGAAATTACAGCCTAAATTTGGAGAAGTATTTTTGTGGAGAGCAAGGAGCTCCCTAGCAAGCCTTAATTTTTAGTCAGAGAATACAAAGCAGTTTTAAAAGAAAAAAAGAAGTGTTGCTTGTGATGCATACTGGCTCTTTTGCTACTGAATCCATATTCCTTTCCTACAGCTTTGGTTTAGGAGATGTTCCTAATGGAAATTTTTGGTGTTACTTTATTTAGAGCAGTTCTAGATCTATGTCTAGTGTACACTTATCTTGATAAGGTCACAATGATGGCATTAAATAAACATGCTAAGTTTGCTTCCTGGAAAGTGTTAATGCAAATTTTAGTGAAGCAAAGAGCGGGTTAATTAGGAAATTATGCAAAAGAGGTATTTATAATTTTGTTCTGAGGCTATGATCTGTTAAACAGGCAGGAAAATAACAGTGAAAGGAAGGACCTCTATCATGACAGATGAAACTCTGAAGGAGATTCAGTGCCTTTTGCAGCAATTAGGAAATTATATGTTTCAGACACTGCTAAACATCAAACTGCAGGTGTTTGTTAATAAAATGCTAACCTCCCCAGCAAAGGATTTCACACTTATTTCTTATCTCTTATTTTGGGATCAGGTGAAGTGACAGGTTCTAGTGGTTTCCAGGGAGACAGCATTTTGCTCACAGCCGAGACTCAGCTTGTGTTGTGAGCACCAGAGACACTTTGATTAAGAGAGAGAGGAGAGAACTTTTTTAAGTTTTCAGCTCTTACCATCAGTAATGAAGTTTTCAGAAAACACCCTCAAGTGCTTTATGATGCTGTTTTCTCATGCAGTTAATTAATAATATTTTCATTTTCAGTGTTCTGTGATAATTTCTCATAAATTTCCATTAGCTAGTACTCTATTCCCATATTCGAACTAGTGGGGCTTGTCTTAGCACATAAACTACAGTGGTTTAGCTTAAATTCTTTTGAAAATTGTCATAGGTAGGTGTTTCTATTTCTGTACATACTTTTTTAATCATTCAAGTCTGTGTTCAAAAGTGTTATAATTCCCAAAATATTTTTAACCATTGCAGTGCTTTCAACAAGATTTGCATCACTTTTAAAAAGCAGCAGTTTAAAAGCTTTTCTTAGCTCTGCATTGTAAAAGAGGCCATCGTTAACCAGAATCTTGTTTTTTTAACCAGTTATTATGCAATCCTTAGAACTCCTGGTTATTATTCAGTTGCTGTAGGGAAAGTAAATTTCCTTTGCAGTTAAAAACCTACAAAAGCCAAAGACCACCCAGCACATAAATTTCAAGTGACTACAATGGGATTTCATACATTTACCTAGTAAATTACTGTGGATAAATAACGTGCCATGATGAATTACCTAAACTTTATTAACCTATACTGGACTAGACTCCTCACACTAAAATATTTCACTGCATTATTTTATTGCCTATTACTGTCACAAAATAAACTACTGGCTATGGAATGATATACTAGTTTTGGACAGATTGATGGATCTAGATTACCTGAAAAAGGCATGTCTTAGGACATTGTGGCATTAAAGCAATTCTGATGTTCATAAAATACAGCAGCAAATCTTGGCAGAGTTAGGACATGGGATAGAAGCTGACAGATGCACAGGCAACAGGGCAGGTTTCAGTTTGCTGTTAAAGAAGACTTGCAGAACCCTGCTTAGACGGCTGTTTACCTCAGAAGCTAAGAAAACTTCAAAAGGCTTTAAGAGATGTCTTTCAGAAAAGAAATTAAACTGGAACACTTTTGGGCTAAAACATTTCTTTTTACCTCCAGTGTGGCTCGTTAGAAGTTTTTTTCTAAACTTTTGTAGTTGTGAGGTTTTTGGGGTTGTTTGTTTGTTTGTTTTGGTCTTGGTATGTGTTTTGTTTGTTTATAGTTTGTTTGCTTGTTTTCTTTTCATGGGCTCTGAGGGTGTAGTGCAGGTAGGATAAACTCTCCCATGATTTAGAGAATGCATCTTCTTTCTTCAGTTCCTGTTTCGAACTGTCCAATGTCAGTATGAGAGAAATAGCAGGGTGGTAATGGAGTTCTTCTGTCTAGACATTATGATTAAGTTTTGTAATTTTAGTCTCTACAGTCATGCCTGAGTGTATCTCAACTATTCTGATTCTGGTGTGTTCTTTAAGTATTCTATTTATATAGGAGGGGAATTGTCTCTGCAAACACTCGGGAAACATAGGAAAATTTAAGTTCAACTAAGTGCTGAGTATTTGAAATTAGCTCAGTTGGTTAAAACTTGGTGCTAATAATGCCAAGGTCATGGGTTCAATCCCCTGGTGGGCCATTCACTGAAGAGCTGGACTCGGTTGTCCTTGTGGGTCCCTTCCAACTCAGAATATTTTGTAGCTGACCCTTGGTCCAGATCACAGTTAAAACAGCTGGGCAGGGTCAGCCAAAGTGTCTGTCTAGCTCAGCATCCTAACTCTGGCCTTGGCCAAAAGTAGGAGAGGTCAGAAAAAGGGAACAGCGTATATCATGCAATTCCCTGTCTGCTGGAAGTTTAGGGAAATCCTGAAAGATACATCATTTCTGTTGGGTGACATAAATGCCAATGAACTTGTCCATTCTGGGTAGGCATATCTGTGTAGAAGTGGCAGTTCCTGGGTAGTCATTTGAAGGTATCCACACAGAGTTTGTCAGGGTAGAGCCTTTCGACTTGGCTGCTAAACCATCCTGTAAATATTTGAACCTCTGAGTAAGTATATGCACATTGCTCTTTCTGTAATTTGGATCACACAGGGCAAAAGTAATAAGAAATTGATTGTTTTTCAAATTTTTTGAGAAGGTGATTAGCACTTCTGCTCTGCATGTGGACCCTTATTCAACAAACACAGCAATGGACCAGCCTCAGTGACTTAATAATGTATGTTTTCACTTTATTACATTCTGAAGAGCTTTTTTAATTTAATATATATATATATGAAACCAAAGCATTTTGCTTCAAATTCTTTGGGTTTTTGCTTTAGTATTGGATGACATGTTTTAAACTAAATGTTAAAATGATAGTTCTGTCTATATACTTTTCTTCCCAGAAAAAAAAAAAGAAAAAGTAATTTCTTAACCTGGTCTAGTAAGAATTTTATATTTATAGAAGATATATAATATTTTATTAAAATTGGTTTCACAGCAAAATCCATCTCAAGGTGGATTTAGTAACCGTCCAATCATCTTAATTCCTAAAGAAAATTAATTTTGCCACCAACCTGTTTTATCATGTCAGCATACAGCAGGCCTAAGTAAAATAGCAAATAATGACTTCTTAATATTTTTTAAACAATGAGAATAACAAAGGAACCTGCAATGCAAGCAATGCATTGTAAGCTGAACAATGTAATGTAATGTAAGCTAAACCTTTCTGATCTAAAATGAATCATTCATATCTAGAAAAGGAGCAGGCATCTCATTACCAACCAGACTCACAGATCAGTCTGGAAAAGGTACAGCTTTGCTTCAAGGCAGATCAAGGAATATCCTCCAACACTGGAGAGGTGATGAAAGAGTCCCTTGGACACTTTATCGTCAAGTTAGCTGTGTTAGGCTGTGTGTGGGGAAGCCTTTTTATTGTGGAGATGGAGAAGACTGAGTTAGCAGGACTAGGCATACATTCCTGGAGCTGCTGCTCTTGATGATTAAGCATGGCTAATCAGATGCTGAATTTCTGAATTCTCAGCTGTTCTGCAGAAAGTGATCATGAAACAGCAGTCATTGCCAGGTAATTTCAGCAGCACAGTCTATTTTATACAATGATTACAGGGCTTAAAAAGGAACCAAGATACCTTTACATCACATTTAAAAATATGAAGAGTATAATGTTATATTTGACAGTGGATTATGGAATTTTTATTCTGGGTTTTATCAAATACAATTTTTAGTGTTTCTTAAAATGCACTGTATGTAATTAATGGCTTGATTTTCATGCTAACATAACATAAATGCAGTCAGCACAAACATAGGTGTACAGTAAATGCATGCTGTCATAAAATATTCCATTAACTTTTTTCTGTATTACTGTGACAAGTTTTGAGCTTGCAATGTTTCTAAATGCCATATCACATTTAACCATATCAACCATTATTAAGCATGACACTTACAAATGTACTTCACAAAAATTTCTATAAACAATTGTAGAGATTTGCCCAAGGATCCTGAAACACAAACCTCGAATAGCCCATCCTAAAATAGGAATGCTGTCAACACAGAGCAATACAGGATACTGTAAGCACTGGTAATATCCCAGTTCTAAAGGCTGGGACAAAAACAAGAGGAGATTCTATAGAAATCAAAGGAAAGAGTGCTAGGACCTGAAGTTCAAACATTTAAAATTTACACATTTACAAACGAGCCTTCTAAGAGTACATATTTTATCACTGTACATGGATTCCCTCCAGTATCTGAAGGGGGCCTACAAGGGAGCTGAAGAGGGACTCTTCATCAGGAAGTGCAGTGACAGGACGAGGGGGAATGGCTTCAAACTGAAACAGAACAGCTTTAAAGTAGATGTACAGAAGACATTCTCTACCGTGAGGGTGGTGAGGTGCTGGAACAGGTTGCCCAGAGAAGTTGTGGGTGTCCCATACCTGGCAGTGTCCAAGGCCAGGCTGGATGGAGCTTTGAGCACCCTGGTCTAGTGGGTGGTGTTCCTGCCCTTGGCAGGGATTGGATGAGATGATCTTTAAGTTCTTTTCCAACCCAAACCATTCTATGATTCTGTGACGCTTCAGGTATAAAAATGTTACTTTGAAGAGTGGAAGTTTGCTAAATTTGATCTACAGCAGACAAATGCTGATGGCTTTCCTTTCACAAGGGAATAATCTTGATGGAAATTGAAGAACTTTAGGGTCAAACTTGCAGAGCAAAGTTTAGTGTGCTGTATTTTTCAGTGATCCTGACATTGTAAGTAAAGAAGAATGAGGAAATTCATATTGTATAAAGTGCTGCTTCATTGAAACCAGAGCAGTGCTGCATGTGGCCCAGTCCAGCTGGCTCTTAGAAATACAGCCAGTTCCCAAAATGTTAATCTTATCTCTCAGTTCTGCTTACCATCACCAGACCTGGCAGGCGCTTCCCATCTCTCCTCTTGAACTTTCTCCTTCTTGTCGCAGTCCCATAGGCAGAGCAAAGGGCTCAGTCCTGATGGGAGAGCCAGGGGAGAAGGGGACTTAAAAAAGCAGCTTATTTCCTCCATGAGACAGTGTTTCCCATCACAGTACTACTCTGTTGAAAAATTCTCAGCCAGCTCTGGCTACTAAGGATGGTGAATCTAAATACATTAAGCAGCGATACCTTTGAATATTACAGTTTTCAGTATGGAGTTCTCTTTATCAAGTGGAAAGAAAAAGATGTCATTGCCAAAACCCATGAAAACTTTTTTTTTCTTTTTTATTCTGATAAAGATGGCAATAGTTTTGGCTTTTACAGAATCTGAAAGATCAAGTAAATATATATATTTTTTTTTAATTGGATGAAATATGTTGCCTTTCTGAAAATACCTGGACTACTGGTCTTTTGAAGTCAAAAAGAGATAGAATGGTCACACATTTTGGTGTTATCTTTACGATGTGCATTCATATTAACATATTTATGTATTTTACTTGACTGAGGATTAAACCTGTGCTTAAATGATTTTGCTGAACTGGGCTGTGAAAGAGATTGCTTAAAAGAGGACAAGTTACCTGGGGTGTTTGAAGAGGAAAGTCAAGTCACTCTCAGAACATAGAAATGTCATATAAATCCTCAACTCAACATCAGTGGGAAAATCCAAAAACTGCATGTTGCAAAGCTTTGCAGAAAATAAGAAAATGAGGTTTTGGCTTTGAAAAATTCAAGCTGGTACTTATGCATAAGATAATCAGAAATACAGATTATCAGAGTAGAAGGATTTAAAGGAACCTATCAACTTGAAATATATTAATTTATTAAAGAAGCATTAAAAGTAATATCAGATAAAATTCCTTCTCTGTGGTTGCTCTGCATGTTCTTGGGGCTTTACAGTCATGATTTTCATTCTGCTACTGCAGTGTGAAAGAGTCACAGAAACATGGAAAATAATGAAACTGAAGAGACGCAAAGTGCATGCAAATGTAGAAGTAAACAAACAAGAAGGAACCAGAAACAGTTTTTCATTTTTCCCAGTTATTTGTAGTTGTAGCAAGCCTTGGAGTTATGCCAAACAATAAAAAGCACATTACTTTCAGGCAACAGACTGACTTTTAAGTAGTGTTGCTTAAAGGCAAAAAGGCATTGATCCTCAATTAGATGAAAATTAATTTGCTATCAGTTTCCTACTTTTTCTTAAAGGTTGTTCAAGGGCCTTAGATTTATTTTTTTTTAATCAGAATCCAAAAATTATCCCAGTCTTGTTGGCACTAAGAAAATAATGCTCCCATGTGAGAATTACGTCACTTAATTTTGGCACCTCAATTATTTTCATCATTAGCAGGATTATGGAAGAAGTCTACTTGAAAACCTTGTTTCAGAATGTTAAGGTATTTGTAAAATCATCTAAGCAAGGGAATCATAAGTGGTCAATCATGATTCTAATTCTACATTTATGCCCCCTGTCCAGATGGTAAATTTCATATGACCCCCCACTTTACAAACACAGCCTTTCTCAGCCTAGTGCACCTACACTCTAGTCAATTTAGCTTTGCTGTAGAGAAACAGGGAAATAATAAGCGAAAAATGAAATTAGAAATATATTCCCCCCCTCACCCAAATATCAACATGTTTTGACAACAGAATATATTGGTGCAAACAGAAAAAGGTGACATGTTGTATAGGAGATTGGATTTTGAATTTGATGGGACTTTGTACTATTTTCATTTGACTTTTGGGGCAGAAAGGAGGGAAAACAGCAACAGAATTGGTATCCTCACTAATATTTTTAACAAAAGAACAAGATTTGTTTCATGTGGCTGTTTGGAGAACTCACACATTAACAAAACTTGGGGTTTTCTTCCGTGATATAGGTCAGTATAATCACATATCAACTACCTTAAAACTGTGTGTTATATCCTCTAAATGTTTCCTAAGCTAGTTATAGTAAAAGAGACATAAAACAACAACAAACAAACAAGAGGTAGGAGAAGGTTATGCATCTGAAAAAGTATTTAAATATTGATAAATATGTAGATTTTCATCAGGAAATTAATTGGTGTTTTAACAATTACAGAAAATAATGACTGTGAGAGCACAGATGTTAGCATTTGTGTCATGATCCTATGAAGTACTTTACTGTCCCTCCTCCCCTACCCACTCTGGGCATTGGACGGATATTAATAGGGTGGTTTCTCAAAACACCTTTTAATTAAACTAAATAATAAAAATGTATTTATACTCTTCTCAGCTTCCAGCTGCAGAAATGGAACTCTCTTGCTTTCATTTTCCTTCTGGTGTTTTGTTTACTGTTTTTTGTTGTTTCTAACACCATCCCTAGCAAGGTTTGAGCAAGAGATGTGACTCAACTGAAAACTTCAACAGGGAACCTGTCGGAAAAAGATGGGTAGGACTTTATTGAAAAGTATTACAGCAGGATCAGTCAGTTCTTCTTTCCCGATTTGTCTCCTGGTCTCACATTGCCCTTGAGCTGCACACAGCAGTGGCTGTTGGAATAATTGATTTTTCAGTTCGCTGACTGAAAAAAATTCCATTCACATTGACCCGAAATGATTTCTTTAGGAGGGATGTTGCTCATCCTATTAAAAATCTGAAGTCTTAAAATATTTAATTGGAGTTCATTTGAGAAATAATTAAAAAAAAACCCCAAAACTAAAGGTAAATCCTGGGGCAACTGTCAGTCTGAAACAAAAATTATTCTGTTTTGTAAATGGCAGACAAAATATTTTGACATTTAACAAATGTTTTTCCTCACTGTAATATGCCGTGTCTTCAAAATAAATCTCAAATAGTTTTGAAGGTACTTTATTGGCCAACAGATACTTTGGCCACACCATTTTATTCAACATTACTCCAAGAACATACAAGGTTTTACAGCTTTTCTTTCAAGAGAGGGCAAGGGTAGGGGCATGGTCCACATTTTTTATAACTGGTGTGTTTGCAAAGTATTTAGGTCTGCACTTTTCTGCTTCTGCCTGGTCAGCTCTGGGCAATGCTTGTAGGGCAGCTGGGTTCAGATTCTGAGCGTGGATCGGGACCATATTCCCTTCTCAGATGGAAGGCACCACAGCTGCATTTCTGATTCCCTGAAAAACAGATAACACATTCATAGGAGATAATTGAAATTTATAAATTGTCATGGGTCAGTCCTTATTTAAACTAAAGTAAAATGTTCTTGTTTCCATTTCTTGCTTCAGATCCAGATGGCAAAATTGTCATGCCTCTTGTGTGCCTGTAAATTGTGACTTCTCAAAGGCACTGATTGGCTTGAAAGGCTTTAAATGGCCTTGTACTAAAATAGCCTTTATGTATGGATGCACAACTGTTAAAATCAATATCAGAGAAGTGTTAACAGAACCAGGGTTGCAAGGCAATCAGATGTGAATATATAGCAACCAAAATAATGCAAGCAAGCCATGCCATGAATAGCTCTCCCACATGCTACAGCAATGCTACTTACATTGCAAAGAGAGGAGCTGGTGAGGACAGGCTTCCTGGGAGGAAATATCACAAATGTCACAAACTCAGTCTTGACCAGGAATTTTGATTGAATTTATGGTATTTTGAGGACATTTCTCTTTTCATTAATCATAGAATCATTTGAAGGGACCATTAAAGATCATCTGTTTCCACTCATTTTCCTATGTGCACGGACATTTCCACTAATTTAGTTCACCCAAAGCCCCATCCAGCCTGACCTGGCACATTTCCAACTATGAGGCATCCACAATTTCTCTGGGCAACCTGTTCTCGTGCCTCACCACCCTCATTGCTCATTGTAAAGAATTTCTTCCCTGTATAGTCTCCCGAAATCTATCTTCTTTCATTTTAAAACCATTGCCCCCTGTTCTATCACTACAGGTCCTGGTTAAAAAAAAAAAAAAAAATAAAAAAAATTAGGTACTGGAAGGCTTCTGTACGGTCTGCCAGGAGCCTTCTCCACTTCAGGCTAAACAAGCCCAACTATCTCAGCCTATCTTCATATGAGAGATGCTCCAGCTCTCTGATCATCTTCATGGCACTCTTATAGACCTTCTCTAACAGGTCCAAATCTTCCTTTTCTATAGATAGTAGTAGAGTGGAAGTGACACGACTAACACACTACTGGCTGTAAAAGTCTGAAGAAGAGGCTGAACCCTGACTTTTCTCACTGAGTTTACAACTTCCCAACTAAGCTGCCAAAAAAGTCCTTTCCTGAATAATGGGGAGAGAGAAGCAATTTCAGGAAGGCTTTTTGTGGCCCTAATTGAGACATCTAGTTTGGGTGAGTTCATTTGCTCTCAATTAAGTTTCAGTGACTTACATGTAGGTATTGTTGTTTAGTTGGAAGAACCAGGTGCAGAACAGAAGGTTCCAGAGCCCCACTGGTCTATGGCCGGAGCCTGGGTTTCCTCTCTTCTGGGTCAGTGAAGCCTTTAATAGTGCACTTTCTGGGAATGCCAGTGAATAACACTCAGATAAATTTTCCTGCCTGCTGCCAGGGCAATAAGCTGTTTCTTTAACCAGTTGTGCTTTAAAGTTAGTGCTTTGCACACAACAGGAAGAGACTTTTTTGCAGGTTTGCTGGGCTACTTATTTCTTTCCTCTCTTTGCTGCCTTACTTGAATGCTTAGTTTCAGCTGGACTTAGTTTTCAGCTTTTAAATAAGAAAGATTTTCCTCTCTTGTTAATTAAAAAAGTGTGGGAACATATATGTGTTGCAAGCTTGTGAATTTACAAGGAAAAATTTTAGGGGAGATTGAGTTATTTAAAGAGATGCTCCATGATCCTGTTTTCCCTTTTCAAAATGATTGAGGCAGGCTATTCTTGTATGACAATTCAGACATCCCTTCTGAGAATATATTTTAAGGTAAGCTCATTGCTTTGACTTTGAAGATTTTTAATCTTCGAGGCATTAAAGGGTAGAATTGCCTTTATAATAATTAGGATCCTTGAATAATACACACATTCACTCTGACTAAGGGCTTAGTTTTGGTTTAATCTTTAATTCAGCAGCAGATCTCTGTGCACAGTAACACTATCAATTACCAAACTGATCTATATAAAGGAGCTAGGGAAGCTATCAAAGTACAGTGGTGTTCCTATGATGAAGACAACAGATGAGTCAGTATACACCCTGTAGAAAGTGAAAGTCTTTTCTGTTGTGCTTACTCCTTTGTTCAAAAAGTTCTTTACACCTGTTTTCCACGCTTGTTTTTTGTTTCTGTGAAGCAGCTGTCGCCGTAGTACCTAAGTGAAGTGAAAAGAATTAAAGACAACATAAAAGAAAAGCTACTATTAAGGCAACTGAACTGTGTTTTAGAACATTTGGGTTCAATTACCAGCTCTGTTCCTGTCTTCCTTTGTGATCTTGGGCAAGTCCTTTCTTTGTGTTGCTTTTCCCCATATACACACCTTGCTTACCAACACTTCCTTTCTCCCGCTTACCACTGTTTTTGACTAGAATTAAGCATTTGGGGATGGGACCAGCATTTCACTGGGAGTTTAGTTTCCAGTCTCAAATGTACATCCTCTATTATATAATTGTGTATAATTTAGCTACAGCTGTGAAATTCTTAATTACCACTGTATACCTGTAGATTAGTCAGTAGGAAATGAATTGTAACACAGTTTTTAATAAGCTTAAAGATTCTACTAAAAGGCTTTTTAGTGAGCCCTGATGACTAAAGATAGCAGCACGATGACTATTGTGCACAGTCTGATTAAGTACATTTCTGTATTTTCATATTCATATGTTCATATACATGTGAATACATATATATTCATAAAAGTAAAAAGTCTTTCCTGAACAGGTACTTGAGAGTAAAAGCTCTATCTGAGATGAGGAACTAAAAACATTTGAATTACAATGGCCTGGGCAGATGGGTAAGATTTAATGGAAAAGTTGATTAATTATTCTTTTGTCCTAAATTAGTAAGTGTTTCTAGTGAGCCTGTTAGTGCCAGAGTAAATGGAAATTATTCTGGGATTTGAACAAACAGTATACCCTGACTGAAATCTGCTGTCATGCATTGCTTGTGGAGCAAGAGCAATTGTGATACTGCACTGTCTTCTTTCACAGTAATATTCATTCTTCTGAACCTGGTCCTCTAATATACCACACAAGAAACACCCCGAGCGGAGAAAAAATAAAGACCAGATATTCATAAACTGCCCATTTGACAGAAGAACAAATCAACAGTTGGAAAATAATACGTGCTCACCAAGGAGGGTCACCTTGTGTTTTCTGCAGTGTTAGGCAGCAGCATGCTGTGGGAATACACAGTGGTTGCATGACAGTGTGATGGGTTACCTTGACTCATGCTGGATTTTCACTGGAAAGCTTCCCTGTCCTGCACACCCACCTCCTAAAGATCAGGCTGTGAAAGAGCACATCTGTCAGCTATGGAGACTTTCCCCATCATGGGCTGGTACTGCAGGGTGCAGACTCTGAATTCCACAAAGCAGGGTCAGAGCATGGAAGGGATATTGATGCTTTACAGTCCCACGGGACTTCGAACTCAGCATGAATTAGAAACCACTGCCCCCTGGAGAGGCTGAGCATCACTGAGAGATGGCATTTTGCCTTCTTTAAAGGTAGCATCTCTTGGCTCTTGCTCATTTTATACTTATGTGCTTAACTTCTAACCTGAAAAGTAACATATTGTTTGATGGGCTGTCTTTGAAAGACTCCAGACGCCAAGTCCACTTCAATAATTGCTGGAGCAACCAGGATAGCAGCCATCTTTCAAGTCTGTAATATCAGCTCAGTCTCCAACGAAGATGACCATGTCCTTTACTACTGATTCACCAGAGGAATGACAGGATTATTCATATAATCCTGACCTCTCAGTCTCCCTTCCAGCATTATTGATGAGTGAAGATGACAAGTTTTTATCCTCTGTAAGGCCTTTAGAGAGTAGTGCAGAAAGAGTTAGGAAGGGGAAGTAGAGCTTGTGTCCTAACTCCTTCAGGACTCTGTGACTGCAGTGGCTGACAGCTGTTCAGAAAATTAATTAAATGACATTATAATTCTCCTCCAAGATAAACCAAAATATTAACTCTCAGAGATATTTAGCTAAGACAGTTTAAAGGCTAAAGACCTTAACGAACCTTGGCTTGATGTAGAAATTGTATGTGCTGCATCAGATGAGCTATTTGTAAAGAATACCAACTCTCAAACTAACCCAAAAGCAATCCATTGTGTCCTTTCCAGCCCTGGAAGAGTGAATTCCACTGATTTCTCTGGAAGCTCATCCTCTGCAAATACTGGAAATATTTCTATCTGTCACTCTTCATCACAAACCCAGACTCCCTAATGTGATAACTTCAATATGAAGAGGACCTCATGTAAATTCTATTGTAATTAAATCAAGGAAGATAAACTGCAGACATCTGCTCCTTGCTTTAGTACTGTTTAGGTGTTTTCCTTTCGTCTGCATAAAAATGCTTACGTTGCTTGAATAAATGCCAACCCCACATTTTAGAATCTGATCGGCTAAATAACCATGTGAGCAATGGCAGTGAGAAGGTAAATGGAAAGGTGAAGGTATCACAGGATATGGATTAGCTGGCTACAGTTTCTCATTCAAAAATTGCTGATTAGTGATCTCCTTTAAAATCTGATTAGAAAGGAACATTGTTTTCATTCATTTAAGTAGGGGCTGGTCACCTTTTATGCCTCAAAATATAGGAGACAGCATTTATAGGAGTATGACTCTCCTGGGTGTAAAAAATATTAATGAATGGCTTTGGCAAAATAATGTTTAGACTGTCCTTTAAGCAGTGAACGCGTACTCCTTTACCTTCTCTTAGTCCTGAAACACCTTGAATCAGACTAGTAGGTCAAATTTCTCCATGGTGAAACTTTATTGGTTATGACAGACTTTACGCCAGAGATTTGTCTGGCATGCTATTAAATATCCACCTTCCTATACCCAAACACAAAACCGCAATGCTAAAAGGTAGCCACGATAGCAAAGAATCCACAGCATGATTTTGCACTGTCAGAGGGGACATGCTGGTCCTCTCCAAGGCCGCAGCATGCAGTGGCTGTAAGCCATGTGGTCTCCTCCAGGCCTTCGGTTCTTATTGCCCTGAAGAGGCTGAAACTGTGGACTCACCCCACTGGTGCTTTTAATAGATCCAAAATTTGGATTGCTTCACGGCTGCCTTGCACTGGTGATAGCTAAAGGACATGAGTGCTGAGTGCTGTCGCATTGGAGATCTCTCAGTGCCTGAGGTCTGAGCTGGGTTCACAAATTGTTTAGCTTCCCGCGGTGACTGGTCAGCATGCTCCAGTGCTGTTTGTTGAACTGGGCTTCATATGGAGCATCTCTGGAAGTGCTGACATGTCACCCTCCATCTACATCTCATTCCTGTTTTAATCATTCACCTGCTAATTATAGCTCAGACTTTATGGTGATGATGGGAAGGATTTAACTTTCATAATCTTTCTGAAGTGATTTGAACCTGGGATTAACTACAGAGGTCAGACTGAAGATGTTGTCATTCCCTCTGATAAAGCTTCTGCTTTATGTGGAATAAATAAATGTGGATCATGCCAGATAATAAACATGATACAGGAGTGCTTGGGGCATCTCAGTTCTGTTCCTGCTACTCTATTTATATTCAATAAACCCCGTGGAGGGATGGGATTTGAGGCACACGTCTGCTTTAATGTTGCCTCTCAGCTGGCTGCTATCTTTGCAGTGTTCTTGTTGTTCTTTTATTCCTTAGGCTGGGGCTGTGAGGAATCGAAAATATGATTTTAGAAAAAGCAGTGTAGGATTTAAAATGTCACAGCCGTATGGTATGGCATCAAACTGGTGCAAAGTAACCCTGACTGTTCCGGTGTGCTCAAGGGACTTTTTGTGGCAGGCAATTATGCACTAGATTTTATGCCAGCTCAGATATTATCTGATTGCTCAGTTCTGATGTTACTCACAGCCAGATACTTTCTTCTTCATTGAGAGTGGCATAAACAAGCTTTGCCTACCTGCGTGATCCAGGTCAGGGTCATGTGGCTGAGCGATCCCAGGAAGTCCAAGTCTGACTCTGGTTAGCGCAGAACTGTGGCTTGATGCTCCTCACAGGCAGTATAGTAGTCTTAGACATGAGCCTAAATGTGATGCATCCCTCCCTTTTGCAGTCCTAGCCTTCAGCAAAAAATTTTCTGAAGATTGCTATTACTGGGATGAAATCTTTAGGTAGGAGGCAATATTTCATTATTTTATAAAATGTATTTATTAATGTATATACAAGTTTTTCTCCCCAAATCAGTAGAAATCAAAGAGCAGAATGTTTTCTCTCTTATGATTGCTGCCCATCATTTGTTTTCCAGTCTGCATTCCCCTCACAAAACTCTCCTGGCTATCTTTGTGGTCAGGGTCATACAATGGCCCTGCCTTTGACTTTCTGTTGTGTTCTTTGCCTGTGATATTTCCGTGTGTCTCTGTTTATGCTTACACATGCCTGCATGTATCTCCAGTTGGAAAAACAGCTATGTCCATTTGCTTTCCTTCTCTACTGAACCTCACCCTCCTGACATCTCTGAGCTCCCGATTTTGGTGGTGACGTTTTTTTTCTCCTCAGACAGAATAAGGAATTTATTCACTTTATACATATGAAAAGGCTATCATTAGTTTCCATGAGTATTCCATCCACAATCCACCATTAGGTGATATATGAAAATGGAAATTTTACCTTTTTCATTGCAGGGTGAATCAAATAGCATTGGCCATGACTCTTCAGGAAGTAGTAAATCTCAAAGTACTTATTTTAATCCAGGTGTGATACCGTGACATCATTTTTAGTGTAAGTAACTAATTGGATTTCATGTGAAAGATCTTGGAGACTTGTGCAAGCTCTATTTTCTACTACAAATATATTAGCAAAGAGCTGGTGGTGGGAGAAGACAGACACACATGTTGCTGAAACCTGGATTTTCATAGGCAGTGAAGACATCCAGTGATAAGTCCACACGGGCAACCAAGTTTGCTGAATCCGGACCTTTGCTCTAAGATCTGTGTAGCTGCATTGGTATATTGTTGGGTCTGTTTGAATATTTCCTTCTCTATGAGCCCAGATGTGTCTGCATGCACATTGACAAAGGTGTCTGTAGCCTGGGCATGTCAATAGGTGTTTATGTGAAATCTTGCTGTGTCTGTCCTTTCCTTTTCCTCCCTATGATTCAGGAGCTTTGGGTAGAAAGTTGTGACACTGAGTCTTGAAGAGCTAAAACTGACTCAGTGATGACTCAAGGTTAGGTGACACAGTGTTCCCTTGGATAATGAGTGCAAGCAGTGTAATCTCTGGGAAGAACTGTGCTGAGTTTAGCATGTCCTTCGGATGCTCTGGAAGAAGGCGTGTGACAGGACAAATAAGGGCTAGCAAAAAACTGCCAGCTCTTCCTGTAGGATCTCTCCTAAAACCAAGGAAGAAAGTGCAGGGTGGTAGAGCAGTTATTAGCATTAGGTTGCTATCACTCGCCTTTTAATCTATGTTAGGTCTAATTTTTATTGGTTAGTTATATATCGTAGACAGATATCAATGTGCAAATTGCTGGTACTTCCTCAGGTCAGTGAAAAAGCCAGTGGCTCTGATGGCTAAATTGCCTTGTATTTATTGATTATTGCTACACCTGGAATGAAAACACAGTGCTACAAGTTAAAGACCTGATCCTGTGATGTAAACCTGCTGTGATTTAGTTTGTCTCAGTCTACCAATACTGTGGCACTAAGAAAACTCCTGCAGCAATTTCCATACATGTCTGATACCCAAAATCTCCCCAGGCATTCCATTTATTTCCAGGGCAAGGGAAATGTGCTGGAGAAGCAGCTATTTCCCTTGTTATGTCCTCAACCTGCCACAAGATGCCAATGTTTCAGAACTTTGATGGCTAATAATTACAACCAGACGGTTGTAACCTCTTAGCTGACTGCCCTCGGCTTGGGTGGTGTCCGTAAATGACTGTGAATTTGGAGTGCTAAACGGGATGTGACGCTATAATCGAGAGAGCGGAGAAACATGAAAGACTGTCACCCCACTCAGGTGCTGTTCTGCTGGGTCAGCCATCAAATGAAGGCATGTTAAATCTAGCATTTGCCTTGTGTCAATCTTTTGGGGCAGCCTGCCACATACTCAATCCCTGTTTCTTGCCAGAGGTCTAAATGCAAAGTGTGTGGAATTTTATCATTCATGTCTGTTTTGGAGTTGCTGAATGAAATATCATTGCCTGACACATAAAACAAAATTTAACTGGAGACCATACAGCTGCAACATCAGTTTTACAACTCCTATTTTTATTTAAATGATAGTTCTTTCATTGCTAATATCCCTTGACTATTAAATGACAGTGTTCCCTTTCATAGAACAGAGACTGAAAGTTTGACAGCTTAGACGTGGAAGATGAACATAAAATCACATGTAATACACTGTTTCTGCTACTTTTGACTTGCCTCGACTTTACAGATGCTTTATTTCTTTAATAGAGGCTTTTTTCCCCCATAATGTTGGTGTACTCAAAAGAAAGGAGAAAACCAGGTTTGCATTGATTAAGAATTGTGCTACTTGCTTTGACATAATCTGCTACACAAATGCGTTTAAACAATTGTATGTATTTAAGAGATCACTCACAATCAGAAAAAAGCGTTACTGAAAAAAGAGTTAATGAACTACTCAGTTAATTCTTCCAGTTTGGAAGAGCTGGAAAATCATTTCATCTTTGTATGCAGTGGTGTCATCTCTATATGTCTTCTTTCATAACGTAGGAACACCACTTCGTCCTGTGGTGACAGTGTGATAGCTCAGTCAGATTTGCTTGGTGGTGTCAAGTTCAAACAATAGAATCAAAATATTTAGGAAAACAAAAGCTTTCTTTTGTTAGTGAGAAACATTGTTAAAAATATAACACAGGGAAAAAAAACACCCTAAAATTGTTTAGGAGTTTAAAAAGACTAACTCAAATACTGTTAATAAATCCTCATGCTTTCATTAATTTCACTGTGAAGGAGAAGAGGCATATCTTATAACATTAGATATCTCAGAGATGTTCATCTAGCCTGAGCTATGTACCTGGCTTGCTCTATAGTCAGCCTATAGGTAAGTGTTCAAGATAATTAATCCCATCTATCTTAGACACTGTTCTTGAACCAATACCCTGTATGGCTGACATTAATTTTCCATTAACTGAAGAAACAACCTAAAAAAACTTGCTTAGACTGGGATTGTTTTTAGGCAGTCTAAACAAACTGACTGCCCATATGACTAAATCACCCACTTTTAGCTTTAAAAACTTGAAACACATAAAAAACCTTAACACTTTTTTTTTTTTTTTTTTCAGAATGCAGCTATACTACATGGATAAGATCGATCTTTGTGTCAGAGAGGAACAGATCAAAGGAAAACTCTTATGCAAAGGTGCGTATAACTTGCTGCTTGATAACAGATGCAGAAGAAAAGTTCTTTTCTATCTTGTGAAAATTTTGCACACATGAAATAAATCATGTTGCTTTATATTAAGACAGTGTTTAGAAAAACACAGTGAAATTTCAGAAATCTGTTATCAAAATACTGCTTGCAGCTTTTTAACATTAAAAATAGTTGCAGCTGTAGGCAGCTTAATAAAACAATAACAATGATACCAAAATAAACCCCCAAAACTTTGCTTTGAAGCAGAAAACAATTCTTCCACCTCCATTCTGTAAAATATGTTTATAATTTCTAAAGTATATTTCTAGAAAGCAAAGAAAAACAACTTAAGAAATCTTAAGCCTTTCTGTTAGAAAAAGCATTAGTTTTGATGAACCAAAACCTTGGAACGGGAAAGAAATTTCTGACTAAAAAAACCCCAGTTTTCTCCTCCCCAGACATGCTTGGGAAGTCTAGGTGTTTTATGAGCATTTAGTGGTTGATTGGAGTAATTTTGCCCCCAGAGGGAATGCACTGAAAGGGAAGCTGATAACCTGCCTCAAGAAATCCTTGACACACAGTGAAGAAGGTTAAGGGAACAGTGACTTCCCTCATATCTTGCTCTTAAACTCTTCTTCACCTGTTTGCTGCTGGCTATTCGCAGGCACCAACTCTCTCTTGACCCGGCACACAGAACTACTGTGGACTGCCCTGGGAAGCAAAGAAGTATTCTCTGACTTCTCCCCATCTCCTGAGGAGCCTGTGGAAAGATCGAGGATTCCTCAGTCCATAGGACTTTTCAGAATTTGTCCAAAGTTTTCTTCATTTAAGGCAATGTATTTACTAATTGCTATTCTCTTTCCAAGCCCCTAACTAACACAGCTCTAAATTAAGAGGTCAGAGGCTGTAAGGAAACAAAATCTGAGCCATAAATCTGATAGATGGGGAAGGCACAGCCTATGGATGTCTTAGACAGGAGTAACTGTTATCAACCCAAATTCCTTCTCTTGCCATGACAAACAGTGATGATCTTAATTCTTTAGAATGTGTTGTTCCTGAGGTAGAGAAGAGGGTTTTTTCTCATACTGTTGTGCTTCAACAGTGTAATGTCAGTCTTCTGCATCTGCTGTGTTTATTTCAAATATGGTTTTGGGAGGCCGCTTATTAGAAGGCTCAGGAGACTATACCCTCCTCCAGCTTCGTTACTGTGTACCATGCTCTGGAAAGAATGGCCATACAGCTGGGTCCCACCTGGCCAAACAGCAGCTCTTTCCACCTCCGCATAGAGAAATACAGAACCTGAAATATGAAAGAAAAAAGTTTCACAAAATGAGACAAGAACAAATGAAGAATCAACGAACACTAATTATTAATTTCTGGATTACATGTTTAAAAAAATACAGTTCTGAGACAAAGGCAGAGTTCATGTATAAGTTATATTTTGACCTTTTTATAAACTTTAAATTCTTAAATAATTTTATTCACTTAGATCTTCTAACATCGCTTAATCCCTACTAGCGTGAAATGGAATCTATATAGTAGTTTAACTTACCTGTCAAGAAGCTACATAAAGTAACTAAGGTTAGCTATCATAATTTACACCCTTCAATGGACTCCCATTAATTGATTCTCTTGCTGTACTCTTCTAAAGCTTTGACACACGTATTAAGCCAATTTCAAGATACATAAACCACTTAATTTATTGAAGTTTCTGAATGCTGCAAGTAAGTTTACAGAGTCTGGAAACGTGGTCCTCCCTAGCCTTTTGTATGCTGCTTTTGAGTATCTCTGCCGCTGCATGAATACTTCAGTAGCATGGAAATTAGATTAAAAGTAGGAAAGAAAGAGTTTTGTTATGCTCATTTGTTTTAGGAGGCTGCAATTAACCTGACAGAAGATGTCATTCTAGATTTATTTCAGAAAACAGAATCAGTCCCAAACAGGTCTTACAACAGAAAGATCATTGACATCCATGGTCTGTGTGTTTGTTTTTTCAGCTTATGTCCCAGATCTCAAAAGGAAAAACTATTTCACAGAGCCAAGGGCTGAAGGCCTCAACTACTAGCTTTAAAATGCCTTCAGTTATGGTGTGATTCATTTCCATATATAACACAGCACTTCAGCTCTGAGAAACTATTACCCGTGGTATTGTGGCTTTCACCCTAAGCAGCAGAAAGGCTGTCACCTCAGCAAATTGATTTTGTGGCGATATGACATCTTCCATTAGCTGAGGATTAGTCTCTCTGGTCTTTGTTCCTTCTGCCGGCTCTTGTCAGAGTAGTTAATGGATGCTGCGTCTGAACACAGATGCCATGTTTTAAAGAGCAGATATTCTTCTCAAATCCAAAGTCAAATAAATATTAAGGGTGGAAAATACAATGAGAGTCTCTGGAGTGTTAGCTTTGGACACTGCTTCCCAAAATTTGAAAAGTCTGGTTTCTTTCTACAAACCATTTATCTTCTTTTGCAGAGGCTCTCTCCATGGCTCTGATATGAAGAGCATGGGAGTGTCATTGAGGTGTCTTTCAATTAATAGTTAGGAACAATAATAGAACAGCCAGACCTTTGCCTTGGGAGGATGAAAACCTGATAATGTCATAGAAGGGCTCATCTTCTCCAAAGGATCCGAAAATCTGTGAGGCAGCAAGCAAAGCAAGGGCAGGGGAAGAGCCAGAACAAGGGAAAGAGGTTAATACCAAATGCAGACTGGGAGGAAAAGGTAACTGCCTAAAGATGTGCAATATCACAATCAGAGAGTCCTATTTAACAGTGGGGACAGAGAAATCCAATTTAGGTCATGAAGAAAGGGTCTCCAGGCAGAGGCATGACTGAGCTTCTACAGAGCTCTTCCCTAGGCCCTAGCAGGTTTTTCAAGTGGTGAAGAAAGAGGTCCAGTCTGTTTAGAACTATGTCTAACTCTGAGTATTTTGTAAAACATAACTGAATTTGATTGATTTTCCTTTTCAAAGTCTTTCAGGGGATCCAATTTCCTCATTGTCATCAACCCATTGAATTTGTCAATAAACCTCATGTTCTTGCATGGCTATTGTTCTGGAAGGTGACATGCTTGAATTATTAAGCTACCAGGGTTCCTGAAGGTAACGTCCACATCCTTGCTAAGAACTTGCAGGTCTTGAACTGAGGACTCCTCTGCCAAAGCCCATGCCACGGATGGAAAGGTGGGC